>CM033476.1:152908620-153238620 GCA_019447015.1 Hymenochirus boettgeri
AAATCTATCTTATGTATTATTTATATATATTTATATATGTGTATATATATATATATATATTATATTATATATCTATATATTTTATATTATTATATTATATATATATATACACACACACTTAATTAAATAATTTAATCTACTAATTATTATACACTATATCATTTTTTATATATATTGTAGTACTTTGTGTATACTTATATACATGACTGTGCAATGTATTAAATTGCACATATATTTCATTTATATTGACAATACATTTTTAGTTTAATATTTATAAATTGTACCGTAATGAATTCTATAAATTAATCCAAATGAAATTATTTAAATTATTGTGTGTATTTTTTAATGCATGACCAAATTTTTTTTTCATGTTTGTTTGTCTTATTTGTATGTTTATATATGATTTTTTATTATGTTTTGTGCGTGATTTTATTATTGATTATTAGAATGTATATCTTTGATAATGAATTTTAAAAAAATTGTAAATTGTTTATATGTGCTATTTATATTATACATTGTTTTAGACACATTTTGGTAGACTACAAAGATTAGTCCATATAAAAGTAGCAATCCTATATTATTATTTAACTGATATCTGTTGTATTCAATTAGATCAACTGGACTTGAAGTTTAGTTCTTGAAGACGTTTCGCTAGTCATCCGACTGGCTTCCTCAATTCAGAATGACTTGTACAAGTCTGTGGCAATTATGTACCCTGTAAAATATCAATTAGCATATCACACCAAGTGTTAAGGGTGGTGATGGGATAGTGGCTAAGAGGTGTTCTAGGAACTCCCAGATGTAAGGTCAAAACAGCATTGTACATGGCAGACAGTTGGTGTCGAACCCCCCCAACTCTATTTAGGCTTGGTTCTTTATTTTCACACAAATGGCCTCCTTAACACTCTCTTGAACCAGTCACTTTCCTTTGCCAATATGTTAACATTACAATCTTCAAAGGTATGTCTTTTATCCTTAAGACGCAGGTACACGGCTGAGTCCACCCAGAATTGGCTCTTCTGTGCTGGGCCATACGTGAATACAGCTGCTGTTTGCATTCTTCACTCACTGCATATATATGTCGCTTTTCTTGGGTTTCGGTATTGGGTCTTTCGGATGTACCATTTGCTGCCTCAGTGTGTTGTTCGGTTTAAAGCAGACAGGGAAAATTCTTCTTATTTCTCAGAGAACCCCTGCTACATATGGGTGACCATGTTATTTCTCCTGTCTTGCTTTTCCCCTTCACTGTTGGTAAAATTTTAAGGGCTACTCTGACATGTTTCATTTCTTTTAGTATTCACCCTTTGCTAGTGGGGATGTTCTCAGCTCTGTGTTGCAGGGTTCTGATGACACCCAGCTTGTGATCTAAAGGGTGGTGGGAGTCAAACATTAAATACTGATCTGTGTGTGTTGGTTTTCTGTAAACATGTAGAATTGTGTCACCAAGTGTCACGCCAAACACTTGGCTGTGATATGCTAATTGGGATTTTCCAAGGTACATAATTGCCACAGTTCTTGTACAAGTCATTCTGACTTGAGAAAGCCAGTCGGATGACTAGCGAAATGTCTTCAAGAACTAAACTTCAAGTCCAGATGATCTAATTGAATACAACAGATATACCATGACCTATGAATGAGAACCTTCACAAGCATATTTAACTGATAGATGGGCATTTCAGTAGGGTATAACGTTTGGACTAGATGGAGTCTTTATACAACCTCCAATAATATGTTACTATGTAACTGTTTATACAGACATTATGGGTAGGGTATAACGTTTGGCTAGATTGACGTAAAGGTTCGTACACACGTGCAATCACGGGTTCCGACCCCATGCAGAAGTGTACGAACAAACATTTCGGCCGATAATCGGCCTGTGTGTAGGCCCTTTATCTGCCGAAACGGACGTTTGGTCAAGGATCGTTGCCAGACTGACCTAGCGGATCTCCGAACGACCGTCCTGTGGGACCCTTGATCGAACGTGTGTATGAACCTTTAGTCTTTATAAAATCTATAATAATTGTTACATGTCACTGTCAAACAGGTATTTTTGGTTTGTATTGCAGATTCCACTGCAATACAGCTTGTGACACTCCCAGCATCCCCTTGAAATAAACCTTCTGTCCCCAGCTACCCACCCCTAATACATCTGTGACACTCCTAGCATCCCCTCTGAAATACCCCTGCTGTCTCCCAACAACCTCCCCCTGCATTAAACCTTCTAAAAATTCCCAGCATCCCACTGAAATGTAACTTCCATCTCCATTCCAAACACCACCCCCCCAATTTGTTTCCTATGAATTCTATTACTTTTGCATAGTTAAAAAAAGCAAGTTCTCACAGCCTTTTTACATAAGCTGTGTGGCTGAAACCTTATAACTTCCCTTCTCTGTCTCTCCCTGCACAATCAGCTTTGAATAATCATGCAGAGACAGGAGAAAGGGCTTTGTTTACATCAGGCATCACTGGGGTCAAGTGGGCATCATGAATCATGATATGAATGTGATGATGCACATTGACTGACACCCCCCCGGAGCTACACAGCTTCCACAGGCTGCTGGAGAAAAAAGGTAGGAGGGGGTTGGGGGAAGGTGTACTTTCAGACAGAAAAAAAAACAAAAACATTTTTCCTTCAGTGGAGATCCCTTTAAATTAAGTTAATAGGACTAAATCAACATTACATGTTCATTTGATAAAATCCTCTGCCTACTGTCAAGCATTTATGTAGGCCAGTCTGATTTAAGCATTTAAAAAAAACAAATAAAAAATGTGTAAAGATACAAAATAATATTTAAAGGGAGTTCAGTATATACATATAATTTTAAGAAAGAAAGAGCTGTATTTTTCCATCTTATGACCTTAAAGGGCATGTCCACCCCGAAATTTAACTTTGATATGTGCTAGGGCATGCTCCCCCAGCCCCAACCGCATTAATATAATTGTTAGAAAGTCCCCCGATTCTTACTTACCTGCCCTCTCTCCTCCGCTGCAGTGTTCAGGCCCTCTGCTTGCATGGAATTGAAAGCAGGGCGGGACCGCAGCCGTGTCCGTATTGGCTGAGAGGGAGGGCTGCACTGAGCATGCCTCAACCTTGATGAGGTTGAGGAAGTCTCAGCCACAGCATGAGTCACACACTGCTCCTACACAGCAGTTTCCTGGACTTTGGAGGGGCACAGCAGGGGAACTATTTTGACAGGAATGTAAGGTAAGGATTGTTTTAAACTACTTGATGTGGCCAGTAAGGGTAAATTTTAGTTTTGGGGGTGGACATGCCCTTTAATATAAGGGCTAAAATTTCTGGCATTAAATCACCCAAATTATTGTTCCAATGCACTCTGTGTGATAAATGATCATACATTTTCTTTCAAACTTGTGAAATACATAAAGGATGATGAAATGCAAAATAGTTATTACATATACACACACCTGTGGCCAGGAAAGCCCATGAAAAAGTAATATTTCATCTGATAATTCTCAGGCAAGCACAGCAGGTTGCATGCTGCATATTCATAAGGTCTTCTGCTGCAGAGAGAATTGCAGAGAGTATTGGTCAAACCCACAGATAGTGACACAGATTAGTAAACTAAATTCATACAGCATCATTAAAGGGGAACTGTTGGGTTGATTACCAGGGAGCCCCATGGTTTTTCCTTTGACAGATATAGCCTCCCCACAAAAAAACACTGTGAAAAAGCACGGATGGGGCCCCATCATAGTTTTGCTGGGGGCTCTGTGATTCCTAGTTACGATAACTGTGCGTACTCCAACCTTTAAAATGACTCCAGGATCAAGCTTCTAGTTACATATATCCAAATTTACATCCCCAGCACTATTGCTCTGCCTCTCACAACTAGCATTAGAATGCCCACTTGTATCCCACTGTTGGACACCATCATCAGCCCTGCCCCTCACTTCTTAATCATTTTTTAAAGCTAGTCACAAGCCTGAAAAGAACAATTATTCTTTCCCTTAGGGTCAATAGCCAGAGGAAATGACAGAACGATTGCAACTCTGTACCTAGCTTTACAAAATATCAAGAGACCTCATCCTGGCTTGTTTAACCTATTTAATGGTGCTTTGTATTGAAGGCACTTGTATGGAGAGCACAGTTTGTAAAACAAAAATACTTTCAATTGCACTGTGCATTTTTTCCACAAGGAAATTAGTAGGTTCAATTACCTGCTGATTGGAAATAACGATTATAGAGATGATTTGACGTTTGATTGTCATTCTATTTAACGTCTAAAACTAAAACCATCAGAGGAGTGATCATTGTTTTAGCCAATACCGTATATACTCGAGTATAAACCGAGGTACCTAGTTTTAGCTAAAAAAGAGAAAAGGATATTGACTCGATATAAACCGGGGGGGTTAGTATTTGCCACTTAAGATGTTTGGAACTTCAACTCCCAGCATGCTTTATTGCTGGGGTTTGTAGTTTTCAAACATCTTAAGTGGCAAATACTTACAAATAAGAGTAAAACCTTTATTTGTGCATTGTGTATGACAAATAAAGGAGGATTACCCCTATTTGCAAGTATTTGCCACTTAAGATGTTTGAAAACTACAACTCCCAGCATGCTTTATTGCTGGGAGTTGTAGTTTTCAAACATCTTTTTAAAGCCTGAAAACCTTGGTTTTACTCGAGTATATATGGTAGTTATTGGGCAATATGTCGGTAGTCATCCCACCCTGCAAAACTCATTTCAGGGAGGATACCCCCCACCTAAAGACCCACCCCCAAGATTAACGCATAATCCATGCATACAGACACACCATGTATAGTCAGACAATCTTGCATACAAAACATGCATCTCAACAGACCCACACTCATGAAAACAGTCAGACACACATGCATACAACAAGTCATGTCACTATTAAGTGTTATGTCACTTGGTTAACCGCTAAAAGACTGACATCTTTGTGCTCCCTCACTAATTCAAAACAACACATTTCAGGGAGATTTTATATCATTTCAGGGAGTCAGGGATCTGCCATTAAAATTAGGGAGAGGTGGGATGCCTGTGTCGGGCTATGATTTAACAAAAAAGATATATCCTAAATCTGCAAGCAATCCATAATTGTGGAGGTGAAATGTCTAACCACCCTGTACCATTTGCTATATGTCTCTTGGAAAGCCTGCTTTAAATACTGCAGATTTTCAGTTATCCAGATTTCAGTTTCCGTCTACCACATTTGACACACAATGCACTTTAAGAGTAGGCATTAGACTTTGCCTGCATGAAGGGTGAAAGAGACCTGAAACACAGAGCCAAAGCAAAATAGAAGCTAGAACTAGTTTATAGCTTATTTGCCCTTTAATAAAAAGCTGTTTTTTCACTTTACTGGAAATCCTACAAATGGTGTTACTAGAATATAATAGAAAAGGCAGCTGAAAGCTTAAATGCTTTTCTTACATGGGATTTTATTTTATTTCATATATGTTAATGTATTAACATTTTGATATTTACTTTTACATGGATATATATTGCTTGATTCTTGTTGTACTTTCATTGATATGTTTTATTTCATAGTTTTATTGTATATATGTTGTTTTTGTGTATTATACCCCTCTTTTGTGGCAATAGGAGATTGAATGGGTTATTTTCCCATGGTGATTGTTTTCACCCGATTGCTATTGGTTTAAGCTTTATACTGACTGGTATGTGAAGGGTTGATCACTCCTCTGTGATAAGTGACGACTATAGCTTCACGAAACGCATCAGGTATTATTTTCGGTGTTGCTTGCTTTTAACTATCGGCTTAATAAAGGCTACATTTTATTCAAAGCAGTACAGGTTTTCTAAATTGCCCATTTTCCATGAGAATCCAAACATAGCAGGCATACAGTAATGAATTCATAGACAAAGTAGGATATATCAACATATTTAAAGAGGCCATTCTTTCTAAAAGATGATCTTATGAGGGTGGAGTTTTCCTTTAATAAGCAATTTGGTTTTTCACTTAACTGGCAATCCTACAAATGTGTGTCCCCTAGATATAACATGGTGTCCCCTAGAATAAACATGGCAGCTATTAAATGCTTTCCTTACATGGGATTGTTCTAGTTTGCTGTTGATACACATACATAAAACCATGTCATTCTTGAAAAACAGGTTTGTGCAGGCAAACTAGTTAACCAGCAGTCACAGCAAAAGAGAGAGAGACCTGCAAACCAGCAAGTCTATTTTATCCCATCATACACATGGCTGGGTGGCTTTAGAGCCACGTTCCAAACATTATCATGCCATGCTTTCAAAATGCATTGTGGGATGCGCCGCCATATCCTTTCTACAAGACCAGCGAATTGAAATGACACAAGTCCCTGAGCGCACACCTTTACGAGGAAGACAGCACCTTCCTGCGAACAACAAGCCGTTAACGCTACCAGTTAAACCTTTTTTTTAATTAGCCCTTTATGCCTAAATTCGGAATCTTACCCTCGCATTCCGGATATTCATCGTGCCGGCTTCGCTGTCACACAAACTTAATCTCGCGCAGGTGCACTCCAACATGTGATACCGCGAGACTTGCGCAACTATCACGAGAACAACCTCCACCAGTACCAATCAAAAAATACTGTTGACATCCAGGGAGGGCTTGACTAATCTGAGACGCGAAGACTGACTAGCACCAATCAAAAGCCCTCAAGGCACAGCACTAGGGGACTTGCTAGAAAATGTGTTTTTTGCAGAAGTTTGAAATAGGAAACATATAAGACAAATTTGATTTTATAGATGTCTATAGCTTATAGATAAACGTGCTTGTGAAGGTTCTCATTCATCCAGGTCATGGTATATCAGTTGTATTCAATTAGATCAACTGGACTGACGTTTCGCTAGTCATCCGACTGGCTTCTCAATTCAGAATGACTTGTACAAGAACTTTGGCAATTATGTACCCTGGAAAATCCCAATTAGCATTGTGATATACTGGGCCTGGCATGCTCAGAAAGGCAGACGGGATTAACATTCAGTCATTGTCTGTGATGTCAACTGTCAAATCCATAACTGACAGTTTGTTTACTGGAAAACCAGGAAGCAAAAACGGAAACAGGACATTGTGCAGATTTCAGGTTAGACTTATATTTGCGGAAACAATTAGACAAAGTTAACATCAATAAAGCCCGGACTGGACCGAATACATGCTCGAAACTTAAGAGCGCTTCTCTAAGTTTTCTCTAAACCACTGTTTCTTAACTTTTCAGATTCACTTTTGTCTGAGGATGTGCCGCTGGATTGGAAAAAAGCCAAGTAATACCAATATTCAAAAAAGTGTTTCCCAACCTGGTAACTATAGACCAGTACCCTAACATCATGGTAGGGGAGTTGCCAGAAACTTTGTTACGGGATCATATCCTTGACTTTGTCTCCAGAACTGATCTTATAGTAGTAGTCAGAAGGGATTTATGAGAAATAGATTGTGCCAGACAAATCTACCTGGCTTTTGAAGTGAGTAAAATGTCGATTTTGACATAGCAGTAGATGTGGTATACTTGGATTTTGCCAAAGCTTTTGATACTGTGCCACATAGGCGACTAATGTATAAACTGAGGACTGTTGGCCTAGAAAAAAACATTTGTACATGGTTAGAGAACTGGTTATTGGATCGCAAACAGAGAGCGGTGGTCAATGTGGCTACATCTACAGTATGTGGGCTAAAGTTCTAAGTGGAGTGCCTCAGGGTTCCGTACTGGGGTCACTTCTTTTTAATCTTTTTATAAATGACTTAGAAGGGGGCATTGAAAGCAAGGTCTCTGTGTTTTGCTGATGACACTAAACTATGCAGTGCTTTGGAACTTTAAATGATGTGCAATTGCTTGAAGCTAACCTAGATAGATTATCAAAAAGGGCAGCATTATGGCAGATGAGATTCAATATTGATAAATGTAAGGTTGATGCTCTTAGGGTTTAACAATCACCCACAAAATAATTCAATACACAGTACAACGTAAAATTTGTTACATAAAAAGCACAAATCTCAATAGCTTCATTTAGCCCATTAGGATTAAGTGAATCAAACTCATAAAAATACCTTTGTTCTATTCTAACCAGTGCATTACTCATATTCCCCCCTCTCCCATTAAAGTCAACACCATCTAGAACCTTATAATAATTGCCTTCAAAATTCCCCGTGACAAGTTAAATAGTGCTCATAAATATATATATATGTATATATATATATATATATATATATATATATATATATATATATATATATATATAAATTAGATAAACCTTTAGTTTTCTTATCTATTTCTCTCTTAATACAACTCCTATGCTCAATAATGCGTGTGCTGACCATCTTGTCAGTTTTCCCTATATAAACCCTGTGAGATGGACAAACAATTTGGGTTTAGGTCCTCACCCTGGGTACTTTGCAGGAGTGGGGGGGAAAAGGAACGAGGGGGAGGTGAGTGAAATTGTTCTTTAAGTGGGCATTGTTAGTGGTTGTTTGCTTGTTTTCAGCTAACACTTTCATCTTGCTCCCGCCTTTAAAGTTAATATAAATATAAATATATTGGCGTGTCAGTAGCTATCCTCCTCAATCACGTCAGTTGTTTATCAACCTGCACACAAACAACAGCCCAACAGCTTTTCAGAGAAGACCGCTGTCTCCATCTATAAGGCTGGGTACACACCATACTATATTTTTCAGTCCACCGATGGATAGTGCTGAATATTGGTTGACAAAATATTGATTGGCCACAACTATTGCATGGTGTGGGTGGCAGCAAATGAGCTCAGTTGCCCGTTTCCTACGACCAAAACAAACGGCGCTGCTAGTAAAATCATGGGCGATCGTGCGGTTACCCCAATCGTGCCAACGAACCAACAGTTATTTTGTCCCGCCAAGCGTTCACTAGCAGTGAACGCTCAGTCGGGAAATACCGTATATAGTTGAGATAAACAGGTTTTAAGTTTTTAAAAATACCTTTTAACCTGACTCGGTTTATACTCGGGTCACAACAAGATTAAGTTTTGTACGGACAAAAAAGAAGCCTACCAGTTGGGAGATTGGACCATTCGTGGAGCGAGCAGACCGGAGACCAGGAGCGGAGCAGTTAGAGGTGCAGGCAGTATGCTGATGACGTAAGTGATCTCTGCGGGACGTGCGTACTTACTGCGCCGCGCGTATCACTTACGTCATCAGCATATGCCTGCACCTCTAACTGCTCTGGTCCTGGTCTACGGTCTGCTCGCTCCTCACCGAATGGTCCAATCTCCACTGGTAGGCTTCTTTTTTCCTGACTGCATCCCAGATGTACATGAGGATCGACGACTCTGTACCTTCCGAATCTGCCCTCATCATATCCAGTAGGAATTCTTGTGTATGAGGGGTTTAGGGGTGGGCTAATAGGTCTGTACAGTGGAGGGGTGGGTGGTTTAGAAAGTTTTGCAGAACACCTCGGTTATACTCTCGAGTCAACAACTTTTATTCCTTTTTTTCGGCAAAAATAGTAGCTCGGTTTATACTCTGGACGTTTTATACTCGAGTATACGGTAGTCTCCCTGTGTGTTACCCAGCCTAAATGGGCCACAGTGTGACAAACCTACATAAGCTAAATTGAGTGTGATTTTTTTTCCTTTTAAATCTACTTATATTATTCTGATTCTACACTAGACTGGGAGCTAAAAACACAACAGGTGGCTGTTCTCTCCCCAGTCTGTGCAAAGGGTAACATACCGTATATCTCGATATAAAACGGGTTTTTCAGGCTGTAAAATCAGCCTGAAAACTTGGACTCCGGTTTAACTCGAGTCACTACTTACCTTAGCACTCGCGCAGCCACACAATCATTCTCTGTATCTGGCGCACCGGCCTGACCGTCACTGCCCGTCGGCAATTAGTGACGTCAGCCGGCGCGCCAGTACAGGAATAAGCGCGCAGATGCCGGAATGCAGAGGACGCTTACCTTCAATGCTGGCACACAGTCCCTGGAAACACAGAAGCCCTTGGATGGAGGAGAGCTAACAGTTCCTGGTTGGAGAAGAGCCCACAGTACAACTGAACTGGTGAGGGTGGCATTCAAGATGTTTGGAACTACCAATTCCCAGCTAATAAGCATGCTGGGAGTTGTTTTTCCAAAACTTGAATGCCAAGTGAGGGTGGCATTCAAGATGTTTTGGAAACTACAACTCCCAGCAGCTTTATAGCTGGGATGGTTTGTAGTTTTCCAAACATCTTGAATGCCAAGTTTCTACCCTCGGTTTATAAAATCGAGTCAACAACTTTGCTGAATTGGGTACCTCGGTTTATACTCGAGTATATACAGTAACCCTTCCTACACATATTTCTTTATATACGGCAGATTCTTCCTGGCCTACCTAAAAGCAAGGTATCAGCACCAATTGTATGGGAAAAGCTTGAGATGACGCAACAAATATTATAAATGGCGCCTAATACCCTAGATCTTCTCGCCTGTAGAGACTGATCCACATGGCTTATGGCAATGTACACATTCAAGAAACGGCTAAACAGTTTTAAGAAAAGTAGGTAGGATCTGCACACCGAAGACATAATACTGGTTTTTTGTGGTTGCTGCCCCTGAAACAATTATGTAGATTTATAGTAGATAATTCCATGCACACAGGGTACTGGTCTTTTAAAGGGTGTCTTGGAGTATTTATCAGAAAGTTAGTTTTGTCATGAGAAAGGGGATATAACAATTTTGAAATGTTGACTTCAGCATTTGCATTTATGACTCGGTGTGTGGTGAAATCTATCTACATGTGAGGTCCACAAATTACTGACACAGGTTTCCAATAATTAAAAGGGATTTAGCATGTTAGCTTTGGCCCTTGAAGGTGTTTGGAGTTGCACACATTGGATATCCCTATTTAGAAAGTATACTCCTAGAAGACACAAGAGGAGTAAAAGCTAAGCCTTTCAAGCACATATACATCCCAAATGAAATTCCAGCCACCCCCAACCCTGAAACAATAACTAACACCACTCTCGAGTTGCTTCTAAAGCAATAGCTTGATGACGGTCTAACCAGAAGTGTCAGGAGATGCACCGCGGTAAACATCTTATAAAGCCCTTGAAAGGAGTGCACACAGATTACAAACAGTTTTAGGTTGGGGGGTTGCTCTACTTGTAAAATACATTTCATTTTGGGGGGATAAACATGCCCTTTAAAATAAATTATGTTTAGAGTGGGCAATTCCAAAGACAATTTTGCATCAGGCTTTATAAAACATAGAACATGCATTTAAATGCTGTAACTTACATAACACATATAAATGATTAGGTAATCTCATGTTTGACCATTCAGATGGTACAATACAACAGAATCATTAAAGGTTAACGAATTGCAAAGTACCTGGGGCAGGGAGAATAGAATGATTATTCCTACCTCAGCAAACATTGTTTTGTGTGAGGAGCTACAGCAAGTACAGTTTTCATTAGCCAGGTTAGTCCTGTATTAAAAATAGTGCTGAATCCAGGAGGAAGACTGGCAGAATTTTTAGACTGGTGCTCATCACAGAAACAATACTTGGAGGTAGGGACTACCAGTCCCATATCCCTGTCTCAATTATTTAATATTAACTTTTCTAAGTATATTGTTGTATTCAATTAGATCAACTGGACTTGAAATGTAGTTCTTGAAGACGTTTCGCTATCATCCGACTGGCTTTCTCAATTCAGAATGAATTACTCTGGAACGCCCTTACTCTGGGCGTTCCTATAACACCCCTTAGCACTACTAATCACACCTTAACACCTGGCTGTGTATATGCTAATGGGATTTTCCAGGGTAAATAATTGCCACAGATTCTTGTACAAGTCATTCTGAATTGAGAAGCCAGTCGGATGACTAGCGAAACGTCTTCAAGAACTACATTTCAAGTCCAGTTGATCTAATTGAATACAACAGATATACCCATGACCTGATGAATGAGACCTTCACAAGCACTTTCTAAGTAAACTTTATACACACTAAGTTCTCTTAACTGAATAGACTATTACTATTCCACCATCTATCTTTCCAAACCTCCTCCTGCTTGAAGCAGGCACTTCCACTATACATGCTTATTATACCAGAGATGAGTTTTCTGACTGGTTTCATGATCACATAGCCACAGTTGGGTATGTTTGGATTCAGTTAAATCAGCTGGGATTGAAGTGTTAGTTCCTGATGTCATCCATTGGCTTTCTAATTCAGAACCACTAGAATTTCATTCTGAATTGACAAACCGGTCGGATGTACACTAGAAAATGTCTTCAAGAACTAAACTTCAAGTCCATAGATCATAATGATAGAAAAGACACACCATGACTTAGATGAATGAGAACCTTCAGGAACACTCAGTGGGGAAGTTTGACAGCTACCAAGTAGAGAGGGTGAGAGAGAGAGTTGTGTTATTTTTGTACTTTTTGTTTATTTTGTAATAACTGTTTTGATTTATCAAACCGCACACAAGATTTGCTGCACAACACTATAGCCATCACTTGGCCTGTGATTAGCTACACAGATCTTGATAAAAAAAAAAAAATTCTACATAATTCACTTCCAAAGGTTACTTTACCTTTAGGTCAACGTGTGGCCTTAGATGTACTAGAGTTACTATTACCACAAGGGTCTGAATAAGTATAGGATTACAGACACTTTCACTCTTGGTCTGAAGTCATTACAACAAGGCTATCAGACTGATGTTCTGGCTTGCACGGATGGCCTCTGTATTTGGTCCTCCCTTACAGGCGCAGAGTGCGCAGTGCATAGAGAAGCTGGCTTTTGGAATTTCCAATAAGTTGTTGCACAAAAATGCCGGCAGGCCACCACACTCCATCCCGCAGGTGTACAAGGGAACACGCACTAAGCCCATCACCTAAGATATAGAGAAAAGTTCAATGATATCATTTTTAAAGGGGAACTAAATAACAATTCCATTATTTTAAAAATGATTTAAAGTTTGTTAGGAATGCTCTCTACTTTCTTTCCCAATTTTCTTTATTTGCAAAATGTCAGTGTATACATTATGTCAACTTCTATACAGTTGCCAGGCCATCTCCAGGCTTCATGTCATTCATTAAGATTTGAAGACCTGGAAGCTCTGAAACAGAAATCCAGTAATCTCTAAATGGCTGCCACACTGTTAATACATGAAGATTGGATGATGAAATATAAAACTCCTACCTCGCATACTAAGATATTTTTTTATTTTCAGAATATCATCTTTTGCCAGTACAGTTTCCCTTTAAACACCAGCAAAGGTTAAGGCAATATACAATGTATATATCACCACAAACCATAAAACTGCAGATTGCATATACTAGCACAGAACCAAAGCATTGAATGATCATCTTCAAACTTCACAACGCAAACCAAGCTACTTCTAATTGTTTGTTAGGACTATTAAAAAATGGAATCTCAGTATTCACCAGGGCGTAACTACCAGGGGAGCAGCCTACTCCCTGAAAATCGCTGTGGATAAAGCACAGATCATCATAATTTTGTGGGGGCCCAGTGATTCCTAGTATCCACTTATATTCTAGTATTCCACTGTATCCAACTTAAGTTTTTAAAACAGGCATTGTATAAAGCTTGATATTCAGTAAAAATATAACTCCCGAATCTTCTTCAACCCAAACAGAAAAATGCACCCTCTGCAGTATATGTCCTTTAAGTCATACATACCTCTAATCCATGATCTTTCGCAAGCCCAGACTCTAATTCCACCTCTCCAATCATCCAGTTTCAACTCCTTGTGTAGAAGTGGGTGACACATTTCTGGGGTGGCTCTCTGACCTGTGAACTTCTGTAATCTTTCTCTGTTATATCCACTGTGCTGATCGCAGGTCCCACGCTCTTCCAGCAACTCTCGGCACAGGCCAGACTCAAGTGACATGTCCCGTGTGTCAACAAAGCCACCTGGAAACCCGAAACGTCCATCAAACGCATCATCATCTGTGAAATGCATTAAAAGACGGATGTCTCACAAACATGAAAAAAGCTAAAACAAAATGCAAAAACTGTCTGGCTACAATCAATAAGACCATGACTGAAATGGTTTCACACAGTCTCACTGCATAATTTTGTTACCCAAGAAATTAAACATTTTTAAAGGGCAATCTCTACCCTCCTAATAGTTTTTTTATATATGTAGGGCACCCCTGCCCACACCCCAACAGCTATGTTAGATTGCTTAAAAAAAAACAAAACAGAATCTACTTACAGCCCCTCACTCTGTTTGCTGGAACTTACAAATGGGGGCGACCGGCAGCCTTGGCTGTGATTGGCTGAGAGGCAGCCATCAAACGTGGCTACCGGCAATGCGAGCGCTGCAGAAGTGAAAGGCTGTAAGTAGAGTTCTGATTCTTTTTTTAGAATTCTAACATAGCAGTTGGAGGTGGCAGGAATGCCCTACATTATATATAAAAAAATTATGCTAGGTGAAGGGCAGCCATTGAATGGATCAAAAGGGTGGAGTGAGGGAGGAAAGGACTCCCCTACGCATGCCACTGTCCATTTAAGGACAAGGAGGGGCAAAACCTTTCCCACAGGAAGACCCTCCTTATCTTCAATTTCATGGACTTTGGAGAAGCACTGCAGGAGAACCATAAGGAGCAGAGATGTAAGGTAAGTTTTCTTTTTAATACACAGTGGGCCATAGTATAGTTAAATTTTAGTTTTGGGGTGTGACATGCCCTTTAAAAACCTCAAATAATGCAACAATACAAAAAGTCTTATCAGAAATCAAGTTGCACAGAGGTCCGCTGAATGTCAGGATGACTGTTCCCAGATGGCCAATAGGAAATTGTGCTTCATGCAAAGGAGCCTACCCATTGGTTTAAGTCCTGGAACTATGAAGGAGGCAAGAAAAGACTGGCACTACTTTCGTGGACTTGAAAGCAGGACTTTATGGACACTTACTTTACAGAGACAGGTGATCTTTCCGTTTGTGTTTACATATTATAGTAATATTCCCTTCGGTCAACACTAAACATTAACTAATATTTTATTGTTGCCATCCTTCCCCTTTCAACACAACTTGTTGAAAGGCTTGTTTTCATTAGCCATAGAATGCAGGCTGCATTGTTTCAGTGTAGCCATACAGCATTGCATTTAAGGAACAGATACTAAATCTTGCTATGTAGATGATTAGCCAAACTCTCCTGACCCTTAGACAGATCAGTGGACAAAATCACAGGGCAGCTATACACATAGGGCAAGGCTGAGTCAGAATGATCTGGCTTATATGCTGCCTGTTGGAAAAGTATTAGGGCAAGGTCCCACTACATTAAGGTTCTGATAGGTCTCCGCACGCGGACTTAAACACTCAGCACGCCGGTATCTCTGATTAAAAGTAACTTTTATTACATTGTCTTAAAACGGACAGAAAGTTGCCCCAACACGTTTCGGATGCGTCCCGCACACTTAATACAGGCTCCCACTTATGGCATTACATTGTGCTGTCCGTTTGAGTGCGTTTAGGACATGCATTTTGTCCGTTTGCAGGTAAACAGATATGTGATTTTCTATGCATTTGTCTAAGTTTCCGGTCCAGTTGCGTTCCTGTGCATTTTAGGAAAATTACAGGAAATATCGAAGAAAACGCAAAAAATACATTTGTCCATAGACTAGTATTATTATTAAGTACGATTCTGACACATATGGACCAAAAGTCATGCACAAATGAGTCTAAAAAAAGACAGAATAGATTTGGAACGCAAGTGGGAACGGATCGTCACCGTTTCCATTATATTTTAAAATACATTGCGATTCGCTAAAAACGGAAAACACAACGACATAGCGGACCCGACCCTTATTCCATTTACTGGGGCATATACAATAATTGGGGATGGGTGTCTGTCAGTGTTATCTGCAGCGGACCAATCAGATGTCACAGGACTGCAGTACAGAGCAATATGCTAACATCTGATTGGTTGCTGTGGAGACAGGATAGGCAACCAGTAGATCTCCAGATGTTTGAAAAACTAAACTCCCCAGTACTCCTCTAAAAGGATTCTGGAGTTAAGGAATGCTGGAGATCTACTGGTTGTCTGTCCCTGCTGAGAGCGTTAGTTTCCAATCTCCAGTTCTCACAAAAGTACATGTCTGATGGGGACGCGGTCAAACAGCTTGGCTGGGTGGGAGCGTGGAGCAGTACGTGGCAGGCGTGTTTTGAACCTTCCAAATGCAGGACTCTGCCCTTGATATATTTCTGGGCCGCGGCCGATCATCCCTTGAACTAACATTCTGGTCCGCCATTCTTTGTTCCTACTGCGCGTGCTCGAAATTCTAAGGAGGGTCAGGGGCGGACAAGCGGATGTGACGTCATAGGTATGCGCCGCACTCTCTATAAAGCAATGCTTCTGTTGAGCTGCTTTACTGGATGGGCTGGTGCAAGTAGTAAGAGGCAGTATAATATATTATGCATAGTATAACATACACATAGCAGAAGAATAATGCATGAATCCTCCAGTATCCTGCATTATATAGTGGATAAAGCATCCCTAACTGTGAATTATAAGGATATTAGAAGTCACAGAGGCTTTCCGTGACCATATAAAAGCACAAGGCCGCAGGCCAAGTACCTTTATAACAGGCACGGAACTCAAAGGTAACTTCTAATATCTCTTTACTTTGCAGATAATGGTGCATTGTTTATTAAACTTACCCCTTTGTGGCTTCAGTTTCCTTCTCCTCCTGGAACTGTAAGATTATAATCTATACTCTTACTGTTCCTCCCATAGAGATCCACTACAGGGTAGGTTATATATAGTTCTACAATATTGGGCTCTTGGATTTCTTGTGATCTGGTAACCCTAGGTACAGAAAAGTTCACATTCTAGTGACCCTAAGGGACTGGTATGGTTTTACACAAAATATCGTTGTTCTCCTCAAAAATTTGTCGTCGAAAGATTGATGTTCTTCCTCTGTGTTCGGCATTGGAGTTAAAGGGGAAGTTCAGCGCAAATACATATATTTTAAAGAAAAAGAGCAGTGTTTTCCATCCTAATGACCTAACCTGCCCATTCAGTATTTTATACTGTGTATAAAATAAAAGCAACTGAATATTGACTTCCTGTCTTCCTTAATAGAGACCGCCCTGTAGCCTGCATTACTGATTCGGGCCTCTGTCGTCCGACTTCAGCCTGCCTATCGTCTTTGAATTTTTGCCGCCTGCCTTGACCTTGCTACTATTTCCTGACCATGTCCTGTGTAAGGGCAAGGCCACACTAGTGCGCTTTAAAAAGTAGACACTAGCGAGGTGGCCACACAGTCCACTGGTGTGCGTTGGTGCGCATGAAATCCACATTGCACAAGTGTGCGTTAACATGCGCTTTGTTCTGGCGCACTTGTGGAAGCTTTAATGTGGTTACCTCTTTTTTTTTGCTCTCCAGTGGCTTCCTTTTTCTGGGCCAGTTACTTTTTCCTAGGACCGCAATCCTGATGTCTGCATCGCACACAACACCACCACACATTAGGGACTCCATACCCAGTGAAGATTGGCAGGCCATACCGGTAACGCGGGTTTTTGTTTCCCAGTACTAACTTTTGCAGAGTGTTTTTACAAAATATTTTTTTTACGACTGAGCAGAAAATGAAAAGAATATGTGGGGTAGCACATTGTTTTTTAAAACACATTATACACTTAAAGGAATAGTTCACTGCAATAGTGAACTATTCCTTCTCTACATTGATTGAAGGCTGGGAGGTTAAGGAGCTATGCCTTGCCTCCCGCTTCTTCAATGTTTGGATAGCCAGGAACAAAGTTTTGAAAATCTTACCTTTCGTGCGATCCAGCTGGGCCGCACTGAAATTCCCGCCCCCACTTCCCGCTCTGTTCTGCTATAACGCGCATTATCGGGCATGTGTGTTATAGCGTAACAGAAGTCAGGAAGCAGTCGGGAACTGTTAGAGCGGCCCCACTGGATTGTGCACAAAGGTAAGATTTTCAGAACTTCGTTCCTGGCTATCCAAATATTGATTGAAGAACGGGAGGTAAGGAATAGCCCTTACCTCTCCTCCTCCCGGGCTTCAATCATGTATAAATGAAATAGTTCACTATTGCAGTGAACTATTCCTTTAAATCTGTTAAACCTCTTCGTTTGAGAGGCAGAACATCAGCTGTTACATGATCTGTATCTAACAGTAGGCATGTCTCTGTATGATTGTCCGTCAGCGTCTAGGTGCAAGGCTTCAGCTTCATTTTTTTTGATATGCTGCACAATTAAGAGCATGTGAAATGACGTGGTATACACCAAACAAGAGGTGAATTATAGGAGCCGACACCTAGTTTAACAGGTTAATTATAAATCAACCTCAGCCACGCAAAGGGAGATGTGAGACAGGCTTGTGATCTTTGTTAATAGTTTGTATTGGAACGTGTCATTTCTGTAGTGAGGGCACCACACGCAACGCAAACGCGAATGCATGCGATTTTGTTGTGTTTGCGCAGCGTTTCCTTCATTAAGTATTGAAAAACACATGCGATTGTGATTTAAAATGCGGAACACCAAATGCGCAATCTAAAGAGCGCGTTTTCAATGATATGAAAAAACGCAAGCGCAAAAAAAGCGCAGCAGTGTGGCCTAGCCCTTAATGAGCTTACCACATTTTCAGTTTGACGTGAAATAGCAGACCTAACACTAAACAGAACTAAAAAATTTATATAACATGGTCCTCATTTCTTACTGTCCCAAGTCATCTTCTGGGGCATTTATCTTTTGGGTACTAAAGAAATTAATTTTTAGTTTATGAAAAATTCACAATTAACTAATTAAGGTAGCATAACACTACTGTCAAAGTTTTTTTTTAAGGATGCGGCACTTCCTGTTCTAAAACGTCATCCATTGTAATGAAGAGACCAAACCTCACAACTACTCTATAATTGGTGGAAAAAAGAAAATAAATTCAGCTATCCAGCCCTATTATGGTTATTTGCAAACAAGCTGCAGTTTTGGATTACCATATACAAAAGGGACATCTTGGAAATGGAAGGCATCAGAGAAGGGCAACTAAAATAATAAGGGGAATGGAGGTGGCTTAAATATTCGGCAGATTAGACAAGTTAGGGGTTTAATTGGAGAAGCAGCAATTGCGTGGAGATTATCACTTTATACAAACATATTATACAAACATATTAATGGGCCATATAAAAAACTCTCTGGTATATTCACAAATAGGTCAACAAATCTCTCTCCACGATTCGCGGGAGTCAGGTGAAAACTGTGGAACGGTCTTCCAGCAGATGTGATAATAGCAAGTTCATTGAATAGCTTTAAAGTAGTTCTTGTTGATCCAAGGATAAATGCATTACATCATCAGCAATTGTCACCGGGAATTGGTTATATAAAGCCCAGTGCCTGGAAATATGCTAGAAAATTCCAGAGGCAAGGCCATATAACCCCTACCTCTTCAAAGTCCTGCCAAGACAAGTTTAAGGGCATGTGCAACCACCCAACAAAACTGTAGTAGTTGATGACCCCTACCTTTTACAATGCTCCATATGGTTGTCCTGCATGGCCTTATGAAAGTCCAGAAATATGAGTAGCAGTAAGGAGCCTCTCTCTGTGTAATCCACATCGTGTCTTCCTGATCCTGAGATGTTTGTGGCATGCGCAGTGGAGCTCTCCCCCAGATCCCTTTTAGTAAATACCCCCAACCCTAGAAGCAAGTTAAAATTCCCCATATTGGCTGCTAAGTTACTTAACCGCCTTTGTTCCCTCTGGTGCTCTTCGGCACGAAAGCAGCACAAGGCGCCAGACCGATAGCAGCATCAGTGACTGGCTGAGTCTCATCCAATCAGATGCGTTTGCCAGTCCAGCCCCTTCAGCTTTTCTGAGCAGAAGAGAAGCAGAAGAGGCTAGGAACAAGGATATTAAGGCTGGTAAGTACCTTTAGGGTCAGATTTGGGGAACTTAGGTTGGGGCGGGGGGTTCCTACAACTTACTACATTTTTATGGGTGTGGGGGGATGGAGATACCCTTAAAATGACAATACTTCAGGGTACCCTATGGGGGAAGGGTTTACAATAGATAATTTAAAGTCCAATAGCAATGTACTATGCATGCAGTCCTTCCCTGCAATATTTGGCTTAGAGAAGTCTTTTTGCAGAGTAGGTTGTTTTTTCTTTTAAGGGTTTTATCTTCTGTCATTGTCACTACCGTTAATTTCAGCCACTAGAAAACCACCAGAAAATGCCTTTAAAAACAGAGCAAAGACATTCCTCTGAACACATCCTAAATTTTGATCCAAGGATAAATGCATTACATTATTAAGAAAACCCTTATTTAGGAAACATTTATTTAACCATCTAAAATTCCACAAAAAAACCACAAAGCTTCAAGAATGAGTAAGTAGTTTATTGTATATTCATTAACAAGTTGTGATCACTTCAGGAATTTCATCGAAAATAGTTCCAAGATTAAACCTTTTACGTAAAATAAACTACATAGACCCAACTGCCCAGTTTTACCTAACCTGGTGTGTGGGGCTTATTTCATTTAGTTATGGGGTGTATATAAACTTCTTTGGAAGCTAAGATGCTGGTGTCAATAGTAAAATATTTATGTTCTAATAATGTGCACCTGTGCTTCAAACATGTGCAATTAAATCCAGCTGAGGTTATTCCCCTTAGGCTTAAGGTGCCCATACATCTATAAGATTTTATTTTTACCGACCGAGTGCTCACCCGATGTTCCTTCGATCCTTGTGAACCGATTCTCCCGATCTTACATTCGACCGACATGCGATCGCAAAATGAATGGGATTTTGCGATCGCATGTCAGCCGAATGTAAGATCGGGAGAAGCGGTTCCGGCAGCATCGATGAACATCGCGTGAGCGCTCGGTCGGGTAAGTAAATCTTATAGATGTATGGGCACCTTTATTCCAAAATCCCATTCTCTTTCAATCAGCTGTGGAAATTGATAACGGCCTTTTCGGTCTCCCTGGGTACTTATGTCACAAAACACTGCATTAGGACAGTCACTGACTTAAAAATATACAGAGGCTGATTGTGAGAGAATGAAACTTCGTATAATTTTAGTTAAGGTCGTTTTACTTGTGTATATTTGTCCTTCAAAATCCTAATATTCTTTTTTTAAAAGCAAGAATGTAAATTGAATTATAAAACAGACAAGCAAATTGCAACAGTGAATTTGGAAATATTTTCAATATTCGCTAATGGCGCCATTTTGACAAAAATAAATATCCTGTTTTCAAGACTGCATGCAATTATAATTACTGCTCACTTTACCCCTAGAGAAATGTCCCATTAAGAACCAGCCTGAGCATGTAGCTGTAGTAAAGTGAAAGCAAGCCTTTTAAACACTTTAAACATAACTACAACCCTTATTATCCTTAAACAAGAGGGAGTTGAAGCTCACTGAACAGAGATGTCTGCTGTCTAGCACTTTATATTGTTACTTTATAGCAGGAAGTCCGATAAAGTGGGGCTACATTCTTTTCAGATTTATCAGAGACAGGCACTGATTGAAAAAAAGTGCTGGAGCAGTCCAAGGGCAGGGAGGATTGGTGTACAGGGGGAGGGTTCTAATATACTTTCTTAGGAGGCAGAGTCAGAAGCCTCTGAACTGTCCTTCACATCAGTGCTTTCTGTTGCTTCACTAACTTCGCTTACATCTTTGCTGTCTCCACTGTCTTCAGCGACATCACGTTTAACAGCGTTACCCAAGCATTCTCATCTCGACAGCAATCTCCCACATGCCCAGAACGATGATCAGATTTATTTTCTATTGAGTTTAGTGGACGGCTCTTGTCCTTTATTTCAATCGTTTCCGCTAATTGCTGTTGAAAAACATGATTATGAAAGAAAAAAAAAAAACATTCTGGATTCAAATTTTTGGGAAGAAACCGACAATATATTTATTATAGAAAAAAGAAAACTGTATCCCGAGGAAGACATTATCAAAGATGATGAGTTGAAGTCATTTTAATGGAATTTAAAGGATATGCATGCCCATTTTTACTACTCACCCTATATCTTTCTTATACCTTTAAAGTAGTCTTTTCCCCTCCCCCTTCATCATTTCTAAATCAAGTATGTTATCAGTCTTACTTCCTAATCAAGGAAGGAGTCTCATCACACTGAAGTTTTCATATGTATGTGCTAGTAAACATCTATACAATAAAACAAAATTATGCCAGTCTTCGGATACACTTTAATAATAGTTCTTGTTAAAAATGGTGCTAATTTTCCCCAACCTATCAGATATAATTTCACTTTTTAAAACTAACATCTGATTGGTTGGGGGAAAATTAGCACCATTTTTAACAAGTGAAATTATATCTGATAGGTTGGGGAAAATTAGCACCATTTTTAACAATAAGAACTTTTATTGAATCTCCCTGTAAAAGTTTAGTAGTGTTTTAGTATGTCAGATGAAAATTAATTTGCAGGCAGATTCATATCCTCCAATATTTACCTTCAGATTCCCTTTTGAAAAATGCATTGCACAGAGCTGTACTTAGATTCACTTTGAAATCAGTACAGCCCTGCTGATTACATTTATTGTGTCCCTATTAAGTCAAATGATCTGATAAGCCAGTTTGCCCCTTTCCCTTTAAGACACGAATGCATTAGCTACATCCTAAAAGACTGGTTGGTATTTACATTAAAAACACAAAGCAGCCTGCATTGGTTTCAAGTAGCAATACATAATTTCTTTAAATAACAGCCACATAGCTGCTATATAAATCAATAATAATAATAATAATAATAATAATAATAATAATAATAGCCTTGTAGCCTCTCCCAATTTTTGTTCAGGCTCATTCTCATACCCTCCAACATTACCCTTTTAATCGGTACACTTAGAGAAAAACAGTGTAGAGCTGCATGGGGAGGACAAAGAAGTGAACAGCATATTAACACAGCTCTGAGCATGCATTTCTCAAAGTGTACCCATTTAAGGTGAATGTTGGAGGGTCTCAACAATATGCTTTTTAATCTGCAACAGTATCCTAGATATTGCTTTCAATCTATTTGTCTCTCAGTTTGCATTCCATCTGCATACCCTTCAATATTGCCCCTTTAGTAGTTACACAGTACAGGACTGCAAGAGGAAGATAATGAAGTGAACCTGACCTTAGCACAGCTCTGTGCAATGCATTTTGCAATAATGTACCGATCTGAAGGTAAATTAAACCTTCACTATCAGAAGTTAAATTAAATCTTCGGAGCAGATCAATCATGCTCCACTTTTTGTAATATCTAAAAAGATTGACTGGTTTCTTAAGAATGCAGTTTCTCAGAATTCTATATTCCAGTATGCAGATAAATGACACGCCTTCCTTGATGTAAGTCTGCAAAAAATACATGAAATCTACTATTTACAAATGACGGGGAAAAAGGAAAATACCTTTTTAAGGTAGAGAAATATATAAGGCGAGTGAAAAAAGGGTGTACATATGCCCTTTAAAAAAACCTCTATGGCAACAAACATTTATTAAATTTTAATTTATAATTTATTTATTTTAAGGTCTAAGAGTTATGTATTTAAAGCTACAAGTCACCTATATAATGCACTCAAGCTAGTATGCAGAAGGCTCTTCTACCATCCACACCAAATCAGTCCAATCAAAATCAGCATATGTTAGAATGTAGCTTTTATGTTCTCTGATGAAGTGTCCTCAGTGACATGAAACGTGTCAGGAATACGCTGCTTGTTTTTAATGTAGATGCCTTAATAAAAGCTATGTTCTAGCATACGCTGATCTAGATTGCACTGATTTGTCGTGGATGGTAGAAGAGTCTTCTGCTTACTAGTTTATGTACTGCTCTTTAGAGCCAACTTCTGGAAATCCCCATGAAGCGCTCTCCCATCGGATTTACTGGGTTGATAAGTAAGCCCTGTGTTGAGCGTGCACATCTTTGCTAATGCACTAACGCTAGCATACTGACTATCAAGCCATCTGAGTGAGGTCTCTCTTCATGGCATAGGCATCCTCCCGTCTGCATAGTATTTTGGTTCTACCTCACTTATCCTGTGTAGGAAATGAATAAACATGACTGGTTCAAGAGAGGTGTTAAGGAGTCCATTTATGTGAAAATAAAGAAACCAAGCCTGAATAGAGGTGTACACCAACTGTCTGCCATGTACAATGCTGTTTTGACATCTTACCCTGGGCAGTTCCTATAACACTCTTAGACACAATGCAATCACACCTTGATTCAGAAGGTCCTTAACACCTGGCTAGGATATGCTACTTGGGACTTTCCAGGGTACTTAATTGCCAACAGATCTTGTACAAGTCATTCTGAATTGAGAAAGCCAGTCGGTGTGACTAGCGAAACGTCTTCCAGAACTAAACTTTAAGTCCAGTTGATCTAACTGAATACAAATATAATTAAGGGTATGTCCCACCCTAAAATTTAATTTTTAATATAAGATCCCCTGGGCTCCCAGCCCCAACCGCTATATTTTTTTTTTTTAGAAAGCCCCCCAACTCTACTACCTCCCCTCTTTCCACCGCCGCGCTCCCGCGCCCTCTGCTTGCAAGGAAATGCAAGCAGAGGGGCGGGACGGCAGCCGCGTCTGTGATTGGCTGAGCGGCAGCCAATCACAGACGCGGCTGCCAGCAGCTCACTTCGCCGGAGGAAAGAGGAGAGGTAAGTAAGAGTTTGGGGAGCTTTCTAAAAATAAAAAATATGCGGTTGGGGCTGGGAGACATGGGGGAATACTGTACTGAAGGGGTTTTATGCTAGGGGGAGGGATAGTAGAACGGGAGGGAGAGGGAGGGAGGGGGGGAAGAAGGGCTGCAGTACGCATGGCAAAAATCTACCTGAGGCCAGGTAGCAGGCAGTGTCCTATATGGACATGCTAGCCTCCTGGTGGGCAGTTTTGGGACTTTGGGGGGGACTAAAGGAGAACCCTATGGAGCTGGGATGTGAGGTAAGGATTACACTACATGGTGGGGCAGTAGTTGGGGGGATTATAGTTTTGGGGGTGGACATGCCCTTTAAAAATCAGATCTCAACACAATCAGGGAGATTCAATACAAGTTCTTATTAAAAATGGTTCTAATTTTGCCCCAACCAATCAGATGTTAAGATTTCAAATGTTAAATAAAACAATGGTTGGGGCAAAACAAGCACCATTTTCAATAAGAACTTATTGGATCTCCCTGAATGTCTTTTGCTGAGCCTTTAACATGGGAAAACAAAATCTTTTTGCATTAGCTTTCACGTGTCTGGAACGTGCAATAAGAAGCTGTTGCAATTTTATTTATCAGCTGAAGAATTTTGATATTTAATTTTAAGAGAACATCTTTGGAAGAACATACAATTTACTAATGGAAGTAGCAGTGAAACTGCATTCCTTCGGCTCATTTTGGGATTGCTTGACAGTTGGTAAAAAGTGTGTGTATTCTCTTCGTCTATTTAATATTATTCTACTAGTGTACGCAATCACTAGGGAGAGACAATATTTTGCTGGTTCAATGTTACTTTAGCTTCTTAAATGAAAGTTATTCCAAATTATCAGTACAAAGTAAATAAGAACAAAATAAACAAGCAGGACTAGTACAATGAATATTTACACTTACTGGAAGTTTAGAGTGTGGAATACAATGCAGCGCTGCTCGATTGCTTGGATAAAGAGAAAATATAATTTAAATAAGACATTTTAAAAACCAGGAAAATTACAAATTATCTGGGCACAGATGCACAAAAAACTTAGGCACTAGTAATAATTGGAATTTTTTCAACAGCAAAATCATTATATTTTGCAAACTGGTCTAGTTAAAAGGTCACTGCCAAAAAAAACCCTTTCCTTTCCATACAGCTATAATTCTATACGAGTCAGGAGTAAGTATTCTTACCTCTTAACAGTGGCGTCACTACGATAAAACATTCAGGGCATGTACCGGACCTTTGACAAAGTGCCCCGAATGTTTTAAACACATCCTACATGATGGAAGTGCTGAATCTCCCCTTTTCGCGGCTGCGCGATGACGTCACGGGACGCTCGCAAATGACACGCAATGACGTCATCAGCAGCCGCGTTGTACTACTGGAAAAAAACACCACCCCTGCAACAGCATGGGTGTCTCAATCACAACTGTATATATCACTGCTCTTCCTCTTTCAACGCTGGGTACAGTTGTTGGGCTGAGCTTAACAAGTCTGATGTAAGTTAAGCTGGTTATTTGTTTCCATATGCACACAGCATACATTTCCACATACCAGTGCTGCCTGGACTAAAAAGTGCAGATTACCAAATGCTTTCATTGCCTGCCCTTTTATTGTGAGTGGATTGCACTGCACATGGGCAGGTAATAGGCCATTAGGCTATTACCTACCTCATGTGCAGTGCAATCCACTCACTATATCAGGGCAGGCAATGGAAGCATTTGGTAATGTGCATTGCATTTACTAGGACAGGCAGGCAGGCACTAAATTTACTAGGGGAGGAGGCAGACAATTCTACAGCCTGCAAAGTACACATAGTATTGTAATTAGCTGGTTATTTACTAACCAGTATGTAATAAAATTGCCAGTTTGCTACCAGTATGTAATGAAATTGCCAGTTTGCTACCATGTGTAATGAAATTGCCAGTTTGCTAGCAGTATAACAGAATACCGTGCCTCTGTGTAATTCATTTGTGTATCTCTGTCTACCTCTTATCTCTATACGTCTATTTCTCCGCTTTCTGTCTATTTATCAATATCTGGCTGTGTATCTATCTCTTGTTTGTCCCTCTATTAAGTCCATAGTGGGTGAAGGGCAAGGGAAAGAGGATGGCCTAAAAAATGTGTGCTGCGCAGAGTGGTCCGAAGAATCCCTGATTTTCTTAGACCATAGAGATGCCCTGCTCTTATTCTACTTTCTTTTTAAAGTAGTTGGCTTCATTGTCAGGAGTCAGGCAGCAAAATGGTTTACCTGACAATGATATTTGAATCAACACTTTTCTTTGAATTAGCCAGGGAGACTGAAACTTCTAAAGTGAAATATTTTTAAACAAAAGCACACTTTCTTTAGCCTCTTTAGGGGAAGGAAAGAAGTTGAATATTTTAAAAAGATTAAACAGGATGTCCAATTATAAAGCACAAACCTTTTCCTAACATGCAAAGACACATATTTGGCATTGAAGTTTTCAATCATAGCTCTTGAAGCTTGGTCCATCAGCTTCTGTGCTAGGCCAAGCCGCCTGTGAGAACGTTTTACAGCCTATTTGAATAGACAAGATAATCTTGTAGCAAGACGTGCATAAATAGATTGTTTTAAAAAATGAATATGCAATTATGCTTGGGTTTAGAATAAATTCACAGTTTTTTAATACCAGTGAAGTAATATGTCCATGTGGTACATCATCTGGGTTCTCCTCCCTAAGAAAGTGAAAGGAAAATGTAAGGTGATACCTTCTTGCAAAACTAATTTTTTCTTCTCATTAATTTGAAAAAAAAAAGCATTTCTCCATTATAGAAAAACAACATAAATGTGTACTGCTAGAACAGATTAAGTTCTCATCAATTAATTGTATAAGTGTTTTTAAAGGGTAACTCCACACAGAAAAACAACTTTCAAAAATGGATTCTATAATTCAGTGGGAGATAGGATCACTAGCCACTATCTGTAGTTGAGATCAGCCTGTGTTTACTTTGAGAACGGTAAAGCTATGGAACTGTCTTCTAGTGGATGATGTTATGGCAGGTTCATTGGTCAATTTAAAAAAAAAGCTGGATGAGTTTCTGCAACAAGGAATGTTACAGTTACTGGTATTGATACATAAAGTAGAGTTGATCCAGGGAAATTTCCGTTTGCCACTTGAGTCAGGAAGGAATTTTTTCCCCCTTCATTAATTTGGTGGGTTTTCTTAGCTTCCTCTGGACAACAGTTAGGCAGGAAATGAGGATATTGCTACATGGGTTGGACTGGGTGGACGAGTGTCTTTATTCAACCTAAAATACTTAAATACAGGATACTGCAGCTCTGCCTGCCCTGCGGTTCTGTCTCTCTCCATCTTCTGGTGTTCTGCACCTGCGACATGTTACTCAATGGGGCTTGGTAGGGTGTGCTGGCAACAGGGGAGTGAGAGAGACAGCAGAGGACAGAGAGATGCTGCATCATGTAAGTAAACACAGGCAGATCTCGGAATTGGGAGACAATTGGGCTTGCAATTTATTAAATATCAACCATTTTTTTTCAGTAATAAAAAAGTCTGATTTAGGTTGTATTTTCCTTTAAATCATTATAGCTGGAAGAGAACCTTTAGCTTTGTGTTCATTTGACTTACATTTTTGCCAAAACATAGCCAACAATTTTCCCATTTTCATCTTCTGCAATGTAGGAGAGCTGAAACAGGCACGATAAAGGAAAAATCATAGGGACAGAATTTTAAAATGGGCACTCATTTATCAATTTTCAGAAAGTAAATCATGTTAATCTATAGTTTCTCTGCATTTGAAACCCAAATGAGGAGCATTAAAATATTAAAGGGCAAGTCCATCCTCAAATTATTATGTTGTGGATTTATATAATGTCTTCTGTGGCACTTACAAAGATACATTCATCAGTCCGGTCTCAAAAAGCCAACAATCTAAGCACTACAACCAATCAGTAGGTTTTATATTGCGGGGGAAACTGGAGTACCCAGAGGAAACCCACGAAAGCAGCATGATAGTTTGCAAGCTGGCAGATGTAGTACTAACCTGTTATGCAGATAAATGTTTTTCTTCCCTCTGCCTCACAAAGGGCTTCCATTTCCTCTGCAAGGTATCCGAGCTTGTTACAAGCTTGCACAAGGTCAGAGGAGGCAACAGGGGAATAGCATTTAGACATTGGCTTTGATGACAACTGTCTCATCTATGACAGCTGCTAACCGGAAAAACCAGGAAGAAAGAAGTGAAACAGAACTCTTGCAGCATTTCAGGTTAGTCCTATATCTGTAAGATTTCTATTGCAGTTTTGGGTGGTGATTTACTTTCATTTAAGGGGTGGCATGTCCTTTAATTCTTATTAGCCGTCAGGTGGATAATGGTAGTAAAAATAGTCAGTAATGAAGAATAAAGTAATGGTTTAAATGAAAGCAAATATATTTAAATCATAACCTACTAAGTAAAATGTGCAGCAGTGATACATTCCCCGTTAGCTGCCTTTTTTTAAATTTAAAGGCTGTATCTCAAAAATAGATTGGAATATCAAGGTAATTGTCATACCATTAAATTCCACAATGGACAAATTATGTTTTTTTTTTTTTTTTAAGGAGAACTAACCCACGTTTTTACACTCCAGAAACTGAACAAATACCGTGTAAAAACACCAATAAAACTGTAAAATAGCAATACAGTAAATAGCATTAAGTAAATATTACCACTTGAAGAACTCATTAAAATAACTGTGTGTATGTACAGGGACTGGCCACATCCATGATCTCAGTCACGCTCCCTTGCCTATTCTGTCCTGTAAAAGGATTGGATAGAGGCTACTAGTGGGGTGTGACCAACTGTAAAATGTTCCTGCAGTATCTTAAGGACTGAGCATGTGTAAAGAACATAATGGTCAGTGACCAGTGAATTTCTCAACAACCATATTAAAATGAGAGGTAAGACACTGATTACTGTTTTTATATCCAGAAGATCTGCCTTCTAATTCAATGTTGTTCTGAGGCTTTAGTTGTCCTTTAAAGGGTATCTCCACTGAAAAAAAACTACATTGGCTATTATAGTAGTTATAGTAACATTAACCCATACCTGGAATATCAGATTAATCTGTGCCATATTTGTTCCGATCTGCTGCCTCTGCCACCTGAACGCTGTACAGCCGTCTGATCCTCCTCTATGACATGCCCGCCTGCCATCTACCCGATGCAAGAGCTCCTGTTGGACATGCACACCAAGTCCCTTCCTTAGTCGGGACAAGTTGACCCAGCATCTGCTGCCGACAGCCAATGAGAATGTAGGTGACGTTCCCATGGCTACAACTATCTGCGTTTGTGCTGCGTAAGCTCGGTCTTAAAAAAAATGTATGTATGTCTGGGCATGTTTATTTCTTAGGGGCTGGGTTGGCTACATCCAAACATTATTAGGTTTTGTCCTTGCACAGGTTAGTCTCTCTATGCTCGATATATACTTTATATTTCATTTTAAAGGACATGAGGAACACATAAAATAATTAATAATAACAAAAGGAATCATCAAAAACTTTTCTTATGTGTTTCTATAGATAATGCAATACATTATTAATATTTACATATAAAAATTCTTGCGGCCTTGTCGTGAAACATTGCAATATGCCAGTAGTATATATATGTAGTGTGTAATATATATATATGTATATATATATATATATTATTATATATGTATATATATATCTATATATATATATATATATATATATATATATATATATTATATCTATATATATATATAATATATAGAAACACACACACATTTAATTAAAATAATTTATCTACATAATTTATTATACACTATATCATTTTTTAATATATATTGTAGTACTTTGTGTATACTTTATATACATGACTGTGCAATGTATACAATTAAGATTGCACATATATTTCATTTATATTGACAATACATTTTTAGTTTAATATTTATAAATTGTACCGTAATGAATTCTATAAATTAATCCAAATGAAATTATTTAAATTATTGTGTGTATTTTTTAATGCATGACCAAATTTTTTTTTCATGTATGTTTGTCTTATTTGTATGTTTATATATGATTTTTTATTATGTTTTGTGCGTGATTTTATTATTGATTATTAGAATGTATATCTTTGATAATGAATTTTAAAAAATATTGTAAATTGTTTAATATGTGCTATTTATATTATACAATTGTTTTAGACACATTTTGGTAGACTACAAAGATTAGTCCATATAAAAGTAGCAATCCTATATTATTATTTAACTGATATCTGTTGTATTCAATTAGATCAACTGGACTTGAAGTTTAGTTCTTGAAGACGTTTCGCTAGTCATCCGACTGGCTTCCTCAATTCAGAATGACTTGTACAAGAATCTGTGGCAATTATGTACCCTGTAAAATATCAATTAGCATATCACAGCCAAGTGTTAAGGGTGTGATTGGATAGTGGCTAAGAGGTGTTCTAGGAACTCCCAGAGTAAGGTGTCAAAACAGCATTGTACATGGCAGACAGTTGGTGTCGAACCCCCCCAACTCTATTTAGGCTTGGTTTCTTTATTTTCACACAAATGGCCTCCTTAACACCTCTCTTGAACCAGTCACTTTCCTTTGCCAATATGTTAACATTACAATCTTCAAAGGTATGTCTTTTATCCTTAAGACGCAGGTACACGGCTGAGTCCTGACCCGAGGAATTGGCTCTTCTGTGCTGGGCCATACGTGAATACAGCTGCTGTTTGCATTCTTCACTGCACTGCATATATGATGTCGCTTTTCTTGGGTTTCGGTATTGGGTCTTTCGGATGTACCATTTGCTGCCTCAGTGTGTTGTTCGGTTTAAAGCAGACAGGGAAAATTCTTCTTAATTTCTCAGAGACCCCTGCTACATATGGGATGACCATGTTATTTCTCCTGTCTTGCTTTTCCCCTTCACTGTTGGTAAAATTTTAAGGGCTACTCTGACATGTTTCATTTCTTTAGTATTCACCTCTGTGCTAGTGGGGATGTTCTCAGCTCTGTGTTGCAGGGTTCTGATGACACCCAGCTTGTGATCTAAAGGGTGGTGGGAGTCAAACATTAAATACTGATCTGTGTGTGTTGGTTTTCTGTAAACATGTAGAATTGTGTCACCAAGTGTCACGCCCTAAACACTTGGCTGTGATATGCTAATTGGGATTTTCCAAGGTACATAATTGCCACAGATTCTTGTACAAGTCATTCTGACTTGAGAAAGCCAGTCGGATGACTAGCGAAATGTCTTCAAGAACTAAACTTCAAGTCCAGATGATCTAATTGAATACAACAGATATACCATGACCTGGATGAATGAGAACCTTCACAAGCATATTTAACTGATAGATGGGCATTTCAGGTAGGGTATAACGTTTGGACTAGATGGAGTCTTTATACAACCTCCAATAATATGTTACTATGTAACTGTTATACAGACATTATGGGTAGGGTATAACGTTTGGACTAGATTGACGTAAAGGTTCGTACACACGTGCAATCACGGGTTCCGACCCGCGATGCAGAATGTGTACGAACAAACATTTCGGCCGATAATCGGCCTGTGTGTAGGCCCTTTATCTGCCGAAACGGACGTTTGGTCAAGGATCGTTGCCAGACTGACCTAGCGGATCTCCGAACGACCGTCCGTGGGACCCTTGATCGAACGTGTGTATGAACCTTTAGTCTTTATAAAATCTATAATAATATGTTACTATGTCACTGTCAAACAGGTATTTTTGGTTTGTATTGCAGATTCCACTGCAATACAGCTTGTGACACTCCCAGCATCCCCTCTGAAATAAACCTTCTGTCTCCCAGCACCCCCCCGTAATACAGCTTGTGACACTCCTAGCATCCCCTCTGAAATAACCCTGCTGTCTCCCAACAACCTCCCCCTGCATTAAACCTTCTAAAAATTCCCAGCATCCCCACTGAAATGTAACTTCCATCTCCATTCCAAACACCAACCCCCCATAATTTGTTTCCTATGAATTCTATTACTTTTGCAATAGTTAAAAAAAGCAAGTTCTCACAGCCTTTTTACATAAAGCTGTGTGGCTGAAACCTTATAACTTCCCTTCTCTGTCTCTCCCTGCACAATCAGCTTTGAATAGATCATGCAGAGACAGGGAGAAAGGGCTTTGTTTACATCAGGCATCACTGGGGTCAAGTGGGCATCATGAATCATGAATATGAATGTGATGATGCACATTGACTGACACCCCCCCCAGGAGCTACACAGCTTCCACAGGCTGCTGGGAGAAAAAAGGTAGGAGGGGGGTTGGGGGAAGGTGTACTTTCAGACAGAAAAAAAAAACAAAAACATTTTTCCTTCAGTGGAGATACCCTTTAAATTAAGTTAAATGAGGACTAAAATCACATTACATGTTCATTTGATAAAATCCTCTGCCTACTGTCAAGCATTTATGTAGGCCAGTCTGATTTAAGCATTTAAAAAAAACAAATAAAAAATGTGTAGAAGATACAAAATAATATTTAAAGGGGAAGTTCAGTATATACATATAATTTTAAGAAAGAAAGAGCTGTATTTTTCCATCTTATTGACCTTAAAGGGCATGTCCACCCCGAAATTTAACTTTTGATATGTGCTAGGGCATGCTCCCCCAGCCCCAACCGCATTAATATAATTGTTAGAAAGTCCCCCGATTCTTACTTACCTGCCCTCTCTCCTCCGCTGCAGTGTTCAGGCCCTCTGCTTGCATGGAATTGAAAGCAGGGGGCGGGACCGGCAGCCGTGTCCGTGATTGGCTGAGAGGCAGGGAGGGCTGCACTGAGCATGCCTCAACCTTGATGAGGTTGAGGAAGTCTCAGGCACAGCATGAGTCACACACTGCTCCTACACAGCAGTTTCCTGGACTTTGGAGGGGCACAGCAGGGGAACTATTTTGAGCAGGAATGTAAGGTAAGGATTGTTTTAAACTACTTGATGTGGCCAGTAAGGGGTTAAATTTTAGTTTTGGGGGTGGACATGCCCTTTAATATAAGGGCTAAAATTTCTGGCATTAAATCACCCAAATTATTTGTTCCAATGCACTCTGTGTGGATAAATAGATCATACATTTTCTTTCAAACTTGTGAAATAACATGAAAGGATGATGAAATGCAAAATAGTTATTACATATACACACACCTGTGGCCAGGAAAGCCCATGATAAAAGTAATATTTCATCTGATAATTCTCAGGCAAGCACAGCAGGTTGCAGTGCTGCATATTCATAAGGTCTTCTGGCTGCAGAGAGAATTGCAGAGAGTATTGGTCAAACCCACAGATAGTGACACAGATTAGTAAATAACTAAATTCATTACAGCATCATTAAAGGGGAACTGTTGGGTCTGATTACCAGGGAAGCCCCATGGTTTTTCCTTTGACAGATATAGCCTCCCCACAAAAAAACACTGTGGAAAAAGCACGGATGGGGCCCCATCATAGTTTTGCTGGGGGGCTCTGTGATTCCTAGTTACGATAACTGTGCGTACTCCAACCTTTAAAATGACTCCAGGATCAAGCTTCTAGTTACAATATATCCAAATTTACATCCCCAGCACTATTGCTCTGCCTCTCACAACTAGCATTAGAATGCCCACTTGTATCCCACTGTTGGGACACAGCATCATCAGCCCTGCCCCTGCACTTCTTAATCATTTTTTAAAGCTAGTCACAAGCCTGAAAAAGAACAATTATTCTTTCCCTTAGGTGTCAATAGCCAGAGGAAATGACAGAACGATTGCAACTCTGTAACTAGCTTTACAAAATATCAAGAGACCTCATCCCTGGCTTGTTTAACCTATTTTAATGGTGCTTTGTATTGAAGGCACTTGTATGGAGAGCACAGTTGTAAAACAAAAATACTTTCAATTGCACTGTGCATTTTTTCCACAAGGAAATTAGTAGGTATCAAATTACCTGCTGATTGGAAATAACAGATTATAGAGATAGATTTGACGTTTGATTGTCAGTTCTATTTAACGTCTAAAGACTAAAACCATCAGAGGAAGTGATACATTGTTTTAGCCAATACCGTATATACTCGAGTATAAACCGAGGTACCTAGTTTTAGCTAAAAAAAGAGAAAAGGATATTGACTCGAGTATAAACCGGGGGGGTTAGTATTTGCCACTTAAGATGTTTGGAAACTTCAACTCCCAGCATGCTTTATTGCTGGGAGTTGTAGTTTTCAAACATCTTTTTAAAGCCTGAAAACCTTGGTTTATACTCGAGTATATATGGTAGTTATTGGGCAATATGTCGGTAGTCATCCCACCCTGCAAAAACTCATTTCAGGGAGGATACCCACCACCTAAAGACCCACCCCCAAGATTAACGCATAATCCATGCATACAGACACACACATGTATAGTCAGACAATCTTGCATACAAAACATGCATCTCAACAGACACACACTCATGAAAACAGTCAGACACACATGCATACAACAAGTCATGTCACTATTAAGTGTTATTGTCACTTGGTTAACCGCTAAAAGACTGACATCGTTGTGCTCCCTCACTAATTCAAAACAACACATTTCAGGGAGATTTTATATCATTTCAGGGAGTCAGGGATCTGCCATTAAAATTAGGGAGAGGTGGGATGCCTGTGTCGGGCTATGATTTAACAAAAAAGATATATCCTAAATCTGCAAGCAATCCATAATTGTGGAGGTAGAAATGTCTACACCCATGTACCATTTGCTATAGTCTCTTGGAAAGCCTGCTTTAAATACTGCAGATTTCAGTTATCCAGATTTCAGTTATCCGTCTACCTACATTTGACACACAATGCACTTTAAGAGTAGGCATTAAGACTTTGCCTGCATGAAGGGTGAAAGAGAACCTGAAACACAGAGCCAAAGCAAAATAGAAGCTAGAACTAGTTTATAGCTTAGTTGCCCTTTAATAAGAAAGCTGTTTTTTCACTTTACTGGAAATCCTACAAATGGTGTTACTAGAATATAATAGAAAAGGCAGCTAGAAAGCTTAAATGCTTTTCTTACATGGGATTTTATTTTATTTCATATATGTTAATGTATTAACATTTTGATATTTACTTTTACATGGGATATATATTGCTTGATTTCTTGTTGTACATTTCATTGATATGTTTTTATTTCATAGTTTTATTGTATATATGTGTTTTTGTGTATTATACCCCTCTTTTGGTGCAATAGGAGATTGAATGGGTTAATTTCCCATGGTGATTGTTTTCACCCGATTGCTATTTGGTTTAAGCTTTATACTGACTGGTATGTGAAGGGGTTGATCACTCCCTCTGATGAAGTGACGACTATAGCGTCACGAAACGCATCAGGGTATTATTTTCGGTGTTGCTTGCTTTTAACTATCGGCTTAATAAAGGCTACATTTTATTCAAGAGTCAGTACAGGTTTCTAAATTGCCCAGTTTCCATGAGGCATCCAGAAGCATAGCAGGCATACAGTAATGAATTCATAGGACAAAGTAGGATATATCAACATATTTAAAGAGGCCATTCTTTCTAAAAGATGATCTTATGAGGGTGGAGTTTTCCTTTAATAAGCAATTTGGTTTTTCACTTAACTGGCAATCCTACAAATGGTGTCCCCTAGAATATAACATGGTGTCCCCTAGAATATAACATGGCAGCTATTAAATGCTTTCCTTACATGGGATGTTCTAGTTGCTGTTGATACACATACATAAAACCATGTCATTCTTGAAAAACAGGTTTGTGCAGGCAAACTAGTTAACCAGCAGTCACAGCAAAAGAGAGAGAGACCTGCAAACCAGCAAGTCTATTTTATCCCATCATACACATGGCTGGTGGCTTTAGAGCCACGTTCCAAACATTATCATGCCATGCTTTCAAAATGCATTGTGGGATGCGCCGCCATATTCCTTTCTACAAGACCAGCGAATTGAAATGACACAAGTCCCTGAGCGCACACCTTTACGAGGAAGACAGCACCTTCCTGCGAACAACAAGCCGTTAACGCTACCAGTTAAACCTTTTTTTTAATTAGCCCTTTTATGCCTAAATTCGGAATCTTACCCTCGCATTCCGGATATTCATCGTGCCGGCTTCGCTGTCACACAAACTTAATCTCGCGCAGGTGCACTCCAACATGTGATACCGCGAGACTTGCGCAACTAATCACGAGAAACAACCTCCACCAGTAACCAATCAAAAAATACTGTTGACATCCAGGGGAGGGGCTTGACTAATCTGAAGACGCGAAGACGTGACTAGCAGCCAATCAAAAGCCCTCAAGGCACAAGCACTAGGGGACTTGCTAGAAAATGTGTTTTTTGCAGAAGTTTGAAATAGGAAACATATATAGACAAATTTGATTTTATAGATGTCTATAGCTTTATAGATAAACGTGCTTGTGAAGGTTCTCATTCATCCAGGTCATGGTATATCAGTTGTATTCAATTAGATCAACTGGACTGACGTTTCGCTAGTCATCCGACTGGCTTTCTCAATTCAGAATGACTTGTACAAGAATCTTTGGCAATTATGTACCCTGGAAAATCCCAATTAGCATTGTGATATACTGGGCCTGGGCATGCTCAGAAGAGGCAGACGGGATTAACATTCAGTCATTGTCTGTGATGTCAACTGTCAAATCCATAACTGACAGTTGTTTACTGGAAAAACCAGGAAGCAAAAACGGGAAACAGGACATTGTGCAGGATTTCAGGTTAGACTTATATTTGCGGAAACAATTAGACAAAGTTAACATCAATAAAGCCCCAGGACTGGACCGAATACATGCTCGAAACTTAAGAGCGCTTCTCTAAGTTTTCTCTAAACCACTGTTTCTTAACTTTTCAGATTCACTTTTGTCTGAGGATGTGCCGCTGGATTGGAAAAAAGCCAAAGTAATACCAATATTCAAAAAAGTGGTTCCCAACCTGGTAACTATAGACCAGTAAGCCTAACATCAGTGGTAGGGGAGTTGCCAGAAACTTTGTTACGGGATCATATCCTTGACTTTGTCTCCAGAACTGATCTTATTAGTAGTAGTCAGAATGGATTTATGAGAAATAGATTGTGCCAGACAAATCTACCTGGCTTTTGAAGTGAGTAAAAATGTCGATTTTGACATAGCAGTAGATGTGGTATACTTGGATTTTGCCAAAGCTTTTGATACTGTGCCACATAGGCGACTAATGTATAAACTGAGGACTGTTGGCCTAGAAAAAAACATTTGTACATGGTTAGAGAACTGGTTATTGGATCGCAAACAGAGAGCGGTGGTCAATGTGGCTACATCTACAGTATGTGGGCTAAAGTTCTAAGTGGAGTGCCTCAGGGTTCCGTACTGGGGTCACTTCTTTTTAATCTGTTTATAAATGACTTAGAAGGGGGCATTGAAAGCAAGGTCTCTGTGTTTGCTGATGACACTAAACTATGCAGTGCTTTGGAAACTTTAAATGATGTGCAATTGCTTGAAGCTAACCTAGATAGATTATCAAAAAGGGCAGCAGTATGGCAGATGAGATTCAATATTGATAAATGTAAGGTGATGCATTTAGGGTTTAACAATCCTTGTGCCACCTACACCATAAATAACTCTGTGTTAAGGGAATCTCGACTGGAAAAAGATTTGGGGGGTTCTGGTAGCTGTAGCAAACAATGCCAGGCAGCAACGGCTAGAGCTAGCAAGATATTGTCTTATATAAAGAGGGGAATAGATTCAAGAGAAAAAAACCATTATACTCCCTCTTTACAACGCACTGGTAAGACCTCATTTGGAATGTGCGGTGCAGTTTTGGAATCTGAGGGTCACACTCCAAAAATGATTTGTCTTTTATTAAGTGACCAACATCAAAACACACAACATTTCGGGAGGTAGTTAGTGCCCCCTTCCTCAGGTGATAAAAAATAATAAAGGGAATGGAGAGGCTTGACTATGCAGGCAGATTAGATAAGTTAGGGCTGTTAGAGAAGCGATATTCGGGTGGGGATATGATCACTTTATACATATAGTGATCATATACAATATATTAATGAGCTAACTCTCTGGTGCAATGTTTAGTCATATCAGAGGTCACGTGGACATCCTTTAAGATTGGAAGAAAAGAAGTTTTATCTTCAAGTTAGGAAAAGTTTCTTTACAGTGAGAACGGTGAAACTGTTTTCCAGCAGATGTGGTAATGGCAAGTTCATTATTAAATAGCTTTAAAAGTGGGCTAGATAAGTTTCTAAAACTAAAAATTATTGAGAATTACTGGGGAATTAGTTCAAAAGAGAATTAAGTCATATAGTGTAGTTCTGGTTGATCCAGGGATACTTTCCGATTGACATTTGGAGTCACAAAGGAATTTTCTCCCCTTTTTTAGCTGGGTTTTTTTGCCATCCTCTGGATCAACTGTAAGGTAGGGTTAAAAAGGAGGGTAAAAAAGTTGGACTTGATGGACGCATGTCTTTATTCAACCTCAATTGATATGCTACTATGTTACTATGCTACATATACTGTAGTTCTGGTTGGTACAGGGATACTATATAATATTGAGAACTACCGGTATTAATACATATACTGTAGTTCTGGTTGGTACAGGGATACTATATAATATTGAGAACTACCAGTATTAATACATATACTGCAGTTATGGTTGGTATAGGGATACTATATAATATTGAGAAATACTGGTATTAATACATTACTGTAGTTCTGGTTGGTACAGACATACTATAAAATATTGAGAATTACTGGTATAAATACATATACTGCAGTTCTGATTGGTACAGTGATACTATATAATATTGAGAATTACTGGTATTAATACATATACTGTAGTTCTGGTTGGTACAGGGATACTATATAATGAGAATTACTGGTTGGTACAGTGATACTATATAATATTGAGAATTACCGGTATTAATAATTATAATGTAATTCTAGTTGGTACAGAGATACTATATAATATTGAGAGTTACCGGTATTAATACATATACTGTAGTTTTGGTTGGTAAAGGCAGAGATGCCACCGAAGATTTTTCAAAAACAATAGAATGCTGCCTTAAAAACTAGACAAAAAACATACGGGAAGATTCAATAAAAGTTCTTATCGTTAAAAATGGTGCTAATTTTTCCCAACCAATTGGATATTATTTAACATTTGAAAGATAACATCTGATTGGTTGGGGCAAAATTAGCACCATTTTTATCAATTAGAACTTTTATTGAGTAACCCTGATAGATCGTTAACAGTATGGCAATCGACCCTAAAAAAATACATTCCAACCCGATGGCATAGAAGAAACTGACCATGATTTACTTTCCTTTCCCAACCTCATGTCAACCCGGATTAATCCTCCGTAACTCAGTGATAGTTTTTACCCATGATGCTGTCTGCATGCGATGAGCATTGAGCCTGCTCCATCATATGATTCATATGAAAGCCATCTGCTCTCTCTGCTCGAGTAAATTATGTCCGGTTTCTTCTACCTTTCTTCTTTTAAAATAAAAACATTATAATTGTACTAGACTAGAGACATTTTTAAAGCTGTACACATCCTTAAGGCAAAAAAGTAATATATATAACCTTATGTATTATAGGAAATAATGTACCCCTTTCTGATTATAATATAAAGATGTGAAGTCAATTCTGAGTTCTCTGCCCTGTATAAATATATGGTCAGGGAACTTGATAGTTGTGTAATATCCTTATATTACACTGTAGGGGGTGCATTATCCTTTATATATGTATGTACTGTAACCTAAGATGTGAAGAGCAAACATCATCCTGTTAGAACTCCTTTGTTGTATTTTGCTTTCTAACCACTAGATGTCAGTTTCAATACATACATACATTCCTTTTCCAAATCCCACGTAAAACAGGAAATTGCAGATTTTACCGAATGGCCGTTTTTGTTTAACAATTTTTTTTTTAAATTCCTTAAAAGGTTAAAAGGGCAGACTTCTACCTTTAAAATGACTCCAGGATCATGCCTCTTGCTGAAGTCTATCCAAAATTACAACAGTATAAAGGGTGGGTTTTTTTTGCTAGTTCTGTGAGCTGTAACATCACCAGCACTTGGGGTCTGCCTCCAAGTTTAAGGTTGGCGCATGCCCACTGCTGACAGAGCATCATAAGCCCCATCCCCAAACTTCTAAATCATTTTTAGCTAGACACAAGTCCTAAATAACTTTTTTCTCTCTCTAAGGTGCACATAGAGGAATGGACAGAGAATGGTTGAAGGTCAGTAACTAGCTTCAAAAAAGATGTTTGGGGTGGGGGTTTATGCCTATCAAAGATACACAGAGACAGGGCAGTCTGGAAAGTATAATCCAGAGGAGCTGGAAACATCACACTGGGCTTGTTTGAAAGATATGAGATATTTAGACCACAATTATCATTTAAATAGAGAAGAAAAATAGCACAAAGCAAGGGGAAGTTCAGTGCAAATACATACGGTATGCTTTTCAGAAAAAAGAACAGTATTTTTTCATCCCAATGACCTTAATCTGCCAATTCAGCATTGTGTCTGTGTATAAATAAATGCTTCTGAAATACTGACTTCCTGTTTGCAGGACCCCTAGTAGAGACTGTTATGGTCTTGCCCTTGACCCAAGCACCTGGGTTGATTCAGTTGCTCAGTAGAGATCTGAGCATCTTTGACCCATCCAACAGCCAACAGTAGAAATTACTGTTAGGAACATTCCAAGGATGTGGTGCATCCTGGGAAGAAGAAGGACCATTAGAACCTGAAATGTCAGCTCACTAATGTCAACAGCAGGGAACAGCAAAGGGTATGAGATCAACTGATTTTTTAAAATGGAAGAGAATATGTAGAAGTATGCATTACACAAACTAACAATTTAACAAATATTGATAATGTCCGCTGAACTATCCCTTTAAAGGCAGTTGATTTAAAGGGGAACTGTGGTCCAAAAATGACTTCAGGTAAATTGTTAGGAATTGCTCTCCTGAGAATTTTTGCAATTTATTTTCATTGTTTATTTTACATAGTTTTGTGTGTGATATGGCAGCAGCATCACCAGGTCACCTGCTTCCTGCTCTGAAACCTGTCAGTCAATCTGCCCTGTGTCTCCTCCCCTTTGCAGCCCCCTGGTCACTCCCACTCATGGACCCCATGGTCCCTCCAGTTACAGGCCTCCCTTGGCCCATTCCCTTACAGCCCCATGTGGCCCCACCCACCCGCGGGTGCCGTGGCCCGCCCACTCGTGGGTGCCTAAGCCCCACCCACTTACAGGTGCTGTGGGCCACTCTGACGCCCCCCCTACCATCCACCCATCCACCCAAAAACTCTGTGAAAACAGCTTTTTCAGGCAGAGTGACAACTCTGCCTGAAAAGGCTGTTTTAACATAGTGAGAGAGAAGGGCTGTAGATTCCCTTACCTTCTCTACAGCTGCAGGTCCTTCACACAGCAGAGAGGAGGAGGAACTTCCTGTCTCCCTCACACACTGAGGGAGTCTGAGGCTGTGCTCGCCGGCGGCACTGTGCAGGAGAAGCCTTAGGAATGTCAGCCTCCCACCCATTAACTTTCTGGTCAGTCATTTCTTTATATCTTGGGCTGTGGAGCACGTAGAGAGGTGGTTGATGACTCATTTTAAAGGGTATGTCCACCCAAAATAAATTTTTTTTATATAAGATTCCCCAAGGGCTCCCAGCCCCAACCGCTATAATTGTATCTTTAGAAAGCCCCCCAAACTCTACTTACCTCCCCTCTTTCCTCCGCCGCGCTCCCGGCCCTCTGCTTGCGAGAAAATGCAAGCAGAGGGGCGGGACCGGCAGCTGCGTCTGTGATTGGCTGAGCGGCAGCCAATCACGGACGCGGCTGCCGGCAGCTCACTTCGCCGGAGGAAAGAGGAGAGGTAAGTAAAGTTTGGGGAGCTTTCTAAAGATACAAATATAGCGGTTGGGGCTGGGAGCCCTTGGGGAATCTTATATATTAAAAATTTTACGCTAGGGGGAGGGAATCGGGAGAGGGAGGGGGAGAAGGGCTGCAGTACGCATGCCAAACCTCTCCCGGAGGCCAGGTAGGAGGCAGAGTCCTATATGGACTCTGCTAGCCTCCTGGTGGGCAGTTTTTGGGACTTTGGGGGGGGACTACAGGAGAACCCTATGGAGCTGGGATGTGAGGTAAGGATTAGACTACACTACATGGTGGGGCCAGTAGTTGGGGGGATTATAGTTTTGGGGGTGGACATGCCCTTTAAAGGTAGGAAACCTTTCATTTAAACTCAATGGAGACCACAGTTCTTGTGGTCAAGTGCTTGATAATTCTTCTCTTTTGTGCCCTCTGCTGTCCATTTAATACACAACCATTATAAAGTTTTTCTATATTTTCATTTGCAGGGTGCTTTTACATTGCACGCTGTCTCTACAGCTATGAAGAGATCCTACCCAAGATTCTTGTTATAATGGATAACAACACCTGAAATCTGTCATACATAAATTCTTTTTATGTTTTTTTTTTTTTAATGTGTTTTATGATGAAGCTCTGGATGAAGCTCTGGATCCTGTCTACTACAAACTAATAGCAAGAACAAACTTTTTCACCAATTATATAGACCTAAAGTGTTCCTGTTCAATAAACAAATAAAACCTAATTTAAAAATGATTTTATTTAAACTACTAAACATAATACTATATAATAACAGTTGTTATAATGTAATGGGCTAGAACATATAAAACAATTGTGGGTGAGCATAATTGTTCTTTAATTCCTCCACCTGACTGCTTTCCCCTTCATGTCCAAGTTTGTTTTCCAGTTTCTGTACCATTGTCACTGCCAGCTTCTGCACCAATGTTAGTATTTGAACTTCTGTACCAGTATCCCTTTGCCAGTTATTGCACCAGTCTCAATCTTTCAGTTTTTGCACCAGCGTCAGTTTTCCAGTTATAGCACCAGCGTCAGTTTTCCAGTTATAGCACCAGTGTCAGTTTTCCAGTTATAGCACCAGTGTCAGTTTGCCAGTTATAGCACCGTGTCAGTTTTGCCGTTATATAGCACTTGTCCAGTTTTGCCAGTATAGCACCAGTGTCAGTTTGCCAGTTATAGCACCAGTGTCAGTTTTCCAGTTATAGCACCAGTGTCAGTTTTCCAGTTATAGCACCAGTGTCAGTTTTCCAGTTATAGCACCAGTGTCAGTTTTCCAGTTATAGCACCAGCGTCAGTTTTCCAGTTATAGCACCAGCGTCAGTTTTCCAGTTATAGCAATGCACAGTGTCATTTGCCCGAGTTACTAGCCACCAGTGTCAGTTTTTCCAGTTTTATAGCACCAGTGTCAGTTTTCCAGTTATAGCACCAGTGTCAGTTTTCCAGTTATAGCACCAGTGTCAGTTTTCCAGTTATAGCACCAGTGTCAGTTTGCCAACCATTTCGGCAGCCTCTTTACCAGCCATTGAATAATGTAGATTTCCCCAATTTTAAAATTCTGCTTTCTTAATTTAAATCTTAAACCATTCTTTGAGACTATACTTATAGGTACTTGAGTACCTATACTTACCAGAACTCGTTCCAACAGTTATCTCAATGTAAATACACCTAAGTCTTTGTGTTTAACAGGATTACCTTTAAAGGACATGTCCACCCCCCAAACTAAAATTTAACCCACTACTAGCCCCACTGTGAAGTTTTAAAAACATATATGCTCCTGGTTCTCCTGCAGTGCTTGTCCAAAGTCCTACCCCTGCCCACCCACAACCACCATGTTAGTTTACTAAAATAAGATTCAGAACTGTAATTACAGCCATTCGTTCCTGCGGCGCTCTCCAATGACAGCAGCAGCGTCTGCTATTGTCTGCCTCTCAGCCAATCACAGACGCAGCTGCTGGTCTGGTCTGTTTGCTAGTTCTGACAAGAAAAAAGAAATCAGTGCACCGCAGGAGCGAGGGGCTGTAAGTATTGTTGTGAATCTTTTTTTAGAGATCTAATATAGAGGTTGGGGGTGGACAGGGGTGGCCTACTTTAAACCAAAAAAGGTTATTAAGCGTGGAGATACCCTTTAATAATAAAGGGAATGCCATATTTCTTGTATCTACAGTTATTTCACTAAAAACAAAAGGGACAAAATTAAATATAAATTGGCATTTAATTCAGTGTTTAGCCAAAGCAACCACTATGGCAGCCCTGACTGATACACAAATTACACTGAATATTACCATTCATTTTCTGTGTCATTTGATTGGTGTTCTGGTTCCAGATGTTCAAAGGGGTTATCAATGGGACACCTGAATCATCAGTATTCTTTCAGCCCAGATACCCCAAACTACAACCACTCGCTTTACCAATAGACAAGCCTGGAGGCTTGACACCCCTCACCGAAGACAGTTGCCCCCTGGACTTGGAGTGCAAGGTATCTGAGCTGAGGCCAGGAATGCTTGAGAAGTCCGAAAGCAAGACAGACAGGCTAAGGGCACAGAACCAGCTAGACGAAGGATATTTGGAAACAGAAAAATGAGATACAGTCAAGGATTAGCAAGGGCAAAGTCAGGAACAGAGCCAATGGTCATTTAAAGAAATCATGTAGCCAGGTTAGGTACAGAGGGTACAAACAGAATGTATCTGTTGTATTCAATTAGATCAACTGGACTTGAAATGTAGTTCTTTGTTCGGTTTAAAGCAGACAGGGATACGATGTTTTTTGAAAATTCTTATCCAGACTGGGCCTTTGTCAAAAGAAGTAGAAGGAAAGAAAAGAACACAAATACCAACAGGGAAGGGGAAAAGCAAGACAGGAGGAAGAACATGGTCATCCCATATGTAGCAGGGGTCTCCGAGAAATTAAGAAGAATTTTCAAAAAACATCGTATCCCTGTCTGCTTTAAACCGAACAACACACTGAGGCAGCAATTGGTACATCCAAAAGACCCAATACCAAAACACAAGAAAAGCGACATCATATATGCGGTGCAGTGCAGTGAAGAATGCTCTGATTTGTATGTGGGGGAGACCAATACAACAGATATACCATGACCTGGATGAATGAGAACCTTCACAAGCATACAAACAGAATGGTTGGGGACAGACAGAGGTCAGACGGCACGGGACCAGAGTCAAGGAAAAAGCAACAGTCAAACTAGGACAAGCAAACAGTATAACACCATGAGCAAGATAGACAATCCAATTGCTATAACAGGCACAAGACAAAGTCCACAAGGGGTTTAAATAGAAAAAGAAGACCAATCAGGAAGAAGGAAGACAAAGGAAAACAAGCAGATTGGCTAAATGAGATTTTTAAATAATAAGGACGAGCCCCCTTTAAGGCAGAGAAAGGCATAGGTGGAGAAGCCATGATTACGCAAAGACTAGAAGCTTGGGGAACCTCTGGAAAAAGGCAAAGATAGCCAATCGCAGCTGCAAGATGGAGAAGAGTCGCAGAAATGAGGAGAAGGTAAGAGACTCTGGTTCCTAAATAGCCTTATTTTGAATATGCAGAGCAGTTTTGGAATCCTATGTACAAAAAGGACATCTTGAAAATTAAAAAGGTTCAGAGAAGGGTGACTAAATTAATGAGGGGATTGAATATGAAGGAAGTTTAGAAAAGTGCACTAAGCAACTGGAATCAACCCAGGGACTGAGACCATAATCGACATAAATAGGCAGAGATGGATTAAGGGCAAATAGGGCCCTAGGCAAATGGTGAGTTTTTGGGCCCCCTTTGTTCAAAATGTTATCATCATTAACCAACCAACTCCTTTTATAAAAGGCAATGACACATTCAGTTTCTCTAACACACAAGTAAACTTTAAAAACAGTGTTATCACACTGACCTAACTGTCTGCTGAACTGGAGGGCTCACCTAACAGTGTCTGCTGAACTGGAGGGCTCACCTAACAGTGTCTGCTAAACTGGAGGGCTCACCTAACAGTGTCTGCTGAACGGGAGGGCTGACCTAACAGCATCTGCTGAACTGGAAGTCTGACCTAACAGTAGGAAACTGGTTAGCGGACATTTATATGCCACATGGAGAGTGCTAATATATGTGCCAAACAGAGACTGGTACATATAAGTTTGCCCACAGTGATTGGTACATATAAGTTTGTCCACAGTGACTAGTACATACAAGTTTCCCCATAGTGAGTACATATCAGTTTGCCCACAGGGAGTGTGACTGGTATATACAAGTATTCCCACATTAAGTGTGACTGGTACATATAAGTTTGCCCATAGTAAGTGTGACTTGCATATACAAATTTGCCCACAGTGAGTGGGACTAGTACATACAAGTTTGACCACAGTGGGTGTGACTGATACATTCAAGTTTGCCCATAGTGAGTGTGATTGATACATATATATTTGCCCACAGTGTGACTGGTACATACAAGTTTGTCCCCAGTGACTGGTACATACAATCTAACTGTTAATGGCAACTTTATTACATGTGCATGCACGACATGTTTCTAGCAACAAGTGCTTTCTCAACATGATGTACACTTAAGAAAAAGCACTTGTTGCTCGAAACATGTTGTGTATGCACACGTAATAAAGATTCCATTAACAGTTATACTGTCGGTCACCCGTGTGTTACCTCTATCACATTTTTTATTTTATTTTTCATGCATGAGGGGATGGATGCATAAATAGAGGTAACCATAACAGCCATTACCTGTGTTGTGGATTACTCATACTTTACATACAATCTGGGGTATTGGTGTCCTCTGCGCCTATGGATGTGTGGGGGTCCTTTTAGGGTCACTGCGAAGCTCAGTATCTACTGTGTGTAATTCTAATTTCCTCTCTGTTTTCTGTCTGCGTAATCCTCGTCCGCTGTGTATCATAAAATATAAAAAGATGTAGTTAAAGTGTGATTACTTATCAGTCCTTATCCTCTACATTCCATATATAAATAAATAAATGTCAAAGCACTTACATTCAGTTTCCAGTGTTTATATTTCTTTATAAAAGAAATATAAAAAGAAAGCAATAAAATGGTAAAAAAAAAAAGTGCATAAAAATGGTAAAAATAGTAAAATCCAGCTTCAAGTCCTAATCCAACTTTTGGGTACATACAAGTTTGCCTACAGTGAGTGTGACTAGTACACACAAGTTTGCCCACAGTGACTCGTATATAAAAGTTTGATCTTACTGTGCCAGGATTCAGGGAGAAGCAGGGTCAGAAGAAAGGAGAGAGCCCAGAGACACACACGGGTACTGCAGGACTGCAAGTGTGCAATGTCAACACTTGCGGTTCTCATGCTCTCTCCCCCCCTTTTCTTACAACTGGTTCCACAGCAGGGCCCTTCTCTTCTAAATGGGCCCCAGTCACCTACCTATGTTGCTTTGTGGGTAATTCCTGCAAACAGAAAGTCAGTAATGGAAGCATTTATTTTTACAGGGAAATCACTGGATGGGCAATTTATGGTCACTGAAATGAAAAATACTCTTTTTTCTTGAATGCATATGTATTTCTGATGAACTTCCCCTTTAAAACATAAATAAGTACCGTATGTCATATTTCCTTGACCTGGAGAACTTGGTAACTGTTGCTTTAAAATCTCTCAGCCTCACACATTGAATCCTCGCTCAACATGAACTGGATATTAGCAGAAAAAATGTAGATGATAAGTCAAGGAACCTTCTACAGCTTGCCCCAGTGGCGGGCTAGCAGAGGACCAGGGGGTACCATGCGGTGCACTAGGGCACAGGAACAGGATGCCCTGACTTTCCTGTTGAGTGTTTGAGTGAATTTTGGTTATATATGGTTTGCTCCTTTTTAGATTCCCTGCTTTACCCCTTCTGCTATATACAGAATAATAAAACACAACACAGGTTCAAGTGTATTTTTATTACACAGAAATAAAGATAAGGTTTTGCACAATAACAAACAAGTACCAGTAAACTCTGTTCTTTTTTATATTTTTGGAATGACAATTTTTTTCTCCAAACCAATAAAGACAATGCAGAACAGGTGAGGAAATTAGAGATGACTAGTTTAATAGCCATATAGTACATGGGTATGTTCACCTTACTACTGTTGTATAAATATATACTTTCTTTTAGCACCCTCAAAATTCACTTGATCACCCAATGTCTTTGAAGGCAGGAATCTTCTCCTTGCCTGCAGCTTTATCTTCTTACAGTTCTTGCTGGCAGCACCCATCAGTCATGACCATAATGGTGATGTCACAACCAATCACTGACGACTGTTGTCAGAGCCACCTCCTTAGTGGCTGTGCGAGCTAATAAAGAGGTTTTATAGCTTTAAAGGAGGCATGAACGATGAGGACATTGTCTAGAAGGAAGAAGACAGACTTTTGCCTTCAGGGACATATGTTGAGCAACTATGTATACGGTGTATACAGTGAGGACCTATTGTGAAACAATTATCTGATATAGGACAGGGTTATAGTTTGTCAGAAAAGAATTTAAAAAATGAGCAAAACATTTTTTTAAAGCAGCAGCTTTAAAAAAAAAATTGCCTTTTTTTTTTTTTTTTTTTTTTTTTTTTAAGGTCCCTCCTGAGCTCACCTTTACTGATATAAACTTGTTGCTGACATCTTGGCAGTGCAGTGTAGATTGTTTAGCTCCTCCCCTCTGAGACAGACCAAACAATCACTGCTTTTGGAGGCTTAAAGTACAACTCCACCCTCATAAGAACATCTTTTAGAAAGAATGGTCTCATATTTCACATTTCAAACTATTACCATTTAGGGTTTTAGAGGGTAATTTACCTGTATGTAGGTTTTCATTTTGGGGCTGGACTTTAAGAAGAAGGAGATCCAGCAAGTCTGAGGGGAGGAGCTAAACTGTCTACACTGCACACCCAAGATGTCAGCAACTTTACATCAGTAAAGTTAAAGGCTATGTCCACCCCTAAAATAAATTTTTAATATTCTGCTCCCCCATGTCCCCCAGCCCAACCGCATATTTTTTTTTTTCAGAAAGCCCCCCAAACTCTTACTTACCTCCTCCCCTCGATCTCCGCCGCACTGCCGGCCCTCTGCTTGCGAAATGCAAGCAGAGGGGCGGGACCGGCAGTCGCGTCTGTGATTGGCTGAGCGGCAGCCAATCACGGACGCGGCTGCCGGTCATTCAGTGCAGCGGAGGAAAGCGGAGAGGTAAGTAAGAGTTTGGGGAGCTTTTAAAAAAAAAAAACATGCGGTTGGGCGGGGGACATGGGGGAGCAGAATATTAAGGGGGATTTGTGCTAGGGGGAGGGATAGTAGAACGGGAGGGAGAGGGAGGAGAGGGAGGGGGAGGGAGGGGGGAGAAGGGCTGCAGCACGCATGGCAGGAATCTCCGGGGGCCAGGTAGCAGGCAGTGTCCTATATGGACCTGCTAGCCTCCTGTGGGCAGTTTTTGGAACTTTGGGGGGGGACTACAGGAGAACCAGATGGAGTTGGGATGTGAGGTAAGGATTAAACTACACTACATGGTGGGGCCAGTAGTTGGGGGGATTATAGTTTTGGGGGTGGACATGCCCTTTAAGCTCAGGAGGGACGTGGGGGGGTTGGAGATTTTTTAAAGCTGCTGCTTCCAATTTAACATAACTTGCTTTTACAGTGTACTTATACTTTAACAAATAGATATAACCCAACTGGAGAGTTTACACAATAATAATCAGCAGACTGAAATTAGGTCGATATGATTTTCTATTTAAATCCAATATCCAGCTGTCTGTACAACTTACTTGCTGATGTCCTTGGCCTGGATTGTACGTTGACCGCAAAATACTTGGTGAGAACATTGCAGGAATGTTGGCATTAGTGTATGGCATTCCTAATATTGAGTTTCATGTCCCCTTGGTATATTTGCCCTTTACATTGAAGAGAATTATAGTTACTGGCCCTACAAGGGGTAAGTTCATAGTTCCATAAAAGAAAAATGTAGTGACATTTCAGCTGATGGAAGGTGGGGGGCTCTGCGCATCTCTTGTGGCAGATTTACGAAGATTCTCCCTCACACGCAGGAACTCATGGACTGCAGGCACCTCATCCTTGGTTGATTTCTGCTCTTTCTGTTGAAAAGAAAATAGAAGAAATAGCCACTTCTGATGTCCACGTGTCATTCGTATATATCCCTCCTATTGTTTAAGAATATTAATATTTTTACATCCCCAAGTGGCACTTTACAAATAAACTATATATACATACATTTTACTAAATGGCACAGATATATGTGTCAGACTCACATTGCAGCCTCCACTCTTACCCCTCCCATCTCCATAGAAAAAAGAAGACTTTCTGTAAGGGAAGGAGTCCAGCTGCTGTTTGCTAGACAGGAAGTGATGTCTATGTATGATAGGGGACAGAAAGGTAAAATTTTGCAGGACTCTGCCCATTTCTCTGAGAATGCTGGAAGTTTTTTTTTTTGTTGGACTATTGGTTATTCAATAGAATGAGGCTGTGAAGTACCTTCTGTTTTAAGAAGGCTCTATTCCATTGTATGCTCTGTGGAGGCTTTTTCCTCCTTGAAATACGCCTCACCTTAAGCTATAAAGCTGCCTGGTATCTTGTGCTTCCAAGTCCCATCCCATACAAACCATTATCCTGTGTCTAGGTTCTTTATAGGACCTCCATTTATCCTTTCTAATAGACTCCCTGATGGCAGCTGTGAGTTAATGGGTAGGATGAGTATTAAAAGACAGACTGAAACATTCCATTATAGATAGATTTAACAAATTTCCTCTTGATTGGAAGTTTGAGGGGCAAGGTAGATTTAAAGCGTATCTCATATTAACAACTTTTGGTTATTTAGTTTTATTGAAGAATGGGTGGTAAAAAGCTGTGTCTTACCTCCCGTTCTTCAATAGAACAATCAGGAGGCAGGAGAGAAGGTTAGAAACTTACTTCGCTCGCTAACCCCAGCATGTAGTATAACAGGTCCCGATGGACTCAGTCTTCTATGTGCATGCGCGATCCATGGATCCTTAGATGAGTCCGTTGAGACCTGTCAGACTACACGCCGGGGGAGCGAGTGTAAGTTGCTTACCTTCTCTCCTTCCTCCTGATAGTTTTATCGAATGACAGGAGGTAAGACACAGCTCCTTTACCTCCCGTTCTTCAATAAAACGAAATACGGTACCCAAAAGATGCTAATATGGGTGGAGATACCCTTTTAGCTCTACACAGCAGTTGTACTTCACTGTGGTGTTTGGACTGAACTCTAACACTCTATATATTGTTCTGATAAATATATCAAGAGAACTCTGAACCCTAAATTTAAATATCTTCCAGCATAGCTTCATCAGATCAAATGGATAAAGAAGATAAAACAAAGTAACAGTGTTAAACAACAAATATAAGTTGAACTTTATGTAAATGAAACACATGTATTTCTAAAGCTCTTTAAACACTTAAGCACGTTAATATACCATATATACTCGAGTATACGTTGATCTGAGTATAAGCCGAGGTACCTATTTTTACCTGAAAAATTTGTAAAACTGATTGACTCGAGTATAAGCTGAGGGTAGAAATTATTACCACTACTGCCTTCTGATTCTGTATTGTTTTTTTAGCTTAAGTTGCCCTTTAAATGGACAGCAGAATTCCCATACATTAATCCCATGCAATAATAGCCAAATCCAGTACCAGTAACCCCCAATTCCTTGGCACTCCAGATGTTTGGAAACTACAACTCCCAAAATGCTTTGGTTGCTGTGAATTGTAGTTTCTAAACATGTGGAGTGGCAAGGTTCAATAAACTTTTAATTAAGCATACCATCATTTACAATTCTCCTGACCCCCTTATAGTAAAGGGCCCTCTGACCCCCATATAGTAAAGGGCCCTCTGACCCCCATATAGTAAAGGGCCCTCTGACCCCCATATAGTAAAGGGCCCTCTGACCCCCATATAGTAAAAGGCCCTCTGTCCCCATATAGTAAAGGGCCCTCTGACCCCCATATAGTAAAGGGCACTCTCACACCCATATAGTAAAGGGCACTCTGACCCCAGTAGTTAAAAATGTCACCTGAGAGTTGTCGTTTCATTATCACTGAGCTAGTAGCCATTTTGCCCCAAACTGAGAAGATTCATCAGATTTACAGCATCCAGATGAGCAGTTACAGTGCTGAGTGAGTCCAGCAGCCAGACTACAGGAAGCAGGAAGGAGTGTAAAGGCAGATCAGCTCCTGTAACATTCTATGCAGGTGAAGTATTTTTTAACACGGTGCCACCTACTGGTTACTATCCGCAATTGCAGCATTTGGATCTAAATTAGGACTTGACCTGGGTATAAGTCGAGGTTAGGTTTTCAGGCTAATTTTGAAGCCTGAAAATCTCAACTTATATTCAAGTATATATGATAGAAATGTTTTGTTTCATTGATGTTTAGGTAACGTCACACAGACTGACACTTCCAGTACAATCCAAAAGGTGGTGCTGTTTTCTGTGTTTGTATATCCCTCCTGTTTTATAAGAATATTTATATGTTCATAGGAGATTGCAAAAGACACCCGCACAGCCGGCACAACTAATTCAATATGTGCTTTGAGCATTTAAAGGGACAGTTCAGTGGAAATTATCAATACTTGTTAAATTGTTGGTCTGTGTAATGTTTGTTATGTATGTTATTCTACATATTCTCTCCCATTTTGAAAAATCAGTTGATTTCATACACTTTGCTGTTCCCTGCTGTTGACATTAGTGAGCTGACATTTCAGGTTCTAATGGTCCTTCTTCCCAGGATGCACCACATTACTTACAGTCATTTCTACTGATTGGCCGTTGGTTGGGTCAAAGATGCTCAGATCTCTACTGAGCAAGTGAATCAACCCAGGCGCTGGGTCAAGGGCAAGACCATAGCGGCCTCTACTAGGGGTCCTGCAAATAGGAAGTCAGTATTTCAGTTGCATTTATTTATACAGAGACAAAATGCTGAATAGGCAGATTAAGGTCATTGGGATGAAAAAATACTGCTCTTTTTTCTGAAAAGCATATGTATTTGCACTGAACTTCCCCTTAAACAGTTAATTGCTAACGTTAAAGTCACGTGTTTTCAAACGAAAATTTAAGCAGAGCTATTGTGCCTCTGCATCAATCTCCCTGTTGGTGTTGTGCAATTGTAATAAATGCTCAGTCCAGTTTAATAATACAAATACAAGCCAAATAATAATCTTCAGAAATACTATTTTAAAGACTGTACACATACCCACATAGACCAATACCCCCCTCACACAAATACAAATGTCTCTATACATAAATATGTTTAGTAATGGTGTTTTCTAATGTCCCATACATTACAATAACCATGCCATGCTCACCCCTCAAATGAGAAATTCTAAATAGGCAAATCACCCCCAAACCCCAAAACTACACTAGTTAGAAAGATGTGAGATGTTGGGCTAAACTGTTCTGCAGCAAAATAATGCTCTTCCTCTTCTCTCTCATGAACTGTGATCATCAGTTACATCCATTTCAGGTTAAATTTTTTCATCTCTCAGCTTTCTATGAGGTTTGGGGAGTGAGTTTCCCATATACAATTTTTCATTTGAGGAGTGAACTGGCCCTTTAAAAACTGGACTGTAAATATTTGGCAACTACTTTGGGGACAGACTAAGAACAAAAAAACAGTTGAAACAATGTTAAATAATAATGATTTTATAACATGTGCTGTTAGGCCCCAAAAAACAGCCCAATGGGCATGTTCACCCCCAAAACTAGAATTTAACCCACTACTGGCCCCACTGTGTAGTGTATAAAAATCCTTACCTTACATCCCTGCTCCAAATGGTTCTCCTGTAATGTCCCTCCAAAGTCCAGAAATCTAGCTACCAGGAGCCTGGCCGAGTCCATATAGGACTCTGCCTCCTGTCTCTCCTCTGGGAGTATTTGCATATGTTCAGTTCAGCCCTCCCTCTCCCTCCTGTTTTGCTCTCCCTCCCCCTAGCTACAAACCCCTTCTCTGTAGTGTAGGGCTCCCTCCCCCAACCGCTATAGTAATTTGTCTAAAAACTCCCCCGATCTATACTTACTTTGCCTCTTTCCCCCAACGTTCTGTATAGCCAATCACAGATGCGGCTGCTGGTCCGGCCCCGCTTGCAGTTTCATGCAAGCAGAGGGCCGTGACAGAACATCAGGGGGAAAGAGGCAATGTAAGTAATGATCAGGGGATTTTTTAGACAAATTACTATAGCGGTTGGGGGTGGGGGAGGGAGCCCTACACTACAGCAAAAAACTAAAAAAGGGGTGGACATGCCCTTTAAGCCCCCCAACCCCCCCAAGTTATAGTTTCTTGTCTTTTTTAAAGGACGATCCACCCATTCTCCTATATTCCATCAGAAATTCTATCAGAAATTCCATAACCTCCCACATCCCACCTAAACTTTAAAAGGTACAAGGCAGCAATCAATGGATCAGGATGGCTGTGTAATCTTCCATAATTGTCTATGTATCATTTCCCTAAAATTAATTTAGTTGAATTTTATGCTGCTTTGAAAACCTGGCCCAAAATAAATTAACACCAATTCATCATTTCCCTGATGTGCCTAAAACAGCTATTTGACACATGTAGTTTTTATAAATGGGGCCTTGTGTACATTGGCTCTAGGAAATAGATTTCCTGCACGATGTGTACGAACGGCCGTTTCGGACGAAAATCATCCCGTGTATGGGCACTTTGTCGGCCGTAACAGCTGTTTGTTCGGGATTGTTGCCCGATCCGCTGGATGGCCGTTCGTACACATTGTGCGTTGCGGGTCGGCACCCGCGATCACACGTATATATGAACCTATAGGCTAAACTCTGGCCCTGATGTGCCCTAGATATGTAAAAACATGCAAAAATAACACTTACTGCTCATAACACATCATTCTCAGGTACAATTACAAGCCTGTTGATTTTATTGCCATAGAAATGTGCTAATGTGTCATTTTCAATGAATAATAACAGGGCTGGTGCTCATTAGTCCTGGGGCTTTATCATCCATTCAGTAACCTTCTATTTATTTGTCTGCCTCAGCTTAGGCGTGTCATGCAAAGCGACTATAATTAACCTACTAACCTGTTTCTGTATAATCGAGTTTTTCTGCCCTAAGGACTGGGGGAAAATGGAAAAGAACAACATTCTAACTTATGCAATTAAATAAAAGATCATCAAGGCCAATCAGCCTTTTTAATGGTCGCTTTCTGCTTCTAGGGATAGGGAGAGTTGATCTGACTCACTCAAAATAAAATTTGCCTTGATGATTTGCTATAGTCCGAAACACTATACTATAGTCATAAAGTAGTACATTCCTATGCACAAATTGAGCATGTTTTATCCTGCAGTTTTACATGTGATTCTGCTGCTACCATCTGGTGGGTGTAAAAACTGCAGGTGGTGCAGTCCTGAGGGTGCCAAATAGCTACCACTGCCCCCATGCTTTTTTGTGCATCCTCACATGTCACCTACATGCTGGGCCGTTTCTAGGCATAGGCCATACACTACAAAAGGCTATTGTGATCATAATTGCTTAATTGTGATCATAAACTGACCTATAATTTGATAGTGAAGACATCTTGGATATAAAGTAATACCTTTTATTGGCTAACTAAAATGATTGAAAATACAAGCTTTCGAAGCACTAGGCTTCTTCCTCAGGCATGATACAATACTGAATCTTATAAAGCACTGTATATTATACATACTAGAACAAAGACTTTCTGATATTACACAGAGGTTATCTTTTGCACCCATGCCTGATTGGCAATGGCTGTCGTAAATAAAACAGTAAATACACATTCAATGATCACAGGCAGTAATAAAAGAATTAGCAGGGGTTAAATAAACAATTAGATACACTTCACCTCTAGTGTCCATGGAGGGTCTGGTATAAATGAGATATTTATGGGTTTGGGTGGTTTAGAGGAATTTAGTCTGATTAACTCTACATGACATTAAGATTAGAAACATAGTGACACATAAAGTTTAGATCTTTGTTGAGTCCAGAGTCCCAAATTTTTGTATAAGTTTACATTCCCATTCTAACCTTTCCTTTTGGGATCTGAAATTTCCCATAAGCACTGTGACTTTTAGGTCTTTCAGGCTGTGTCCTTGGCTGCAGAAATGGGCACCCACAGGGACATCTCGTTTATTGTTATTAATTGTGAATCTATGAGAGTTCATCCTTTGCCTCAGGGTCTGTCCAGTCTCTCCTACATAAAGTCCTGAGGGGCACCTAGAACATAAAATCAGGTATACCACATTGGATGATTTGCAGGAGAAGGTTCCCTTTATTTCAAACCTATGTTGGGTTCCTGGTATTGGTATCCTGTCTACAGTGTGGATGTACTTGCAGGTTTCACACTTTTTCTGCAAACAGGGAGATGTTCCATTTTGTGTGGGGCCTGTTAGGGAACTTTCATCTATGGCTAACACGGTACAATTCTCTACTATAATTTGATAGACAGATGTAGAGTGTTAATTGTACATGGATGTTCCATACATATTGTTCCACATTCAATTTGTTTGATGATTAATGTCTATTGTGAGGTTACATTACATTAACATAAAGGGTTAGGTCCCACTATGCGCGTTGCATTCTGTTTTCCGTGCGCAATGTCATTTAAAATATAGTGGAGATCGCGAGAATCAGTTCCCACTGTATAATTTGTATTCCGAATCTGTGGTCCATGTTTTATCTGCATGCGTGTACGACTTTTGGTCCGTCTGTGTCAGAATTGCACTTTAGCAATAGTCTATGGGAATGCAAAAAAAAATGCGGGCACACATGGACAAACATTTTTGCCTTTAAAGGGCATGCCCACCTCTTATTTAAAAAGATTCTGTAGTGTAGTTGGGGACCCTCTTCCACCCCCAACCAATATAGTAGTTTGTAAAAAAGTCGTACTCTACTTACACAGCCTCGTTCCCCTGGTGTTTAGATATGGCCCTCTGCTTGCATGAACTGAAGGAAGGGAGCCAGACCGGCAGCCATGTCCCTGACTGGCTGAGAGGCAGCCAATCACAGACATGGCTTCCGGCAGTACAGAATGCCGGGGGAATGAGGCTGTGTAAGTTGAAATTGGATTAGTTTTTTACAAACTACTATAGCGATTGTAGAGGGTCCCCTACACAAGAGCAAACCAGAAACCTCTCAGAGGACACCTAAGAGGAAGAAACGTTTTCCCTCCCTGTCAGGCTCCTGGTGTTCACTTTCTAGGACTTTGGGCAGACATTGCAAGAGAACAATTTGGAGTGGTAAGGTAAGGATTTGTAAACTCTGCACAGTGGGGCCAGTCGTGGGGGAGAGTGTAGTTTTGGGGGGTGGACATGCCCTTTAAAAGACAGGGAATCCTTATCAACCATAGAGCAATACGCTTGAATCTAGTTTCTTCTAGCATCCCTATTTGAATACAGCATAATCATCTTGGCTTGGAGTTTCCTTATCTATGCAAAAACTAATACAAAAGGTTGTTGAAGAGGAGTTTTAATTGGGAAGGGAGCACCAGGGGAGACTTGCTTAGGGCACCGAAATGGCTAAACCCAGCCCTGCCTACGTGTGACAGGTATTGCAGTATATTTGCAGTAGACAAAGTGGGTGAAGGCAGTGTGTGACTTGTCTCATATGTGTGGCAGGTAGTAGATGACATTGGATCTTGGGCTGCATCAGGAGGCACATTTGTAGCGACTAATAACTAGTGTCGGACTGGACTGTTGGGCCCACCAGGAAATCTGAGACCAGGGGCCACCAGGACAAGTTTCGAGGCCCACCTAACATTGCATTATAACTCATTTACATATCTTAATGTGAGGATTTTAGAAAAAAACTACCTTGGAAAAGCAAAGTGAGATCTCCTGCCAGAGATTTTGCATAAGCAACTGTTTTAGACTGTATCTCTGTCAGCCATGGAGAGACCTAACACTGAGAAGGGTGTCTGGGAAAGTAAATGTCGAGGGAACTGTGAAACACAAGCATGTACATTTTAGCAGAATGTCTCATCCTCTGGCTAGTGGATTCAATGAACAAGCATATTGCTTTTCCTACCTCCACCCTACGCTGCTGCCATTTCTGTAATTCCCGCTCCAGGGGGGTGGATTCTAATTCGGGTTTTTTCCCATCTTTCCACTGAGATCTTCTTTTTTCCAGAACTTGAAGAAGTTCAGGTTTACTATGCAGGACCAGGCCTCTGCAAGGAGAAGAGTATTAGGGATTTCTGTAACTCATAGACACAGGAAGAAAGTGGGCTACAGAAAGACAGTGTTATGTAATTCAGGGATCCCACCCCTCCCAGGAGTCTCTGGAGTCTCCCGGATTTTTGGGTGGTTTCCCATACCCGAACTCACCTGGAGTCTCCACCTCCGGAACGCCCCCAGCGTTCTACTCCTGTTCTAATTACTAATAATGGGGGCCTGTAGAGTAAAGTTAAACTGGATACACACATTACCGATAATGGATAATCCTGATGGTCCTTTTTTGGTGATGTGTTTACATGCAAAAAAAAACGTTTCCAATGCTGAGTGTTAAGCATTGACATCGGAAATGGATGTTAAGGCCGGTAAATTCCCCCGGTCACAGTCGACCTGTACTGTAGTATAGAGCGTAGGCAGTCACAAACTATCTCCCTATACTTTATGTAGGGAGAATAATGTCTTTGAAAGATGACAGAGAATCTTAAGCCCCTCATACACAGAATCGACATTTTGAGCGATCCAATAAATTTGATATTGATACATACAGGTTAGAAGTTAGGACCTTCCAGACTGGGATTACCTTGAGATGCTTGGAAGGCTTTTCATTCATGTGATGACAGTAATATATACTAAAACCCCTTTGTTTATAAAGTATGCCAGTGTGCAGATAATATGATATTGTATGGAGCCTAGGAATGTGCATTGATTATCTTCTCTATGTTTGTATGAATTCGATATTGATCTGATGTATGTAATTTTTCAGATCGGGGAAAAAAGGAAGTTTGGACCACACAGAAAATTTTCCACCAACCCCATCTTCAGTCCCCCCGCAGAAGGAGAAATCTGCAGAAAGAATCCTCAAGGTGGGGAACTTCCAGCGTTTCCACGTGGGTACTGTGTGTATCCAGCTTTAGTCATTCACGGGGCAGTTTATTGAATGTAGCATAGATAGATTTTTCAGTTGATTGTAAAAGTATCTAATATGTTTTTGAACCTTTTTGATTGATTTTTGTTGAATGTATTACAGGACAATTATACCCTAACACCTCACCAGAAAGTACGCAGGGTTAGGGGCCTAGTAGAATGAACTGTGAAAGTCCAGGGAGAACTCAGGGGAGAGGACCTAGTGGTTTAGGTCCTCACCCTGGGTACTATCAGGTGAGAGGGGGTTTGGGGCTAAACTTGCCCTTTAACAAGCATGTGCACATGCTGGAAAATCAGTTAGGAATAATATTAGTAAATAATACAGCCTCCCCCAGAAAACCACTGTAGATTAAGCAAGGAGGGGGGGAGCTCCATCGTAGTTTTGCGGAGGGGGGGAAGTGATTATGAGCTACACCACTGAGTGTGGGGCCCATTGACATCATGCATTGTCCAGGGCATCCACAGACTTTAAACTGTCCCTGCTAAACACACATACTTACTTCTTGTAAGTCAGCAGCAGCTCACGGTGTAGTTCCTGGTGGGTTCGGGAATATTTCACAGGGCCGTTTGTCTTGCATGGCAAGATGCTGCATGAACCTTCTTTTCTCCCATTTGAGGCTGTATGAAGGTGGGAGATTTCTCTTTGTAATTTCTGATTAATTTCCAAACATTTTCATTTCTGATCAATAACTTCATTAAACGGTAAATAAACAGGAGCTAGGAACTTTTCAGTAGTTGGCCTATTTGTGACTAGCTGGATGTTGCTGGATGTTGCTGGATGTCTACAAGGTGCCTTGGGAGATTGACACCTGTTAACCCTCCAGCAGAACATTCTTTTGTGTATTGTGTTGATTATTAGATTACTGAATCTGTCTTCTGTTGACAGGTGCTTGTTTACCTTTGCCAGAAGCTGCGCGGATTATATATATGCAGTGAGAAAACTCAACTGTATCTAGACTATTCTGTCCTGACAGATCCATTTAAGCTCCACTCCAGTCTCATCCAGACCCACCCTCAATGCCCCAGTCACATACCCCAGACTTCCCATGCATCCAACCCCCAAAAGCAGGGTGTTATGGGATACTGGGACAGGCCCTTCAGATTCTGTCTGTCCCTACCAAGCCAGAGGGGTTGGGACAGGATTTGGGCAGGATTGTTCCAACTTCAGGGACAAAATCCCGAGCACCTGTCAGGGCTGAAATCCTGTGCGGCCCTGGCAGCCCCACCCCGAAACGCCCACTCCCAGACCTGGAGCAACCACTAACTTTGCCAATCCCCCCCCGCGCACCCTGTTCCGCCTCCACCCCCTCCCACTTGGGCACCAGTAAATTCCAGCAACCCTGGTTGGGGTGAATGCAAATACCAGTTGGTATAATTGGAATTAAAATGTCATGAACGATACTTTGTGGCATCTGACAGTAACCACGACCGAGTCCTTTATGGGACCGTGCGATCAGCCGTGTTTTTCCGACCTGTCAGATCATGCATTCGTCCGACTCGGGCAAACAAACAATCGACGGTCGGTTGCGGCCGCCACAAGGAGCCATAAAAAACTTGCCCCGAATTATTGTATGGTCTGTACCTAGCTTTATGCAGTGCAAATAAAACAATCATACAATGTCTGTATGTTGTAAAAAAATATATATGTATATAAAAAATATATATATTTATAAACAGGTTTAGTTATTTTCTAAACTCACCTTTCTTTAAGGCAGGCAATACGGGTCCAATACCAAATGGCAGACGCAGCGAGGAGAGAACTTGGCATTTCGCCCACATCCACAGCTCCTGAGACACCCTAAAAGGCAGAATGGGGGGAGATGGACAGTACCATTAAGATGCATACAGATACTACTTACCACTAATAAAAAATAATTTGTTTTTCCTTACTGGCTAGATTTCTCAATGGACAAACAGAGATAGTTTTGTATAGTAGCCCTAAAATTGCTTTATTTGCATTTGTATAATTTTCTATCTCTCTTTTCTCATCTCTGTGCTTCGCAATATGCATTATTACAGTTGTTTTCACTTTCCAGTAGGGGGAGCCCTTATTCAATCAGAAAGCTAGTCATTGTTATAGTAAAACAATAAGTAAAAATAGAAGAAATGAGAGCTAAGAACAATTGCAACATGCAGTGGAGTGCTATTTAATGAGACATGTACACGACATGTGTATGAGATAGGGTGTTTGTGCCTGAAACATGTCATTTACGTGTCTCATTAAAGGACAACTCCACCCTCATAAGAACATCTTTTAGAAAGAATGGCCTCTTTAAAATATGTTGATATATCAAAGTTTGTCCTATGAATTCATTACTGTATGCCTGCTATGCTTCTGGATGCCTCGTGGAAACTGAGCAATTTAGAAACCTGTACTGAGCCTTTACTGAGCCTGGGCATGCTCAGAAGAGGCAGACAGGGGTAACATTCAGTCATTGGCTGTGATGTCAACTGTCAAATCCATAACTGATGATATATAACTGGAAGAACCAGGAAGCAGAAACAGGGGAAACAGGACATTGTGTAGGATTTCAGGTTAGACTTATATATTTCAGATTTCAAACTATTACTGTTCAGGGTTTTGGGGGGTGATTTACCTGTATGTAAGTATTCATTTTGGGGCTGGACTTGCCCTTTATATAGTACTCCATAGGATTTTGCAATTGTTCCCAGCTCACATTTCTTCTTTTTTTACTTATTGTTGTGCTCTTGGACAGAGCACCCAGGGAGTCTGGAACAGCATCAGGAATTGGTCTATGTTTTTGCATTAATTCAAATTGCTGACAGATTACGTACAAATCTGTGATTTTTCTCCCAGTTTTGACAAAAAATTAGGCAAAAATGGTGAAAATTCCTAACCATATTTTGGTAACACTTTAAGCGATCATTTGGGTCAAAATCTGATGTGAATGAAAGTTGCACTTCTCATATTTCAATTTGATCCACATGAAATTTAAACAGACGTGGCCCATTAAAAACCACATGAAATTTCAGTTGCTGTGGTGGATAGGCCAAAACATCAGACTCAGTGAACCTGCAGATGTAAATGGCCAATGATACCTCCCTTAACCACCTCCACCCTTCCCTGATAGTACAGAGTCAAGCAGGAGTGTTGGGGCCCACCAGGATGTGTTTAGGGGCCCCGCTAACATTTCATATCTATCATATACACATTTACATATCTATCTTACTCCTACTGTCTCCTTTTGTTTATCATATATTTTAATTTTAGCAGTTTTCTGTTTTCTTGGGTGAATGGGCTGTGGGCACAATGGGGGATTCCCTGGTAACCCTGATGGCCAGTCCGACACTGTGATAGTAACCAAGGTGAAGGCCCTAAACCGCTAGGTCTTCACTCTAGATGTCCCATACCAGGCTGGGCTGGAAGACTATGGGTGGTAGAGAGGTTTGGAGGCAACATACAATAAAGTTATCTTTCCATTTCATCTGCTCCATTAGTAAGGCTTTTTAGTACAGCACACAGAGTATTAAAAATGTTTAGACTAATCACGTTATTTTTGTGTCTAATACATTTTTATATATTCATTTTATGAAGCTGAGCTTCCAATTTTCTTGTACTTTGGGTTACCCACTTGTTTTTATCTGTAACTGTGAGTTCTATGACCAAGTTGCAGATGTGGTGCCAGTTTTTTTCTTCTTTGTGCCAACGCACCACTTTCTATGTTTGTAAGCATCCTTGTTGACTTTCTAAGTTCCAACCCCAGAGAGTTTCTGGGCAATTGAATAGATTTGTCTCTTGGGAAGAGATCAAAACCCCAGTCAAAGGAAGAAAAGAACTGTGCCGTTTGTGTGAATGCCTTTGATAATCCCCTTTATTTGGGTAACCTTGCATTACAGTCCCTGAAGACCTGTGTCTCTCTTTGTCACAGTGAAAAGAAAGAAAATTCGTTTGTACCCTTGTATTTCCCATTGGTGTGTAATGTGCATTTGTCACCATGTTCTGGGACAGTGGCAACTGTGAGTGCTGATACATTAATTCTTGATGTACACAAAATGTAGGCACCAAAGATTTTTTGGTTAGTACTGGGGTTTTTCACTTGCTTCCCCAAACTTCGTCAGTGCCCACTGGTCTCACCTACTGGAGAAGGGAGTTTGGCTACTCTTATAACAATACATTTTCATCAACCAATCAGAAGTTATGAAATGTTTAAAAAAATGTATTAATGATTGTCTGCTGCACGGGCAAATTTTTTGCACGTCACATGAAATAAGCCTGTGAATGTTATGGCAGTGGGGTGTTCAAAACAATAGCGAGGTTTATATGATATATTGGATTGAGGGGTGTATATATGCAGATTTTAGTTTATTTTATCACTCACCATATATCCATGCTTAAAGGGCATGTCCACCTAGTAATAGAAATTTTACCTACAGCTGCCCCCCACTTTCTGCTTCTTGGTCGCGGCTGTCAGTCAAAGGTGCAAAGGTGACGTCACGCCCAATTGATGACATTTGTGACCAGGAAGTGCCTCACTTCTGCTGTTCTTGCTCGAAAAGAGCCTGCAACAGCAGTAGGGGGCGGTACACAGGTAGTTAGGGAATGGGGCTTGTAAGTTCCTTTAGCTGCATCTGTGAAAGAGGTAAGTAAAACGTAAGTGGGGTTTGGGGTGTCCTGCAGCTGTATGTAAAATTTCTATTTTTTCCGGGTGAGAGCTTGCTAGTAGTGAACGCTCGGTCGGGACAAAAAGTCCCCTTGTGTGTACCCTCCTTTACTGTCAAACCATAACAAGCAAGTCACAATATCTGGCTGTATAACCATCTCTGTATTACCTGCACTGAGGAGGAATAGGTGGCTTCATTCTCCAGTATTCTTCACTATATAGGAAACACAGAGGAATAGGGAAGAACAGGAGAAAAAAAAACAGTTGTTCTCATTAAGCAGTGGATATAAGCAGTATGCAGATTTATACCTTTTAACACTAACCTTCCTAGTGCTGTGAAAACACAGTCCGATATTTCGGTTGATCAGCCCAAAATAGCAGAAAGTAATTTCCGTCCAGATGTTGGTCGTATGTTCTTTATTTTTTATCTGAATCAGACAAACTGATTGGGCACAACGATAAATTTAGTCCAATCACGCGGTCTTTAATGGACCACATGATCAGTCTTGCCAAATTTTCGGTTATTGGCCTTTCACAACAAAATATCGGCCCATGTGCTTCAGAATGGTAATCGGAAAAACATCTGAAAAGTATACAGAATTACTAATGTTTCTCCGCAGATTTTCGGGGACATCTAGAGGTTACTAAGGGTTCTTCAAATTATAGTGACTATACAGGTCCAGATTAATGACAGATTAATAGAGAACATGGCTGACATTTTGACAGATGTTTATGGAACAACCAGTTAGGGGGACTATCAGCTAGGTTCTGTTTTCTATGTGGAATGTAGAATAAACAAGAATAACACCCCCCCCCCCCCCCCCCCCGTGTCCTGGTTCTTTTTTCCTTTTGTATTCACCCTAAGGCTATAGACAGATGGGTTATGGGTAATTTAAACTCCATTATTTCTCTGGGGCGTGGGAATATGCCTGAAAGTGAATAAGAAAGGGCTGATATGTCTGTCATTAGCCTAAAAGGCAATTGGGTTTCTTTGATGATGACAAAGTGTCACAAGATATTTGGTGAATTCCACTAAGGGCTATGCCACACTAGCGCATTTTGCGCTCGCGATTTTCGCTAAAATGGAAATCGCGGGAACGTGAAAATTCCTATGCGCATGTGCGTCCGTTCACGTTTTGGTAACGCATGCGTTCACCATTATTGGTGCGTTAACGCATGCGCTTCCATAACAGAAAACTGCAAAATCCCATGCGTAAAACGCACAAGAATCACGTACACAATCGCGTGCGACAACGTCATCTTCTTGATGTGATATAGCAATGTTTTGCAGTATTAAAGGCTTTTGCCTAAAAGCATTTTTTTGTGATTTTTATGCCACACAGGTTTTATGCACACAGGTATATCTCTGGCTAGGAAAAGCATCATTCTATTCTACAATCTTGGCTGTTTGTCAGAAATGTGTTATGATATTCCTTTAAAGGGGAAGTTCAGTGCAAATACAAATGCTTTTCAGAAAAAAGAGCAGTATTTTTCCATCCCAATGACCTTAATCTGCCCATTCAGCATTTTGTCTGTGTATAAATAACTACAACCAAAAATACTGACTTCCTATTTGCAGGACCCCTAGTAGAGACTATTTTGGTTCTGCCCTTGACCCAGCGCCTGGGTTTATTCAGTTGCTCAGTAGAGATCTGAGCATCTTTGACCCAACCAACAGCCAATCAGTAGAAATTACTGTTAGGAACATTCCAAGGAAGTGTTGCATCCTGGGAAGGAGAAGGAACGTTAGAACCTGAAATGGCAGCTCACTAATGTCAACAGCAGGGAACAGCAAAGGGTATGAAATCAACTGATTTTTCAAAATGGGAGAGAATATGTAGATTAACAAAGAAGGAATTACACAAACTAACAATTTAACAAATATTGATATTTTCCACTAGACTGTCCCTTTAACACCAAGATTAACTGAAATGCTTTATATGCTATATATGGTTTTGGATGCACAGTGGATGTAGAGGCAGGACCAGTAGGATGCACATGTCTGGATTGAAATAAATCCACATTCTTTTTATCTAGAACATATACATTTATATACTTACATATACTTATAATAAAGTGTTAATAGAATTCAGTTACTCTGCATTGTTAAGGAAACCTAAACTAGAAACCTAATAAGAGATTCACAGTTTCTAGTTTCACTTGTCTCTGGTTTGTTGATAGAAACCATTAAAATGGCAGTGTAGAATATTGAACATACAATCTGTAACCATCCCCAAAAAGCATCCACTTTGGCTGGAAATCTAACGTGTGTGGTGGCCCCTGCAGTCATCGTATGTGGATTATGCATGACCATCCCTAACTAAATTGTGTACATGGCTGCATGATGTCAGATGTCAGTAGAACCATTTATCTAATAGACATGAAACTTTAGAGATTTTGAAAGTAGGTAAGGCCCATTGGTTTCCAACATAATCATAAAGACATACTGATAGGTTGTATGTGTCAAATAAATGTGCTTAGATTGTAAGCTCTTCAGGGCAGGGCCTGGTGTGAATGTTTCCATGTAATTGTAAAGCGATACGGAAGATGTTGGCGCTATATAAATCCGCAATAATAATAAATAATAATAAACATGTGATCACTCTGGTGTGTATTGCATTTATTTCCTATAATAGCACTGAATCATGTGATAAAGGTGTGACTTGTTTTAATGTTAAATGCTGTCTTGGTTATGAAATGAAAACCAATGTATTGATTCCAGAGGCGTGTTAACCGTGACATTAATATTCATGACTGTTACAGCATAGTCTCACAAAACAGCATGTTCCTTACCTTAGGGGTTTTGATTAAAACAAAAAGGGCAGTCACATGGGGTGTCCTATATACTGAATAAAATTGCTGGTCCACGTGCTGCAAATGTCTCCTTATTGATGTGAAAGGAAAAAGTTCCACTTGAGAGAATTTTGGTCAAATTAAACTCTAGACACTATTTCCAAAGGTCAAAACGCTAACGAAAATCCCTAATAGAGTGTGTAAAGGGATTATAAAGAGTTCAGCTTTGACCCTTTGCACCACCCTAAATAGACCTTTTGGTCAGTCCAGAAATCATTTCCAATTGCCATTTGCAGTCAGGAAGGATTCCCCCCCTTCTTTTTTTTAGCTGGTTCCTTTTTTTGGCCTACTGCTTGGTCAGGTTAATAAGTATATGTATCTTGGGTTTTGTGTGTCTGCGCACTGTGTCCCTTAAGGTTTGTACACATGTGTGATCGCAGGTCCTGGTCTGCGACGCACGATGTGTACAAACGTTTTGGGCCCGTGTATGGGCACTTTATCGGGAAAAACGGACGCTCATTCGGTGATCTCGAAAGTGCCCCCACGTTGGCCAATTATCACCCGAAACGTCCATTCGTACACATCATGCATTGCGGGTCGGGACCCGCGATCGCACATGTGTACGAACCTTAAGTGTGATAAATAAAAGATAATAAGGGGGGGGGGGAGAGGCATGATAGTTTTGCTGGGGACATGCTGATTTCCAGTTACTCTGCTGTAAATTATCTATTTTCATGAACTGATGACAGAAAAAGAAAGATGAATAAAAATAAATATTTATGCTTGAAATACAGATGCTTGAAAACAGTTGTAAGGGTTCCACAAGTATTTAAAGAGCATGTCCACCATTATAATAAAAAATGGTCAATTGTTAGTTACCTTCTACCAACCCCATGCACTTTATTTGCACTTTATTACCTGCATTACTAACCAGATATTTAAGGATAATTATTGTTCCCATTCTGGCAAAGTAAGCTGGCCCCTCCCTCCATGCAGTCAATCAAGGTTGTGACAACTGACACAGCCAATGATTGACTTCTTTTCTACCTGCAGAATCCTCTGCCCATGCTCAAGCTAATAAAAAGCTCACTGAGCAGAGGGAGGAGGCAGAACAGTACTTATAATTAATTATTTGATTACAAATGTATGTAATAAACCGGTAAAAATAGCAGTTGGTGTCACAGGCAGATATCTGGCAGGTCAGTTTTTTGTTTTTTGTTTTAAGGGTGGACATGGCCTTTAAATGCACATGATTATTCCAATGCAGAATATTATTTTGAACACTGTAAGTAGTAAACATAGAATTGGGAGGATTGGAGTTGGAAGCTGTTTTCAAAACAGAGACCATATCACTCCCTACATGTGTCTGTGTGACACCCACCCACCCACTCTAGATTATAAGCCCTTTGAGACAGGGACCTTATTCATTTTTACCAATATTTCCCAGAACAAAAAAAACTATCATTGATTCTGCACTGATTTTCTTTTTGGCTTTGCCAAGTGGGATTTAAAGCGTCTGTAGCTTTAATTGCTCTATCCCATGTTTCTTTATAAGCTAATGGTGAGTGAGGTTTGTCTTCAGTGCTCAACTTTGCATTGAACACATTTGAATTTTTAATTTCCATGAAGGAAAAAGGAAAAGTGAAAAATGGAACCCAGAGAGTAGGAAGGTGACCAAGATATTTTATCCGGTAAACCTTCAATACAAAAGATGTAGCAGCAGCAAACACATTAATATATTAAGCCATTCTCGGTTTAGAGGAGAGAAAGGACGGTGCCTGTAGACTTACATAATCTTGGCATGACTGCTGGGCTCCTCTGGGGTCTGAGACATCAGAAGAAGGGCCCAGGACCCCAGGGCAATGTACAGAGGCCTGTCTGGGCGGCAGATGAGTCCCTGTAGCAATGTGTTCTATTCGTCTACTGTTCCTATCTTTTGCTTCAACTCATTGTTAATTATTAAGCACCTGATTGTCAGGATCTCCAGCAGAGAGAAATAAACACCTATCTGTAACAGAAGCCGTATCAGACTACTAGTCTGCTAGAAACAATGGCACATTTGACATATATGAAAATTATACACCTTCATGCCATACAGAAAATTAGGATTACTAACTTCAAAAGCATTATGCTTTACATGAGTAGCCTGTTGTAGCCAATCAGATATTGACTTTGCTGCACTAAGGCAATGAAAGCAAACTTCTGATTGGATGTCAAGGTTTACTAGTTCATAGTTATATAGCAATTGAGGTTGAATAAAGACATACGTCCATCAAGTCCAACCTATTCACTTTTTTTTTTTAAAGGGGAACTGTGGTCTCCAAACAAGTTTATTTTAAATGAAAGGCCAGGTTCATACCTTTAAAATGAGCCATCAACCACCTCTCTATGTGCTGCACAGCCCAAAATATGAAGAAATCACTGATCATAAAGTTAGGGGGTAGGAGGTTCTGAATCTGCGGTCAGAAATACTGTTTCCTCTTTTAATCTGCGGTTGGCACATGCTCAGTGCACATCTGAAGGGTAGGAGGGGGTGGGGAGAACAGCACAGCCCACAGCACTGCTTTTTTCAATGCCTCCCACTTGCTGGCCCTTCCCAATCGTGGGCCCTGTGTCCCCTCCCACTCATGGACTCTGTGGCTCTGCACACTCGCGGGTCCTGTGGCCCCTCCCCCGAGTGGGAGGGCCTTCGGTGGGAGGAGCCCCTGAGTGGGAGGGGCCCTGGGAGGCTGCAATTGAAAGGCCCCAGGGGCTGCAAGGGGAGGGGCCATGGGCCACGTGGAGGAGGAAACACAGAAGAGGGACTATCACATGGTTTCAGTGCAGGAAGCAGGAAGTGCAGGGGATCTGGTGATGCTGCAACCATATTACACATATAAATGTAAATATCTTCAACACGATGTAAAATAAATGATGAAAGTAAATTGCAAAAATCCTCAGGAAAGCAATTCCTGTCAATTTACCTAAAGTCATTTTTGGACCACAGTTACCCTTTAAGAAACTTATCCAGGCCATTTTTAAAGCTATTCAATGAACTTGCCATTACCACATCTGCTGGAAGACTGTTCCACAGTTTCACCGCTCTCACTGTAAAGAACCCTTTCCTAACCTAAGGATGAAACTTCTTTTCTTCCAACCTTAAAGTATGTCCAATAGGATGACCTATTAGTGAACAATGCATCAGAGATTTTATTGTATGGCCCATTAATATATTTGTATAAGGTTATCATATCCCCACGCAAATGTCGCTTTCCAATGTAAACAGCCCTAACTTGTCTAATCTGCCTGCATAGTCAAGCCCCTCCATTCCCTTTATTATTTTAGTTGCCCTTCTCTGAACTGCTTCTATTTCCAAGATATCCCTTTTGTATATGGGATTCCAAAACTGCACCGCATATTCCTAATGAGGGCCTTGAGGCCTTACCAGTGCCTTGTAAAGAGGGAGAATAATATTTTTCTCACTTGAATCTATTCCACTCTTTATACAAGACAATATCTTGCTCTAGCCGTGGCTGTCTGGCATTGTTTGCTACAGCCAAGTCTGTTATCCACCAGAACCCCCAAATCTTTTTCCATTACAGATTCACTTAACACAGTTATTTATGGTGTAGGTGGTACAGGGATTATTAAATCCCAAATGCATCACCTTACATTTATCAACATTGAATCTCTTCTGCCACTCTGTTGCCCATTTTGATAATCTATCTAGGTCTGCTTGCAGCACTTGCACATCATTTGAAGTTTCCAAAGCTCTGCATATTTTAGTGTCATCAGAGACCTTGCTCTCAATGCCCCCTTCTAAGTCATTTATAAACAGATTAAACAGAAGCGGCCCCAGTACAGAACCCTGAGGCACTCTGCTTAGAACTTTAGCCCACATAGATGTAGCTCCAATTACCAATTCTCTATCCATAATAAACAAATGTTTTCTTCTAGGCGAACAGTCCTCAGTTTATACATTAGTCGCCTATGTGGCACAGTATCAAAAGCTTTTGCAAAATCCAAGTATATCATATCCACTGCTGTACCTTAATCTAAATTCCTACTTGCTTCCTCATAAAAAAGAATTACATTTGTCTGGCATGATCTATTTCTCATAAATCCATGCTGACTACTACTAATAAGATCAGTTCTGGAGACAAAGTCAAGAACAATTTCTTAACTTGTCAAGAACAACTTCTTAAATTACTTTTGCCATGATTCTTCCATCATGTTCTTTAGAAGTAGATGTGCCTAAAAGGAACATTTATAATTAAGACTCTCACTGAAAATTGGTGCAATGTCACCACAAACTTAACGAAAAATTTAAAAAGGTGTTCATTCCATGCAATCGGAAATTCAATGCAATTCAAAATTTTTGCAATGCAAAATGTTCCACAACATTTAAATGTTGCCTCTCTAAACTGAAACAATGACACGCAAAGACAAGCTCAAAGCCGTTTTCTCTGCATTTGCACGGATTTCCATCATACTGAATCTTGGTAAATAACCCCTCCTGTTTAGTCCCACACCTACGGCAGTTTCTAATTAATCTGAGTTTGCAAATCCATCATATAAATGACATTTTAGTATGGGTAAGCAGGAATTTTGCATCAATCAAGAAAATGTGTTGACTTTTGATATATGTTGACTTAGATGATAGGGAAATTGCTGTATCAGGGTGTAGCCTGGGTTAGTGAAACTCTAAGACATTTGCAGGGTGATGCACCAATGGGGGCACTGCTCCTGTACTGGAGATTAAACTCCTTCATTATGGTGGCTGCGTGGCTAACGTGAAAGTTAACCACGCAGCCGCCGCAAGCAATATTATATGCCGAATGCGGCATTCTATTAGGGCACTTTAAACGCCATGCGGTAATAGAAAAACTCCAGTTAGAGATGCTCCAAGAGCCATTATTAGCAAATAAAATCGCCGGGCTGTTTGCACCAGGTTGCCAATAGCGGCTCTCGGTGCATTACCCTATCACAGTTCAAGCAAATAACAAAAGTCCATATTCTACACAAGTTAAATCTGTGTCAAGCCCTTCAATCACTTCTAACTCCTCCTCCTCTTCTCCTCCACTGGTTCAGGCACGCTCAGAGTAAAGAGCCATCCAGTAAACTATTATGCATCTACCTATGCTAAGAGGAGAGGGGCTGTTAACAAAGACAGTAAACTCAAAAGCAATACATTGTAACATTACACAGGAAACAATTCCTAAATGGGTTGCCAAGCAAAGTAAGAAGTTATTGACCAAATATACCCATATATTCTATTAAATATGGATCATATAATAATATTACCGTATATACTCGAGTATAAGCCGACTCGAGTATAAGCCGAGGTACCCATTTTTGCCTCCAAAATGGGTAACCCATGATTGACTCGAGTATAAGCCGAGGGTAGATAGTTGCCTAATACCATTCCACTGTAGATGTTTGGAAACTACAACTCCCAGCATGCTTTCGTTGCTGGGAGTTGTAGTTTCCAAACACCTATAGCAGAAAGGTATTGGGTGCTACTGTATGGCCACCCTAGAGCCCCCCCAGTTCACTTACCGTACCTGGCCAGTCTTCAGTCTTCATCTCTCCAGTCTTCAGTCTTCATCTCTTCAGTCTTCATATCTCCAGTCTTCAGTCTTCATATCTCCAGTCTTCATCTGTCCAGTCTTCAGTCTTCAGCTCTTCTCCGGCTGCCACTCACTCTGTGCAGTTCCCAGTAGTTCTTTGCGGCTGCGCGATGACGTCATCCCGCCGGCGTGCGTGATGACATCATCGCGCACCCGTGAAGAACTACTGGGAACTGCCGTCTTTCCTTCCTGAATCGCGGCTGCAACTGGAATCAAGGTAAGTTTTCGAATGACTCGAGTATAAGCCGAGTCAAGGTTTTTAGGTTGATTTTTAAACCTAAAAACCTCGGCTTATACTCGAGTATATACGGTATATACATTCTCTACTTGCCATGATTATCATCACAGCCAATACAGATATCCCCTTTACTTCACTTTTATTAAAAACATATTCATTTTACCTTCTGTTTTACTTTCCTTACTGAGAAATACAGTTTTAACATTTACCCTTCATTATCATTAGTGTCTTTCATAATCAGAGCTGTGACAATGACGCCAGATCTGACAGAATCCGTCAGGTCCATGTATGGGCGCATCAAACTATTACTCTGTATTATTAAGGATATACAGAAAGATTGCACCTGTGTATTTGCAACAATTCCGGGCTACAGTAATCTCCCCCTAAACATGTCATTTATTTTCAGTTTTTTGTTGTATATTAAAAAAAACATTTAGTCAATTCAACTTGACTTGTTTAGTAATTGAAGGCGTTTCACCACTAGTAAGTGGCTTCCTCAGTCTAGCAGATGAATGGTGGTGTCAAAGGCCACAACCCCTATTCAGAGGTTTTTCCAATTTAATACAGTTGGTCTTTCACTTCTTTTGTGATGCTCTCTGTGCAAATTTTGCACAATACTGTCTTCAAAGGGCATCTCCACCCTTAAAACAAAAAATGTGTCAGATGCCTACCCACAAACCCAGCTAATAAATTCAGCATTTTATAACTTGCATTACTAACAAGATACTAACAAGACATTTAGGTATAATTATTGTCTCTGACAGAGTGAGCTGGCTCCTTCTTCTATACAGTCATGGCTGTGGCTGATGACATCACAGCCAATGAATAAGTGCTGTTTCCCCTGCTGCCTAATCTGCACATGATTCTAAAAAGCTCATTGAGCAAACAGAGGAGGCAGATACCTTAGCATGGAATTTTGGTTACAAGTGCATGTAATAACCTGGTAAAAATATCAGTTGGGGTTGCAGGAAAACAACTGACAAATCACATTTTTTGTTTTAAGGCTGGCCATGCCCTTTATAATTTGTTGGGCCTTGCCGAGTGCCTGTTTTGTCTTGATCTTTATATTCCAGGTTACACTGAGCAGCACACAACATTGCTGGTGTTTAAGTGTTGGGTCTTTTGGTTGGACAAGCTTTTGTTTCAAAGTGTTGCTGAGACACTCCAAACCTTATTAACTATGATAACTAGATTTGTATTGTGTTACATTTCTTCCTGATGTTTTTCTGTCCAGTTTTGAGTTTGATTGAACTGAGGAAGATAGTTTAAATGGTGAAACCTCTTCAAAGTCCAGATTGATTGACTTAAAGGGCATGTCCAGCCCTAAAAAGTCTTCATAGTTAACACAAACCCCTCAAACCCCAATTGTTTCATTGCTGAAAGACAAACCTTTCATTCCCTAGAGATGTCCTGCTCTTAAGGAGCCGACATGTGCAGAGGTGGCAGCTTAGAGAAACAGCAGTCAGTCATTGACTGTGACATCAGTTGCTTCACACAGATGCACAACTGCACAACCGCTGACGTGACTGATGAACAACTGTCCTGTAGGATCATTAATTGACGCTGACGCGACCCGTCACACATTTGTGATTGATTCATTATTTATTTGTGTGTATGGGCTTTACACCCACAAATTACGACTCAGATGACCTAAGAAGGAAAAGAAAAGAAAAGTAAAGGTGGCTATATTTCCAAAAATCCGTTCCGCTCAAGAATTTGCGGATACAAAAGTCCATGAGTGGAACCATTAAAGTCGATGGGGAAAAAAATCAGAAAATGTCTGCCTTAAATAAAGGTATAAATGGTAACTCACTGTAAATGGCTCAGGGATGTGGGAAAATGGTCTGGGGAACACGTTATCAATGCCCAAAATCTTTTTTAAAAAAACACCGCCCAGTAAACATCCTTCGCTTCCCGGTTTGCCATTCCAATTAGTATTTTCGAAAATCTGCTCATGTATAGTAATGCAAAGAGCTTTCTAGAGACTGGTGGCCAACTTTATTGACTGCAGGTTACTAACCCTAAACCTTTTGCCAGTGATTTCACTTTTCTCTTAAGCCATGTTTAACTTAAAATTTGTTTCTGTTTGAAAGCAATAAGCCGCTCAATTAAAAAAAAACCTTTAATACCAGAGAACCTCTGCCTCTTAGGTGTTCTGCGTAGAGTCTGACCTTTTTTCAGTGTTTAAGTGAAGCCATTAAGTGGTAGGCATTAGTTGGGCAATTAGCATTTCTAAGCTTGTCTGTTCCTGCCTCCTCCTCTAACGTTTGACTTGCAAACAACAATTTATACTTTAATATGGCTAAGAAGGTAAATTAATTCACAGAATTACATGGAAAGGGGTTTTGGGTTGAAATGTAAGAGAACAAAAGAACAACCCTCTATATTGCACACTCAATGAACCAGAAAATATATGTTAATAATAACATAGTAATATAGTATTGGAGGTTGAAAAAAGACATATGGTACATCCATCTACTTTCTTTATACCTTTCCTATAATGCCTGTCTAACAGTTACATAGTAACATAGTATTGGAGGTTGAATAAAGACATACCTCCATCTAGTCCAACATTTATAACCTACCCATAATGTCTGTCTAACAGTTACATAGTAACATAGTACTGTAAGTTGTATAAAGAAGGGGGTGTAACTGCAGGGGTCTGGGCCCCCCTGCAAGATTGGAGGCCGGGCCCCTGACTCACCTGCTCCCATCAGTTCCACGGACCTGAACTTCCGGTTTGGTTCCGGTCTTTTAAACAGCTGATTGCAAGTATGTTTCTTTAATATGCGCGATCAGCTGTGGGTATTGCTGAGTAGGTTGGACTGGATGGACGTATATCTTTATTCAACCTCAAATACTATACTAACATAGTAATGGAGGTTCAATAAAGACATACCTTCATCTAGTTCAACCTTTATACCCTAACTCATTAACTCTAAATTAACTCTACATAACAGTTGATCCAGAGGAAGGCAAAAAAAATTGTAAGCTCTTTGGGGCTGGGCCAGATGTGAATATAACAATGCAATTGTAAAGCGCTGTAAGATGGTGCTATAAAAATGAATAATAATCTTGTTTGGTCATGTTGAGAAATTTCTGTAATTAACAAGCATGCACACATGCTGGACATTCAATCTTGAATCAATCCCCCCGAAATGTAATTGTATTGATCATGTCAATCATGTAAAATGAAAAGTAATTAAAGCTAAGATGACCGGTATGGCTAGCGATACAAGTATCTAATGTATGGAGTACTAATGTATGGAGGGTAAGTACTAATGTATGGGCACCTTTAGGTGGCAACCTTTAGGCTGGGTACACACGAATGAATAGCAAACGCTCGGCCGGGGCAAATCTCTGCCAGTCGCCAAATATATTGGTCGTCGGCGACAACAAAATCGCCTTAGATCTTTCAGCCCGACTGTCACGGAAATATGTCGGTTTAGCCAAAAAATTGGTGCATTAACCCCTGTGCAGTTCGGAAATCAATAGTCGGTTGGTAACTTTATAGACCATAGAGACCCTTGTACTAAGTAATAAATTGTGACAGATCTATAGGGGCTCCTTCCTCCATCCACACCCCTCCAGGCCTCTCCCACAACCCATTGCAAAGAGCAGGAGAAAAACAACAGCTGGAGGGACTTGGACATCCTTATCCCCCCACAACACAGCAACACGTAGGCAGTGCCAATAACATGGGCAGCCACGTCCAAACAAAGAACCCAGGTAGCCACGCCCTCTCGGCAAACTCTTTATCACTGCTGTCTGCCGAGTGTTTCCTACGCCCCGCCCCCATTCCGTTCTCGACCAATGAGCAAGGGCCGAAAGGCGGGGGCCCTGAGCTTGTTTTCGATTCTGTGGCTCGCGCGTGTCAGTCTCTCCTCTCACAGAAACTCGGAGATGGTCGCTCTGTCCGCCGCTGCGTGTTGGTTACTGCGTGGCTCGTTAAGGCGAGGAGGAGTCACCGCTGCCGCCTACAGCACTTGCAAGGATGGCGGTTGCCCGAATTCTAATCATCAGACGGGACCCGCTACCTCGTCTATACCCCCAGTTCCACCGACAGCATCACCCACTGTGCCCGGTAACCCCGTGGCCCCTCACTTGCATCCCTCTGGTCCCCCTGCCCGGGGCCGCCGTTACGCGTCTTCATCCACCGCACCCAAGATTGATAACAAAACCTTAATGTGGTCCAGATACGGGGAGATGAAGAAACTGGTACAAGGTAATGACTGGCAGTGAGATGGGGACTGGTTGCAGGAAAGGGCAGTGTTCATCCTCTCATGGCAGTGTTCATCCTCTCATGGCAGTGTTCATCCTCTCATGGCAGTGTGCCCCCCCCCCCCCCGGCCGGCGCCCCCCCCCCCCTCATGGCAGTGTACCCCCCTCATGGCATCTAGGGACGGGCATGTTCTTATTTTCCCTTTGATCGATGCAGATATCCCCATAAAAACTTTAATAGTGAACCCTAGTTACGGCATTGGATATAAACACCCATTGACATTGTACCACAGAACATTCATGTACGTAGATAGATCTATGATGCACATGCATTGGTATTGTCCCAGTCTGTCTCTCTATAGAGATAGAGAAGGAAAAATTGGACAAACATACATGCATGAAAGAGATGTTCAAGGGCATTGTGCTTTATTTGATATGTGCATAGACATTGCTTTATGGACATACAGAAAGGGACATTCTACTAATGTACAACTATATGGTCTTCACCAGACCTACATGTACATTTAATGTCTCCAAATGATGTACCTGAGTTTACTGGTAGTGGTACTACATTAATAGCATTCTTGTCTACTGTGCCTACTTACATCATCACTTGTTCATGCTGCCCTCTAGTGTGTCTACCTGCACGAGTACATAATCAAGTTTAGTTTCAGGGCTGCAAGTAAAGAATGTCTTAGCCTGTACATGTAGGTGGTACATAACTTAAAGCTTTCCGTGCAAAAAAACTGAAATGTTATCCCTTTAATTGAAAGTCCTTTGGCTAATGTCTGTCTTTACCTGAGGGCATCGCACTGTCAGTTATCTGTTTGTTTTACTTGCTTTGATGTCTCACTGGACAGACCAACTAAATATGCCATAAATCGAATAGACGATTATTCATTTTCTTGCACTTAATGTTTACGTTTACAGTTTAGTTTTATAAACAAACAATGGCTTCTGCCTGTTAATATAATTCACATGTATCTCACACAATGCGCTTGTTTATTAACCTAAAATGTCAAAAAGTTGGCTGTAAGAAGGGAAATTTTAGGATCAATGAGTGATGGACTTTGTCCAGACCTGCATTCAGTTCCTGCACATCCCTTCACTACAGATCTTCAGTGCTGTTCTGTATTCAGCTTGTGTATATATGCAGATAACACACAGACTGCAGCACAGCTGGTTTTAATAAAAAGAACAAAGATCTCAGCATGTATATAGGTTTATTTGTAATCTTTTTATATTGTATAAATTGGTAATGCAATATAATATTGCAATAGATAATCATAAAATGCATAAATAAGTATATAATAAAATTGCTTCAGATATGAGGGGACTGCCTGCAGAGTTTACTTTCTAGGTATTCACACATTGCTCCTCGACAACTTTGATTTTGTTTTTAAATGTTTTCTCCACCCATGGTGTAGTTTGCTAAACGCTTTATCTATGAAAAGGTCCTTATCTGCAGCACCAGCCCTCTTTGTTTTCGTTAAGTTACTGATTAAAAAAAAATTGAAATTATGAAATTGACACTAGATATATGTGTCTATTGGCAATAATCGTTTTATGTAGTTTTTTTATGCAGTCGAAATACACAAGGCAATTTTGACTATCTGTTGGACCGACACACTACTGACAATCAATATTACTGACCTTTAACATGCCACTCTTTTCTTGTTGTTTATTTTTTCCAAACACATATACAGGCCTATCTAACAAAAGTTCTTATAGTTAAAAATGGTGCTAATTCTGCCCCAACCAATCAGAGGTTATGTACGATTTGGAAGCTGACATCTAATTGGTTGGGGCAAAATTATCACCATTTTTATCGATAAGAACTTTTATTACATATGCCTGATAGTATGTTGTACTGTAAAGGAATAGTTCACTCCCAAAGTGAACTATTACTTTAATGTATTGATTAAATCCTAGGAGGTTGCTCCCATTCTTCAATCAATAACTCAGGAGCTAGGGCTGAAGGTAATACCTTTTGCGCGATCCACTGCTGCAGAACTCCAAATCCATGAACACTTCCTGGTTCTAATTCTCTATAGTGAGCATTATTCGGCCCTGGCTCCTGAGTTATTGATTGAAGAACAGGAGGTAAGGAGTAGCTCCTTAACCTCCCAGGCATCAATCAATACATTAAAGGGTATGTCCACCCTCTTTTATCATCTTTAGTTATACTGTAGTTATTGGTCCCCCAGCCCCAACCACCATAATAGATTTTTGAGAAAGTCCCCAGATAGTAATTTACCTTACCTCTTTCCTTCGCTGCAGTGTCCCAGCCTCTGCTTGCATGGAACTGAAAGCAGGGGACGGGACCAGTATTCGCGTCTCTGATTGGCTGAGAGACAGCCAATCAGAGACGCGGCTGCTCAGAACACCGGGGGAGAGAGGTAAGGTAAGTAACTATAGGGGGACTTTATCAAAATTCTAATATGGTGGTTGGGGCTGGGGGACCAATAACTACAATATAACCAAGGGGTTTGGAGCAAGGGGGAGGGAGAGCAAAATCGGAGGGGGGGGGGGAGGACTCTCCTGCTCTTGCTTCAAACCTCGTTGAGGCAGACACAGGCACAGGATGAGACACAGCTATTTTTCTGACTTTGGAGGGGCATAGCAGGGCAGCCATTTGGAGCAGAGATGTAAGGTAAGGATTTTTGTACACTACAGAGTGGGGCCGGTATGGGGTTAAATTTCCGTTTTGGGGGTGGACATGCCCTTTGGGAGTGAACTATTCCTTTAAGTCCTTCTTTGTGAATTCTATCAATGGTCCTCTGAGCATGCTAACCTCCCGACATTCCAGCAAAATTACAACAGCAACCTGGCCCATTCATTTTGCAGTTATTATGATTGTAAAATTGATCATAATTATGATCCTAAACATGATGTGGGCTGAAAACATTGGGAAATAAAACTGCTGCTCCTTTAGACGTTACAATAAATTCAACATTCATCACGGATCAATTATCTACTTGGTATAATGTTGAGGTAATCTATGGCCAGCTTTAGGAGATTTGAGTAGTGCTCTTGGCACATTACCATTAAGTGAAGGGAATTCATATCCAGTTATTTCAGCAAATTCTTCTATCTAAACTTTTCTGTCTGACATGATACCTGTGCAAATATTGTGAAAAAAAAAAAGTCCCTTAAAGGGCTTGGCCACACTGCTGCGTTTTTTTTGCGCTTGCATTTTTTCCATATCATTGAAAACGCGGCAACGCACCGAAAAAGCGCGTTTTCGGGTGCGTTGCAATTGTGATTTGCATTCCGCATTTTAAATCGCAATCGCATGCGTTTTTAAATACTTAATGAAAAAACGCATGCGCAAAGCAACAAAATCACACATGAAATGCGATTGCGTTTGCGTTACAGTGTGACCGTGCCCTAAAGGACAGTTCTACTCACTGATCCATTCCTGCTAATTCCTCACCTCTGGGTACTTTACAGAAGTCCTGCAACACTTACTAGAAGACTCCCCCCTGCGCTGCAGTTGGATTGTTCCCACTGGTACTTGCAGAGCATGTCTTCCCATTGGCTAGCTCGCAAACTGTCTCTCACAGTGGCAGATAGGAGGATTAGACTGCAGTGCCAAGGGAGTCTTCATGTAAGTATGTGAGGACTTACAGGGAGATTCAATAAAAGTTCTTATCGTTTAAAATGGTGCTAATTTTGCCCCAACCAATCAGATCTTATTTAACATTTGAAAACTAACATTTGATTGGTTGGGGCAAAGTTAGCACCATTTTTACCGATAAGAACCTTTATTGAATAACCCTGAAAGTGTTTTAGGTCCTCACCTTTTGCAGGAATGAGGGGGAGGTGAGTATAATTGTCCTTTAAGCTGGGAACACACCATCCAATATTTCGGCCTGACTGACATTGCATCGTATTGGGCTGAAATATTGGATGGTTTCCTGGGCTGGCCGTGACTAACGTTCGGGAGAATGGTTTACCAGGCTGGTTTAAAAAACCACAATTTATTTATTATTTTTGAATTTTGGTGCTATTCACAAATTGCTATTGATATCTTTAAAATTACTGGATATAAATGTCAACTGCAGTGTGATTTGAAACCACATTACAGTGCATTACTGTTAAGGCTGAAATAAATTTTGTATTGATAAAAATATCCTAGCAATTTGAAAAATGTTCTGAAAAGTGGGCTAACTCACACCTACTGGGACTGGTGTGACATTCCCATGAACTGCTTTACAATGAAGCTTGCAATATTAGAACTCTGAGTGAACCTTAAATTGAAGAATGGGAGGTAAGATATACCTCCTTTACCACCCTTTCTTCAATTATTAGGAAAAAAGACAATATTGTATCTATAGCATAGCTTTATTGCAGCCTTTGTTTAGATTTGTTTTGCACCTTGATATTTGATCACAGAGCAGATGGACACGTTTGATCCTAGTAAAATTGCACTGCCAGACGAACATGTGACTAGTTGACCAGACGCTCAAAGGTCAGGATCTTCCCATATGACCATTACACAACTTTATGTGCTAAATTCACACTATGTAGTGCAGAAAGTAGCGGGAAGCATCGCACTGCAATGTTGTGCAATGTTCCCCTGAGTTATCACTTAAAGGTGTCCATTGATTTCAAATGCATTAATGCAGCAAACTGCAGATATACCACACTGTATCATAGTTCATTGGTGTGAACTGTACCATGTACCACATCTTTACTACCATATATAAGCAGGTAAATGTTACCCATCCCATTCCTTTTCCTGCATAAACAGTGAGGGTTTTTCCCCCAGAATGAATATATACCAGTTATGTATATTTTTTGGAAATGCAATTTGTGAATTCCCGTATGTGCCACAATCAGACAGTTGCTTAACCTCTATATCACTTGCCTTCTGCTCAGCCTTGCACGTTCGCTAGGCTGCAGCCCTGCCCATCTCTGCTGTTTTGTTTTTCTGCAGGACGGTGTTTTCATTGGAAAGCTTCATGCAAAGCCTTAAGGGATCTGAAATGTAGAGGGATTTCCCAAAATAAAATAATATACAATATATCAGATATTTAGTCCTGGTGAATAACTTACTTACTAAAGGCTTCTAAACTGAAAAAAAACTGATTTAGCTCCTAGAGTTATGTTACTGGCTCCTAATGTTAAAAAAGGAATTTGTTCCACCCTGCATTGTATTACTGCAGACATCTTGATTCATTGAAGGTTATGCCACATTAGTTTGATTCTAAAGTGCTACCGATTCCATTTTGCAATCTTTTTGCATGTGAGAATCGCCATTTTTATGCAGATCGCATGCACTCCTATAACAGAGTATGTAACATAACACTTTTCATGCACATTAACTTGTGATAATAGCTACATGTATGGCCTAAGACCTAGTTACTCTTTTTTGGATCTGTATTACCAATTACAGAATTTTGTTCCAGTTTTGGAATATTTGTGTTTGCCACTCTGGTGTTGATTGCACGCTTTTCAATATTAGGACAGTCAGGAACACAAACAAATCTCTAAAAATGCAAAAAAAACCAAAAAACAAACAAAAACCCAAAAGCACAGCGTATTGCTTAGAGGGGAGCTATTATATCATTCTTTACCTCTGTTATTACAGCCCTTAAATATATGTTCAGGCTGATCGGAAAGTGCCACATGCAGCATTTCACTGAGGCTAAAATATCTGAAACAGTCTTGAGAGCTGTGAACGTGCTGTTTGTGTGAGCCTAGCATAAAGTTCTGTGCACACGTCCAACCAAGTAAAAGTTGTTGAAACAGGAATTTGTCTGACACATGTGGCGGGAGCTTAAAGCTTAAATTTATTTTGCAGACAAACTGTGCAGTGAGGGAGCATCAGCTGTAGCCCCGTTTAAATTTAACAGGCAGAAATACAAGTTTCTGGCTGCATGTTACTAAGACTTTCTCCCTTCACGTTTGATGAGTCACACTATGTACATAAAATGACACACAGGCTGATATGCTGAATAGGCAAGGTATCGTTCTGTTAGCTCATGTCCTAAAATATATGCATGGTGAATTGACACGTATGTGAAATTTGCCTTTGCTGCCAAATCTATGCAAATGCGGCAGGCACAGTTACTATTTAGAAAACTCTATAAAACTTGGTTATAGCTCAGCTGAAAGGACTCCAGTTCTGATGGTATCGGACATTTCAGAATTGAGTCTGAATTCTCAGAATGTAAATAAGCAATGGGGTAAACAAAAGCCCTGCCAGATAAGATATTTAATGCACACAAGGAAGTATGTAATGTCCGAAACATGTAGTGCTGGTTCTCCAAATAAATAGCACTGAAAAGTAATCCATTTTCCCCTGCATTATATATATGTGGAATTTTAAGGCCCTGGAGATGTTTTGAAACATCAACTCCCAACCTTCCCTGCAACTATAGTTTGCAAACATTTGGAGTGCCTGCAGGTTGTACATCCCTGCCTCACTGCAATGTCTCATATTGTGTGTTAGGCACATTGGCTAAGTAATGTATAAAGAGGGATAGGGATTTAAGAGAGAAGAATATTGTTCTCCCTCTTTACAAAGCACTCGTAAAGCCTAATTTAGAAAATGTGATGCATATCCCTTGGAAAGAGTTCAGATAAGGGCAACTAAATTAATAAGGGGACTGGGGAGCTTAAATATTAAGGCAGATTGGATCAATTACAATTAGGTACACCAGAGAAAAGGCATTAGGGGATATAAATAAATCCATGGTTGCATATTGGATGGATGCATAGAGGGGTAACGCAACTGTCTGAACACCCAGCAGTGGATACTTAAAGCGTATCTCCACTGGAAAAAACACTTTTTGCTATTCCGTTTTATTGAAGAACAGGAGGTAAAAGAGCTGTGTCTTACCTCCTGTTCTTCAATAAAACGTTCGGGAGCCGGGAACGGACTCTGTAGTCTATGCGCATCGCACTTGCATATAGAGTACTAAATCTGTCAGGACCTGTCAGAGGACGTGGTGGAGGAGAGAGAGCGGGTAAGTTACTTACCTTCATTCCTGGCTCCTGAACATTTTATTGAAGTACGCGAGGTAGGACACAGCTTCTTTACCTCCTGTTGTTCAATATAACTGAATAGCAAAAAGTGTTTTTTCAAGTGGAGAAATACCCTTTAAAACTATTTGAACAATTTTTTTCCCCCTTTAGGCTAGGCCACACTGCTGCGCTTTTTTGCGTTTGCGCATGCAGTTTTTCACATCATTGGAAATGCGGCAACGCGCCGAAAACGCGCGTTTTCGGGTGCGTGGCGATTTGCGTTCTGCATTTTAAATCGCAAACGCATGTGCAAACACAACGAAATCGCATATGATTGCGTTTGCGTTGCAGTGTGGCCGTGCCCTAATACTCCTTTTTTTTTTTTTTTTTTCTGGATCAACGGTAAAGCAGGAAAGGTGGGTATTGCTGAGTATATTGGACTAAATGGACTGAATTCAACCTCAAATGCCATACTATACTAATAGGAGCTTATGATGTCTTGTAATTGTCAGTTTAGATAAATATAGCAAAGATGCCAAGAGTGATTGTTTTATGCTTGTGTTTTTGCTTTCCTTGTAACTTTTATACACGCATTTTAATTAGACCAAGGTTTGCCTTATTATCTAGCCACACGGAACATCACTACAGTGGGTGGAAAGTATAGTTTATTAGCTCAAAATATAGACATATTTTTTCTAATTATCTTCAACACTTTTGATTTATGTGGGAAGGTTGGTAATCACTCATTCCTGCGGAGCTTTGTGGCTCTAATCTCTTTAGTTCTGCTGATTTGTTCTGGCTTTTCCTTACCCCCCCTGGCCGTGGGTTTCTTCCTTTGAACTTTTTTGTTTGTTTGTTTCTCAGTTTCAAGCTTTGATTTATTTTTCAGTTTTTTGGAATGTTGATGTTAAAAAGAAATACTAATATTAAATGGTGGCAATTTAAATTCTAATTTGTTGGTGGGTGGTTACACACAAGTGAGTCGTGTAATTTACAAGTTACATTTATCTAGGGTCATATAACGTATTGATGTTTTGTGTTCGGTCTAAATGATTTCTTATAATAAGTTAATCACACATTTTAATGCTTGATGTGGCAAAATGAATTACTCCAGTCCGTTAAACGTTTATTGGTAGTCGCATGCAGAATCATTAGAATATCAAGTCCTGTTAACTTTTACAAAGTTTTGAATTCAGGACTATAGATAAATTACGCAGGACCAATTGCTTTTTATACCAGAGCCAGTGTAATATTGCACATCGTTATTTTTCCTTTACCATAGAGGAAGCTTGTGGCTTTTTCCCTTGAGCGTCGTTACCAGCAATCCCCCTAATCCTGTGCACTGACAAGTTCCAACAGGGACCATGTGGAAATCTCCCTGCTATGCTTTCCGCAGCACGTTGAGAAGTGTAAAGGGAGAGAGATGGATGAATAAGGGAAGGCAGAATGGAATATTGCTAGTTACAGGAGAGATGGGGGTCTGGCTTTTAATTCCTTTAGTTGTGTCTGATCTCAATTGTTCAGTTAATAGCTTTATGATGCCCATGCTGAAAATGTTGATTTCTTCTGACATAATTCTATGGAGCATTTACCCAGCATGGGTAAGGTTATCAGCCCTCAATCGGCATTTACCATATAACTATTTTTTTTATAACCTTAGCCATGATCTAGTTCTGTAAATATTTAATGTTCCTGCTGATAAGGGGCAGCGTGTTTGGAAGGAACAGAATAGCGCATGTGCTGTATTTGTGGTCTACGCATGTACAGTTGCTGTACACTGAAGGCACAGCTAATCTGATGTGCAGCCTCAGAGGGGTCTAGCAGAATTTCTTATCAAAGGGGAACATGCTGGATTGACTTTGTTGCCTTGACGTGGCAAAAAAACACCAACTACGTGACGCACAAGGATCTGTATCTGCTTCCAGAAACTGCCTTTATGTGTTCCTAGAACTGTGCTCTTATTTATGTTTTACAGTAGAGCCAGAAAAAGGGAAAAAAAAGTTTGGGTGTCGATGTGCCTTGTCAGCATTTTTTTTTTTTACTTATGTTCCCCACAGCTAGAATTGAAACAGTCTGGGCTCACATGAGCTGTAAAGTTGTCAGGGTGCCATGGATTTCCTGCAAAAAGAACCTCCCTTTCCAACTTCTGCTCCTACATCCTTAAATATTAACACATGCCTAACTATCGAGCAGTTCTTAGTAGAAGCTAAGGAACATGTGCAAATCTTAATAACTGTGCAAAACATAACTTGCGTGGAACTGCATGTTTGTAATTATATTCCATGGGGAAAAGCGGATACAAATATTTAAATCTTTCCCTCTTTCTGCATGCTGCAAACAATAAAATAATGCTACCGGGCATGGAATTTGTCCATGTGTTCAGCTGTTGGTGTCTGTACACAAAGAATTTCCCCAAAGACGTAAACATTACATGTTGTGCAGCGGTAACAAAAAAGTCACAAGTTTTCAAGATTATTTCTACCTAGTGGGGGAAGATTCCGGTTTCGTTTTTCTATGCGTGCAGAAATCCACAAATGACATTTGACCCCTTTAAGGACTAATACCATTGTGCTCTAAGTAGATTAGCAATTATCCTTAGTACAAAATAAGCCCTACAGTCCTCTAAGTACTTTAACGGCTGTTTCAGCAGTCATTCTGTCATATGATTTTTGACTTTCATGTACTTAGAAAGCAATAATACGGATGGACAGAGCAAAGCAATTGATTGCTATCTTGTAGAATTCCTTTGTAGGGATAGCCGTCAGCTAATCTGGCCATACAGTAGTCAGATGTCTTTAAACGGCAAGATAAAATTCATATACAGGCAGTCCACGGGCTACATACATCCTACTACATGACACACAAACTTACAGATTGAGCAAATGGAGGGGCATATGGCACATACTGTACAGAAGGCAATCTGCAGAAGTGTATAGCCAGGTGGTCCAACTGGTTTAATGGGCCCCAAACCCCCCCCCCCCTTTATCCACCTTGTGCTGTACTAGAAGCAGCAACTGATTGCAAAGCTGGCAGGCAAAATAGCCGTGTCCGAACGTTCGCAGCAACTAATCGTCTGTGATTTACCAACATACCCGATCACACGTTGTCCAATACGGGTGACAAATTGGTCATGGCCGCGACCACCCACACCATACAGAATTTCCGACCAACCGATACATGGTACTATTCTATGGTGGTGTAGTCAGCCTAAGTTGCATTTGATAAGTATGTACCTGCTCCAGCTTTAAAAACAAACCTATAGAATCGGTTCATACCCCGGGACTCTCTGCACATCTTTCCAGATCCTAATAAAGTATCCAGTGTCTCAGACATACTTTAATGTTTATTCAAACTTTGCTGCATCCTATTATTTAGAACACATGCATCTGTTGATTTCCCAGGTTTTGTTAAGAGCACAACTTTAAAGTTCTTAATTATTACTCGGCCAGCAACTATCACTGAGCCAAACCTAGTCCTTTTAAATTGATGTGAAAGATGTTATTAGGTTCCGCATGAACAGTGCTAACAGGAGAATGTCCCACCAGCTGTGGATTTATCACCTTCTGTAATGTTCACAACATGTAGGAATTAACAGAGTTCACATAAGCACAAGTCTTGTTTCCCGGCAAATTTTGATTTGTTTGTTTGGACCTAACAAAAGGAAGTTTCCTGTGAGTGAAACGTGTATAAAGTCCCTTGCTTTAAAGGACCTTTATCTCAAGGACATAGAAAAAGGACATTTAATCATTTGATGGTTGTATGGTGTGTGTGAAAGTTTGAAAATAAGGATTGTTTGTGCTGTGTTAAGGCTATTTCCACCCCTAAAATAAAAATTTAATATCATGCTCCCCCATGTCCCCCAGCCCCAACCGCATGTTTTTTTTTTTAAAAAAGCCCCCCAAACCTTACTTACCTCCCCTCGATCCTCCGCCGCACTGCCGGCCCTCGCTTGCGAGATGCAGCAGAGGGGCGGGACCGGCAGTCGCGTCTGTGATTGGCTGAGCGGCAGCCAATCACGGACCGGCTGCCGGTCATTCAGTGCAGCGGAGGAAAGCGGAGGTAAGTAAGAGTTTGGGGAGCTTTTTTAAAAAAAAAAACATGCGGTTGGGGCTGGGGGACATGGGGGAGCACAATATTAAGGGGGATTTGTGCTAGGGGGAGGGATAGTAGAACGGGAGGGGAGGAGGGGGGAGAAGGGCTGCAGCACGCATGGCAGGAATCTCCGGGAGGCCAGGTAGCAGGCAGTGTCCTATATGGACCTGCTAGCCTCCTGGTGGGCAGTTTTTGGAACTTTGGGGGGGGACTACAGGAGAACCAGATGGAGTTGGGATGTGAGGTAGGATTAAACTACACTACATGGTGGGGCCAGTAGTTGGGGGGATTATAGTTTTGGGGGTGGACATGCCCTTTAAGGACTGTGTGTGCAGTAAGCAGATTAATCTTTCTTTCTTCCAGTTAAACGGGTGCACTGGGCTTCTATATTCTAGTATTGCACCTGTTGTAATCACAAACAGGTTGTGATGGGGTTTTGGACCTGTGGTTTGGACCTAACAAAAGGAAGTTTCCTGTGAGTGAAATTAACTAGAGTGGAACATGTATAAAGTCCCTTGTTCTAAGGACCTTGATCTCAAGGACATAGAAAAAGAAGGACATTGAAACAAGAAGGGCATTAAACAAGGTTTGTGCGTCACTGTGTTGGTGTGGTGTATTAGAAGGGACAGTTTTGTCTGTACCATGCAATGTGCATCCTGCCACATGTATAGGAAACTGGAGCAGACGTTCCAGGGGACCTATGTCTGTCAGGTGTGCGTGGGTTGCCCATTTGGAAGCTGAGGTGGAGAGTCTAAGGGGGCAGCTTACAGCATTGCAGGGCTTGGCAAATCTGGGGGGACAGCAGGCACTGGCTGGGGCCAGTATAGAGTGGGTGGAAGTTGGACAAGGAAGGTTGAGGGGGAGGTAGTTTTGTTAGCGTTACCAGAGGAAGTGGGGGACGGAAGGGTAGGGTTGCTTCTTCCCAGATTTCCCATCCCAACAGATTTGCCGCCTTAGGTGATGAAGTGGAGGAGGACAGCTTGGAATTAGCATGTATGGAGGGGGCTAGTCCCTTGAGCACCCAGGGGACTGCCATCTCTGATACAAGGGAGGAGGAAATTAGGATCAGGAATGCTAAGCAGGTGGTAGTGGTAGGGGACTCTGTTATAAGGAAGGTAGATAGGGTAATCTAGCGCCAAGACCCTACATGCCGAACTGTTGCCTGCCTGGTGCTAGGGTTCGGCATGTGGTGGGTCGTGTAGAAAGATTATTGGGTGGGGTGGGTATGACCCAGCGGTCTTGGTTCATATTGGTGCCAATGACAAAGTTAGAGGAGGAGGTGAGGTCCTTAAACATAATTTCCGAGAGCTAGGGGCCAAGTTAAAAGCTAGGACCCAGGTTGGTTTTTTTCAGAAATGCTATGTGCTAAGCCCAGGAGACAGCAGGAGCTTAGGGGCATTAATGCGTGGCTAAGAGGGTGGTATAAGGAAGAAAGGTTTGGGTTTATAGAGAACTGGGCAGACTTTGCCGTCAGCTACAGGCGCTTTAATAGGGATGTGTTGGGCCTCACTGATGGCAGTGCAGCTGTTTTAGGGGAGAAGATGGCTAGAGGGTTGGAGAATTTTAAACTAGGTTTGGGGGGGGGGTATTAGCAGTCTCACTGGTAGGTAGCCCAGGAGGAAAGCAGGGTGTAGATAGGCCAGTGGTGGGTGAAAGGGGATGGGGCTGCATAGGGGGTAGGGAGGCATGTGTATTAAAGTGTATGAATAAATTACAGGATTCATCTAAAATTATGTTTGCGATTGCGAGAAGCTGGCTGACAAATGGGTGAATTGGAGATTATGGCGTTGAATGAAAAGATGATGTATGGTTATACAGAAATGTGTTTGAACAGTTCTCACCGACTGGGCTGTAAATTTAGAAGGAATGCCTTGTTTAGGCAGGACAAGAAAAAGGAAAGGGGGTGGAGTATGTATTTATGTTAAAAAAGAATTGAAGCCAAATTTAAGAGAGATAACTGGCGTATGGATGTTAAAGTGGAGGCAATATGGGTGGAATTAGGCAACAGGAAAGTGGGTAATGTCATTGTTGGTGTCTGCTATAAGCTTCCAAATGCTAGCAGGAAGTGAGTCCGCTTTATATGCAGTTGGCAAGGGCTGCAAGTTTGGGGAGTGTGCTCATTATGGGGGACTTTAATTACCCTGACATTGATTGGAAACAGAAAAGGGCCACTGAGTTCCTGAATTTGCTGCAGGATAATTTTCTCTCCACAGGTGGTTGAGGTTCCTACTAGAAAAGGAGCTCTGTTGGATCTGGTATTATCTAACATCGTGGAGCGCATTATAGATTAGGGGTAACTGGGCTAGGGAAAGTGACCATGAAATAATGTTGTTTGGACTATGTTATCGAAAGGAAAAGTGTGCAAAGACTTAATTTCGGAAAGGCAAATTTTCCCAGGTTAAAAGTAGCTCTTTAGAATTTCAACTGGGATAAGGTATTATGAGTTAAAGGTACTGAACAGAAGTGGACTGTGTTTGGGAGGATTTTAAGCATATTCACATCTAATTTATACCCTTAGGAAATAAATGTAAAAAAATAAATCGTGCCCCTGTTTCTGCATTCTGATGTAAAGAGGCAAATGGAAAGGCATTTACCATATATACTCGAGTATACACAGAGTTTTTCAGGCTGTAAAATCAGCTTGAAAACTTTAACTCGGTTTATACTCGAGTCAGTACATTTACCTGTGCATCCAGCTCTCCAGTGTCCGGGATTCCTGTCTGTAAGTGCAGCATACAAATTGAATCTGTCTGTAAGTGCCATCCTGCAAATTGAATCCTGTACATTACGGTACTTAACCATTTCGGCAGCCGCGCGCTGAGTCCCTGTACTGTCGCGCCGCAGGGCGCCGGGCAGTGACGTCAGCCGGCGCGACAGTACAGGGAGGGTGAGGGTGTAGATGTTTGGAAACTACAACTCCCAGCTAATAAAGCATGCTGGGAGTTGTAGTTTCCAAACATCTGGAGTGCCAGGGTATGAGAATTTAGAATTTGTCAATTTCTACCCTCGGTTTATACTCGAGTCAATCACTTTTATTAGTTTTTTCAGGTACAATTGGGTACCTCGGTTTATACTCGGGTCGGTTTATACTCGAGTATATACAGTAAAACCTTTAAGTCAGAGGGAACGGAAAGGGCCTTTAGGGATTCTAAAAAGTGTAACAAGGAGTGTAAGATAGCAATCAAACTAGCTAAAATTAATAATGAAGTTAGGATAGCTGAACAAAGCATCACTAAGCATATGAGATTCAATGTTTATAAATGTTAGGTGATGCATTTTGGACTTTTTGGAAAATCCTTGTGCTGCTTACCGTATATACTCGAGTATAAGTCGATCCGAGTATAAGCCGAGGTACCTATTTTTAGCTGAACAATTTATAAATACTGATTGACTCTAGTATAAGTCGAGGGTAAATGGACAGAATTCCCATACATGAATCCCATACAGTAATAGCCACATCCAGTACCAGTAACCCCCAATTCCTTGGCACGCCAGATGTTTGGAAACTACAACTCCCAGCATGCTTTGTTGCTGGGAGTTGCAGTTTCTAAGCATGTGGGGTGGCAAGGTTCAGTAAACTTTTAATTAAGCTTACCATCATTTACAATTCCCCCGGCCCCCCAATATTGTAAAGGGCCCTCTGACCCCCATATAGTAAAGGACTCTCTGATCTCCCAATAGTTAAAAATGTCACCTGAGAGTTGTAGTGTCAAGCTGTCATATGCACTGAACTAGCAGCTGTTTTTTGCCCCACACTGAGGAGACCCATCATATTTACAGCATCCAGATGAGCAGTGGCAGTGCTGAGAGAGTCCAGCAGCCAGACTACAGGAAACAGGAAGTGTAAAGGCAGAACAGCTCCTGTAAATTTCTATGCAGGTTAACACACCTACTGGTTACTATCCGTAATTGCAGAATTTGGAGCTAAATTAGGACTTGACCCGAGTAGAGTCGAGGTTAGGTTTATATATACGGTATACTGTAAATGGCTCTGGGATAACAAACTTAAAGGAAGCAAGCAGTGCCAGGCAGAAACAGCCAGCATGGTATTGTCTTGTATAGAGAGGTATGGATTCCCCCAATGTTATTCTCCCTCTTTACAAAGCATTGGTAAGGCCTCATTTGGAATATGCAGTGCAATTTTGGAATCCTGTGTACAAAAAGGACATCTTTGAAATGGAAAGGGTTCAGAGAAGGGCAACTAAATTAATAAGAGGATTGGGGATCTTGAATATGAAAAGAGACTGGAAAAGTTAAAATTATGTACACTGGAGAAAAGGCGCTTGCATGGGGATATGATTACTGTGTATACAATAAACTATCTGGGGCATTGTTCACCAATAGAACATGTCAGAGGACACATGGACATCCCTTAAGACTTGATGAAAAAAGGTTTAGGCTTGAAGTTCGGAAAGGGTATTTCACTGAGAGAACGGTGAAGCTATGGAACTGTCTTCCAGTGGACGTTGTTATGGCAGGTTCATTGGACAGTTTCAAAAAAAAGCTGGATGAGTTTCTGCAAACAAGGAATGTTGCAAGTTACTGGTATTGATACATAAAGTAGAGTTGATCCAGGGAAATTTCCAATTGCCACTTGGAGTCAGGAAGGAATTTTTTCCCCCTTCATAAATTTGGTGTTTTTTTTTGCCTTCCTCTGGATCAACAGTTAGGCAGGAAATGAGGATATTGCTAGATGGGTTGGACTGGATAACCATATGTCTTTATTCAACCTCAAATACTATACTATACTGAATACACATTTTGTATACTAAATGTGACTATTCATATACATTACTAAATGGCAAGTGTGTGTGTGCCTTTTATGGATCTTTTGTAAAGTTGTTTACAATTCTATTTATTTATTCCATTTTGGTTTTTTTCATTCAATTTTTTTTAACTCCATTTACACCTAACTTACATCCTGCTAATTCTGTGCCTCGTTGCCCACAGCCCTCTATTAACTGTTGATTGAAGTGTAATAATAAAGCTTCTTTACTGAGTTTTCCAAAGCCCCCTACTGGTTCTGTCCTTACCACATGGTATTGATTATTTTGCTGTCTTGCATCCCTTCCCCCAGCTACAGGGGCAGACTTGTTTGGGAAAATACATTAAAAATCGGAGGAGGAGCAGCGTTGGGTCCCTGGGCAGTTGAAAGGAAATTCCTTTTCAGGAGAAAGTTACACCTATCCAATTCCCAAATTGTATTAAATCTATTTAAGGGGTGGACCTGTTCTTTATATTGTCTATAGGGAATCAATTATTTGCAGTTACTGTGCTCTTTACATTTGCACCTTGTATAAGGCAGAGGGCAATTAAAGTTCTTATTTGCTAGCTGAAGTATATGAGTTGTGAGCAATAAAGGCAGCTGGTACTGCACGTAGGAGCAAATACAATCTCCTTCACCAGAAACACAATGCTCTGTTCAATCCCCCTAATACAAAGTATTTCATTGTATGGGATAAGTACAGTAGAGTAGTGTTGGGAAAAGGGGCTTATAGGAGGTCTTGGCCTCATTCACATTAGACTTTCATAAGATTTCCTGTTTGTAACTGAAAAACATTATTTAATGGGCTTCCTTATAGTTGTGTAACTGTGTATGTTTGCTGTATATTTAGATCAGAAGTAATATCCTACATTGTATGACCACAACGTAATGTAAAAATGATCACAGTCCATTTGGGATCAGGCTGGTTATAATATTTCTACTAGAGAGTAAAATTGGAGGGTAAAATAACCTAGTTTCGTGTTTGTGTTAAGAACTGTAAGGAAAAAGTAAAGCTAGGCAAGCATTCTGTCCACTGTTAGGTTCACAGTTGCTACTTAAACGACAACTATGTTGGGAAAATCGCAAGCGCAACACACCCGAAAACGCGAGTTTTTGGTGCGTTGCCGCGTTTTCAATGATATGAAAAAACGCATGCGCAAACGCAAAAAAAGCGCAGCAGTGTGGCCTAGCCCTAAGGTAGGATTTAAAAAGTTGGTATGTGTGAATTGCATAATGGGAAAACTGCACACATCAGAAGAGTTTATTATAATAAGGCACTTGATGGACAGCTGAAATGCAAGATGATTCAGATTGGATATCTAAAGACGTAGGGGCAGATAAATAAAAAATTATACAGTGATAGTTTACAATGTCCAGTAAAGGGCAATTTAAAAAAAAAACAAACTATTTTTTTCAGTATAGATGCCCTTTAACCAACACTCCACACCTTAACATAAAAGATAAATATATTTTTGCCATTATAGTTTAATCATTCAAACAAGAGTCAATGTGAAAAGTAGAATATATAAAATATATATGACTTTAAAAAAAAAAACCTAGCACAGGCTGTTGCCAATGTAGTTGCCTGAGTGCCACTAAAAGATGATTGGAAAATACATAAACAGAAATATAGCATGCGTGCTATAACGTAGTATTTCCCAGAAGCATTCGGGAGCTGTCAGAGGAATTGTCTTAGGAGCGCGGTCAAAGTTAAGTTTATAGGTTGCTGTAGATACAGGCACTATATAACCACAATTGGTAGCACATTTTTTGGGTGTGACCCCCTTTGTTAAAGGATTCTCTCTCTCCGCTGAACACACCTTTCTTCTTTGGTTACGGTTTTATTGGTTTTATTTAATAAGCTAATAATACATTTCTGTTTTAATTTCCCCCTCTAGATCTGTTACCGCCTGGAGTGTGCAATCTGCTAAATTCATCCACAATATATGCCAACAACGACGTTTGTCTCAATGACATTGAAATCTATGGGTTCGACTATGACTACACACTGGCTTTGTATTCAAATGCTCTACATTCTATGATCTTCGACACTGCCAGAGACATTTTGATTGAACAGTACAAGGTAAATAGCTGTTAGAGAGGATCAAATGTGTGATGGTGAATGGCTGGTTACACACCCTGGCCGACCAGTATTTCTCTGTATAGTTCAGATCCCCCCCCTTTCAGAAAAATCTGCTGTGTTTTGTGGCTAGACTCGACCGCTCATCTGGATCAGATGAACAGGCGATCGAACATGCTGGTTAGTCCAAGTGGTTCTTCTGATCAGGTTTTCAATTTGCACTCGATTGGAAGTCTGATTGGAAGAACATCTGCCCGTGTGTGGCTAGTTTAAATCATTAATTTACTGCCTTAAAGATGAGGCAAATCATGTCAGGTAGAAGATTAAACAGTAGCCTGTTATTTGCATATAGTAAGTTTCAGCTCATAGAGGATACAATACAAACAGCGTACAAAGCTTTTGTTCTGTCAGTCAACGGCAGAAGGTTTCACATTCCCTGTAGGGGGCCAGAGAGAGGGGAGTTAGTAGATGAATAAGGAGAAGCTTGGAGCTGTGTATGGGTAAAGAGCCTGCTGTTTGTTCAAAAAAACAAATACAAGGGGGGCTGGGGGTTTGATGCCTTTTATAGCCATTCATATATAAAAATGCTTAGTTCACATGTTTGCAAATCACCACCTATAAACTGACAAATGTAAACTTGACAAGTAAACTGTAATAACCCCTATAGACAGCTGTAGATGTCTGCAACTCTTTAGGTGGCCATACACATGGCGTTAGGATCACATGCATGAATTCTGTTAGTAAAAACCCCATGCTTCGGCCCTGATCAAGTTTCCAGCCCCAACCAGCCTCCCATCTGGGCATTGGTCAGCAGTGTGCCCATACACAGGCCAATCAAGTTATTTTCATCCCCCACACCTTGTCGATTTGTCTAATATCGGCTATGTGTATCGCTACCTTAAATTACACTACAATTTACTCTGTTACAGTGTAATCATCGAACTCTTGAAAAAATCTGCTTAAAAAAAAATCTGTGTGCAGAAAGCTTGCCATGGTTATCATATATCATATTAACCTTTAATATCCAAAGTACAACACTGTCAAGCCTTATACGTTGGATAACTTTTGCCTTCCTCTGGATCAACAGTTAGAAAGGAAATGAGTATATTGCTAGATGGGTTGGACTGGATGGACATATGTCTTTATTCAACCTCAAATACTATACTATACTAATCCAGCACACATTTTCTTTAGGAGCAGTATCCCCCTCCCTCTTTTAACCACTTCCATCCGACCTGACTTTTTTCCAGCAAACCAACTGTCAAGCCTGCACACAGCCTACAGCATTCCAACTGTCAAATCTCTGTCACTGTCCCAGCCACAGTAAAACTACTCATAGAAGAATAGTATTTGAGAGCAAGGGACATGATTGACAGCTGAAATATAAGAAGTTTTAGATTGGATATTTAAAGAAATAGGGGGCAGATCAACAAAAAAATGATAGTGGTGGTTTGGAAGCATTATAGTTTCCAGTTATGGTTTAAAAATATAAAAATTTAAAATAACCTATTTTTCGGTATAGATGCACTTTAATATCCAACATACTCTGTGTTTGCATCGTATATAATAATATTATACAAAAAGATCTGATCCATTCTATTGTACTGGTTCCACATGTGTTATAAAGTTCATAGATTATTCTTTCCTGTTCAAAGTTAGTTTCAAGGTTGCTTTTCACTGTATGTCCTGCCAAAATGCATAAAGAATTCTTGTTTGTTTTTTCTCCTAGTACCCAGCTGGAATTGGCAAGTATGAATACCTGCCTAACTTTGCAATAAGGGGCCTGCATTATGATATCAACAAGGTAAGATTTGTGTTCACTACATGTCGGAGTATTGGGAAAGCAATGTTTATAGATTCCTCCCTGGAGACATATTGAACTTTTGAGATACAACAGGGTACAGAGCGCCAACAAAATTCTATCACCCTCCTGTTAGCCTGATCTCTGAGCCATATCTATTTCCCAATGTATCATCTTGTTTATTCAGTGGCATTTAGCCAAAAGCCTGTGGCAGTGTGTTTAGTTGTTTAAATTCTGATTAACAGCTGAGATTTTCTTAAAACTTTCTGTATTTCTAATTCAAAAACTAGGCAACTTATTTTTTTGGCTACATGAAGGCTGTTTATGTGACTTTTTGAGTCTCTTATCTTTTGTCTGAGATCACAGACAAGGGAAGTAAAAAATAGTAAAATGTCCAAATCCGTAGCATTCTTCTGCTATCATGATTATGTAACAGGAAATGCACAATGTGGCTATTACTTTATACAGGAATCTAACCCATAACAACTGATGTATAGGATTAGTGAAATTCATTGTCAATAGGCTTCTATGTCATTTTTATTAATTAATACTAAATAATGAATCTTTCTGCTTCTTGTAAATGCCTATTCAACTTTAATTTCCCTGTTTCTAATTTGTGCAAAGTTGTAATCCATTAAGTGAATTGTAAATAAAGATTACCATCAAGTGCTTCCAAAACAATGTTAATATCTTCTGTAATTTTTAACCCAATCAATTGCTCCTAACTGATTTTTAGAAAAAAAGTTATTTGTAAATTATTGCCAATAATGCGGTCTTCAATTGCAGAATATTTAGAGAGGTAGGATAGTTTATCCCCACCTCCCTGTAAATAATAGAAATCAGGCGATGCGGTATTGCTGCTGGCGCACAGCATTTAAGGTGTTTTGAACAGCAGGTGGCACGCTGTCTCATCCAGCCTCATATCATCTGCTCCTATAAGAAAAAGAGGAGGCAAATCGGGACAATTTGCCAATCAGCTGTTCAGAAACTGCAAGTGAAGTGCCAACAGGTAAGTTTAAAGGGTATCTCCAGTGGTTTAAACCACTTTTTGCTATTCACTTTTATTGAAGAACGGGAGGTAAAGGTGCTGTATCCAGGTAAGTTGCTTCACTTTATTCCTGGCTCCTGAACAAGTATTTTATTGAAGAATGGGGGGTAAGACACAGCTGCTTTACCTCCATTCTTCAAAAAAATTGAATAGCAAAAAGTGGTTTTAACCACTGGAGATACCCTTTAACTCTGCACCATCTGAGTTCTACTATTAATAAGTTATCCAACTTCCCTGTCAATTATAGATGCACCTTGAAGCAAGTTTGAATTCTCAGTTTTGTGTCCCTTTAATTCCTGTCAGACAGGCTACCAATTGTTTTACTGATCCGTAGGTCTCTCCCTAGGTACCTGGTCCTGGTTGATACAAGTGTGCCAGGGCTTAGTGTTTGTTTAAATTGTTTCGAAAATGTTCTTATTAAAGATCAATATGACGTTCCAACATTACTGATTATAGGGTTATTTTCAGTTTAACAACTTAAATCATTGATTACCGATCTCCTGTTATGATACACTTTCATTTGTTTTTTTTTTAATTTATTAGGGTCTGTTAATGAAGATTGATGCTTATCACTACATTCAGCTAGGCACTGTATACAAGTAAGTGTTCAGTTTCAAGGTACTTTATCTTACTGGGTGTATTGTTTATGATTGTCCACATGTTCAACCTCAGGCTTTTAAAGGTGGTTACACACACTATCACAATCACATCTGACGGCATTGTGCCTTTATCATTTCCGGTCACTCCCAAGGCAAACAAATTCTTGCAATCTGCCTTGGAAATGGCCGTAAATTTCCCTCGGCAGTGGCTAGTCTCCATTTTCTTAAAGTATAGGGATTTTGCTATGGCTGAGGGAAATGTGCAGTCTTGAGCGTTCTCCCAATGCTATACAAAGGGAGAACGTTCAGAACTGTGTATAGTGTGATCTTTAAAAAATGACAGTAGGAATCTTGTAGATTTGGTCTGTCATCTTTAAAGATCTTACATGTGTGTATCCAGCTTAAGATTTTAATATACAGCATCTGCTGACAAACAGGATGGGAGTTGAGAATCTGGTTGTTCTTCTAGAAACAATGCTTCAGCATTTTAATTGAAATGCCCAAGTGCCCAATACTGATCCTGTTTTTGCAGTCAGTCCCAGCCTGCAAGAACTTAGGGACTTCAGAAAGTAGTGATGGTAGGCCTGCTAGGATAGGGCAGATTTGGACTGTTATGTGGAGCTTTTTATGGTCACAGGCCTGTTAAGTGCAGTTAGTTGAGCACCCCTGCCATATTGTATAATATGTTAATTAAAACTATATAGTCAAAGCTTTTACATTGACATGTAGATGATTCTTTTGTGGTTTACTAGCAATCTGGAGACATACGTTTATTATGAGTCTATAATAACTTTATTTAAATAGACCAAAGAAGTGTTTTGCCTAATTTTTCATCATACTACTGTTGCAGAAGAATACTAAGGGGTCACTATAACAGAAAATGAATCCCCTCTCTATCGTTTCTATAATTTAAATGCAATTAAAGTCTGTAACATTTGACTTGCTATTAATTTATTAGCTCCATTTCTGGTGCAGAAGTCTCTGTCTCCTCTAACATTTCCTCTGTAATTCAGGAAGTTCAAGAACGCTGTGATTGTGTAAACCTGTGGGCATACTTTATAAGTAGAATTAACAATCTTAAAAAGTATTTAAAAGATAGATTCTATAGAGAGGGTGGTACGTTTTTGCTATAGATAACCTTTAAGCTTGCTGCACACTATTTCACGAAAGAGCAGTTGTTTAAGCCATTTGTCTCTGTAAGGCCTGTAGTTGTTAATGTTATGTAGTGTGGTGTGTTCTCTTTAACTTTCTAAATGCTTGACCTTTATCCAATTTGCCTGCCTCCCAAATTGCTAGGGGCCTGAAGCCGGTCCCAGATGAGGAGGTGATGGAACTCTACCAGGGAACACACCACATCCCGCTTCATCAGGTCAGCGGGTTCTACGGCAAGGTAAGGCCCCACTGTTTGCTGTGTGCTTTTCTGAGGCACGTCTGCGTGGATTGATTTGGAATGGAACTGGTGAATATCCTGTTGACCGGTACCTTTAAATCAATGCTTCTTCGTTATGGACATTTAAAGGGGAAGTTCAGTGGAAAACGCATTATTTATAACTTTGATTTATTACATGTACCTACATATTCTTCATATTGCCTTCATTGTTTTAAAAAAAAACTGATTTTATTCCCTTTGGTATTCCTTGCTGTGATCAGTAGTGAGCTTCCATTTCATGTTCTACAACGGTCCTACTTCCGCAGATGCTCACTTCTTAGAGTAATTTCTACTGATTGGCTGTTGAGTGAATTAAACCTGCTCAGAACTCTACTGATGAACTGATTGCCAAGTCAAGGGCAAGACCATAACGTACAAATTTATTTTGCTGACCTTCCCCTTTAAGCTTTTAAAGAGGTTTTTTTTTTGTTGCTTGCTTCAGAAAAAAACATAGTTCTGTAAAATGGGGCATCCCAAATTTTAGTAAGGCTAATTTTCTAATATGTAATTATCTAGTGGCCCATAATGCAACATTTCTTTCACAGTAAGATACTTTTGCAGGGAGAGTGACCTTTTTAATATTGACATGCACCCAGCTCTAGTTACTAGGTCTGATCCATATAATTGGGTGAAAAAACAAATGCATTTGATAGTATGTTATAACTATACAATCTCACTATCTGATACAATAGCACCAGCTAGTAGGCTAGTATTTTCAACGTGTGCCTGTTTGGCGGAGTAGAATTTCAGCTTTAAGCAGATTATTCGTTTTGACTTTGAACTCTCAAATTGCTCAGTTAGGGCTACCAGTAAATGGATTGATTACATCTTACAGCTTAAATGGCCACTTTAACTACCTGTACTGCTCCCTAAAATGATTTAACTACAACTCACACAATCCACCTGAGTTATGCAGGCAGTTGTAGTCGAATAACAGAAGATCGCAGGTTTAGAATCCCCAGTGTTACTATTAAAGTGGGCCTGCTGCATTCTCTCATATGCTATATTTGTCTTAGTTGGAATGCAATCCTTCATTTATTTTTTGAATAAAGAAATGCTTTAAACCACCCTGCCGTTTTAAGACAACATTGGAACTAGGTTTATATCCCATTTTCCTCTCTTAAAGGAATCTGTCTATAGGTTTTCTGTGATTATTTGATTTCTGTATCTGCCAGTTCCTGCCTTTTTAATGATGTTGTCTCCTATTAGGGTCCTGCAGTTAAGCAGTATATGGACATCTTCTCATTGCCTGAAATGACACTGCTGGCTGTCGTCAATGATTTCTTTCTTTGCAATGGAATTGACTATGATCCTGTTCACCTTTACAAGGATGTCACAGTAAGTTCTTAGATCTTGTACCTTTAGTGTTTAGGCTCAAACATTCTGTAGTATTGCCTGCTATAACATGTGTGTGATCTAGTTTGCAGCATGTAAAATGCATAACTAGTGTACTTTTAGGAGTGAAAATAGAGACACTATGCATATTTATAATTTTTTACATTATTTAAATATTTAAAGGGTATGTCCAAAACTCCTTGTGAGATTCTTAACGTTATCCGATGCCTTTTCCGTGCACGAAAGCAAGTAAAAGGGACTGGACCGGCAGCGTCTCCTGTGATTGGCTGAGACATTCTGGAATTAGTCCCTCTCCCTACTGTGATTTCTGAATAAATCGCATGTCTACAGATGGATTTTATAAAGGAGAAATTATGCACTATATTTTGTTTGAAATGTCGCCACAGATCTATATATCAATGGGTAAATCTGTCAGTTAGGAATATTGGGCCAAAGTTTTATAATGTGTGGGCTCCGTGGTTAGCTCAGTGGTGGGCTCATGGTGGCTCAGTGGTTAGCACTGACGTCCTGAGTTCGATTCCGCCCTTGGACACATCTGCAAGGAGTTTGTATGTTGTCTGCGTGCTTGAGTAGGTTTCCTCTGGTTTCCCCCACTATCATAAAGACATACTGATAGGTTGTATGTGTAAAATAAATGTGCTTAGACTGTAAGCTCTTCGGGCCAGGGCCCGATGTGAATGTATGCGTGTAATTGTAAAGCGCTACAGAAGATGCAATAATACTAATACCATAATAATAATAATAATAATGTGTATTAGCCCTTACGGTGATGGGATTATCTGTGTGTGCTTTCTTGTTTACATGGAGAAAGTATTTCGGTTTTATTCTTATAGAGACTTTAGCTTTTGAGAAATAATTATGGGTGGCGTCATGTTCTGGAAGTTAAAAATATTTATTTTGGTTTACATTGGGCCTCGCCTCCTCATTTACGTGTGGCTGAGCCTGTTACCTAGAACAGATTGTGCCAAAAACAAAAGTTGAGCTGTGCATTGGGACATCCCCCACACATGGTTTTAATCTCACAGTCCACAACTGACTCTTTAAAGCCGAGTAGTGATGTAAAAGGAGGGTGCAGGGCAGGATTCCTGAGTCAAGAGTTTTCAACACTGAATACACAAATGTGCTGAAGATTAAGGATTCACAGCAAGATAAAAACCAGCATCTCGGTTTAAGATACTGTAGCACACACATTCTGATACTCACAGCCTGTGTGTTTCTAATGCTTTATGAATACACTTCTCAGCTGTATGTTTAGACAATCTGACATGCTTTTATTATGTTACATATGATCATTTAAATCATAAAGTTTTTTATACAATCCTATGGGGACTAAGTACTTACAGGCTAGATTTTCATGCATCAACATTGTATTTGGCCACGTTGTTATTCAGTCCTGTTATAAAGTTTAGTAACCCACTGCCACATATTATTTCCATGCATCTGTGTAATAACTGCTAGAAGGAACTGTCTACGCAGGGAAAGGTGGTGTACCGTGTTAGCCAGTCAAAATGTTTACAGGGTAAACATTTTTCTTTTAATAAATGTTACAGGGTAAACATTTTTTTTTTAAATAAAAAATAACAAAAGTGGTATAAAGGTGATTTATTGGCTAACTAAGATAATCATGACAAGCTTTCAGAACATTCTACTTCCCTTTTCAAGCTGAATACAATGAAGCTGTGGTGCTCTCTGATATTTACTGTCGGTAACAAAGAATACAGAAAAAAGATAAATGTGTTTTCCAAAGTCCAGATTTATGATGATAGAATTTTAGATTAAGTCTTAGTGATGCATCAGAGAGAAGCAAACACATTTTAAATTTAAACATACGTATTCCTTCTATCTGTTAAAATAAAACTCTATGGTGCAGGAGGCCAGGCCTATTATTTGAAAAATAAAAAGCTGCTGCTTTGGTGGAAGTGTGATTGTGTCTCTCCAGGACTTGGCAAATGCAGTCATGTCTATGTTAACCAGTTTTGCACACTAGCTCCTTATCTATATATAAATATTGAGCACTTTGAACTTATCCGAGTACTGATATCAGGGCACGCTGAAATTGATTAATAGACAAATTTAATTAAATGTGTAACGGCAATTGCGTGTGTGAGAGATTTTGAAGGAATTCACAAATGATGCTAAACACAACATCATTTTAAGGTCTGGGTAGTAAAGGGGAGACAGGAGAGGAGCACTTCCTATTTTAATTTCCAAGCCTAAATCTCCGTACTTACCTCTCCACAATCCTGCAGCTTTGTGGTCTCTTTCCTCCCATCTCCTCTCCTTTTCATCCGATTGTGTGGTTTAAAATGGTCCACACGATCAGTCACACAGAAATATCGTCAGCACTCCTTTTTACTTCAAGACTATTGGTCGGGCTTATCGATCAGTAGTCTGTCTGATAGGAAAATTGGTTTTAGAAAGAAATGGCAGATCTTTTAAACCTACGGGGTTATTCAATAAAAGTTCTTATCGTTTAAAATGGTGCTAATTTTGCCTCAACCAATCAGATGTAAGCTTTCAAATGTTACATAATTTCTGATTGGTTGGGGCAAAATTAGCACCATTTTAAACGATAAAAACTTTTATTGAATCTCCCTGCTAGTATCTTAGCTTTTGTTGATATAGATCAACCTGTTTCAAGTTTAAGAGGAATAGTGTGTTCCTTTATATGAAGTGTAGCACACAGCTTTTGTGGTGCTTTGAGGTGGGGTGAGAATGGCACTGTTAAAAGACCAAAGTCTTGCAAATATAGGTGAATAAATTCATGAAGTGTGCCAAGACCTACTTATGTTCTCAGAACTTCTATTGAATAGATTTAGATGACTCATAAGATAAATGAATTCCTTTAGCTACTTTGATCACACGTATAATTACGGCAGGTGTATCCATAAACAAGTTCTCTTTACATGCGGTGCTTTTTAGAAAGTATTCACTCTAGTCAGGTTGCTGAATATCAAATTCTATGCTAAAAAGATCTTTTCAATACATTTTATTTATCATCACAAAATAAGTCACCGGACGGGCAGCCTAAAATATTGACCTGTGTGCAAGTAGCCTTTCCTGGGCATTTTAGTGCTCCCTATAAGCTGTGCATGCATACACCTCCTGGAATATAGACACTGGTATGTAGTACACAAAAATGTAATTTTTGCGTGTACACATTATAAATCTGCTCACACATGAGATTTAAAATTAGAGGGAACATTGGGCATTTTTTAAAAACTAGGTGTGTTTTATCCTGTTTGGTTGACCATGTGACACATTCTGACAGTCGTAGCCTATTAAATTAGCTCTTAAACGTTTGCAATTCATGGCACTCCTTTCAGCGTAGGTTTTTTTCTGTGGCACACCTGTTTTAATGACGTAATTATCCCCGTGTAGTGATACGTTACACTACATTTTATCATATCTATTTTCAGTAGAGAACAACAAAAATTTATACTGGTGAATTTTACTACCAGAATTTGGAGGCACACCTCTGGCTCTCTGAAATCATCCAGTGTACCTGGCACACCCTTTCAGAAACCCTGGCCTAAAAGTGGAGCCTGAGAAGCCAAAGGTGTCTAGACATATTGAGTCATGGAATATAATGTGTATTACTTTAAGATCTCTCCTAAAGGAGTAACAGTGAAAGTTACATATCTATTAGTAGTTACATAGGTTGTTTTATAGGGTTATACGGACTAAAATTAGTTAAGACATTGTCTGTATAGTTTCTGTTGAGTGAAAATAAGGTGTAGCCCCATTTTTGCAGTGCTCGGTTTAGACAAATTTGACTTAAAAAACAAAGTAGCCATTAATTCCCATTTCATTTGACCACAGGGGCACAGGGATTATATGAAGTTTGCCATAGCTATCCCCAGGTAAGGGCTAGGCCTAGAAAAGGGATGTGCATGAGCTAACATGAAAAATCGCCCATTACCACCGCACAATATTTTTGTGTATTTTATGGGCTCCAGTAGCACAGAAATGTGTGGGCAAACCGCGTGTGCATACTTTTCCTGCACATTACTGTCCAGCGTAATGTGTCCTCAGCCTTAGGTAGTGATCAGTAAAGGACAACTAAAGCCACAGAACAACACTGAACCAGAAGGCAGAACACCTTGATATAAAACCAGTAATCTGTGTCTTACCTCTGATTTTGATACAGGCTCTGGGAAATTTACCTAAATAACATGGTTTGTGCTTTACTTCACAGCATTCTAGTATCACACAGTTTGGTCAATGACAATTTTGTTCTGCACATGCTGAGTCCTTAGATATGGCAGAAACATGTTACAGTTGGTCACACCCATTAATAATCTCTAGCCAATCCTTTTACAGGAAAGATAAAGCAAGGCTTCTGACTGGTCGGCAAGGAGGAAGGACTGTCGGTCCCGACAAATGCAGCTGCGTCTGACAATTAGCCACCGCATCGTTTTTTTGTCCGATTCAGAACAAACAGTCGGTGGTCGGTCACGGCCGCAAAAAGAAACCATACAATAATCAGGCCTGACCAACCAAAACACTGAAATGACGGTCAGGCCGAATTATTGTATGGTGTATACCCAGGCCTTTTTGTTGTTTTGCCTTCTTTTTTAAGGGATGTGCTCCGTGACCCTCTTCTCACCTTTGTGTGGGTAGGGAATGGGATATGAGTTTACATTGTCAGCACACCTGGCAAGGAAAACTCGTAAATCTGCCCTGAAAGCCTAAACTCTTACAACAGCCCCAGGGCAGCTGAAAAACAATTAAGTGAGGAAGGAGGGAGGAGAACAGCACCGCACCTTCCTGGGGTCAGGGACTAGTTGATCTTTTATTGAACATTTCTAAGCACTGCATGTACAAAAGGAATGGTTTCTTTGCAGGTTACAGTGGGATCAACATGCATGTGACTTCAGTGCACCCATTGAAAGTGGCTTCTTAATGCTATGCTGCTAAACTACCCTTAAAACTTAATATAACTAAACATGCAGCTAAGTTAGATATTCAGCCACTTTTTTGAGCCTTTGATTTATCAGGCCTGCAGTTCTTGCTTGACTACCCTTGGAATAACAGATCACAAATCTAGATTTGGAATCAGGCTGCAGCATGCCATTATCTGTGTGCCGACTGTAGCTTTTGATGTATTGAGGATGTTAGTGCTTGGGTAAGGGATTTAACTCACTGTTTAGAGAAACACAAATATTATGCAAACAGGAAACATCTTGGATCAGATATGTAAGAACTATGTTTAGCATTACGAAGTTGGACAAAGGGCAAGGATTGCATTAACTTAACCAAAGGATTTCACATACATCACATTAGAAGGGCACAAGGTAGTAACGATCTGTATGTGAACATGGTGTTTTCTGTATAAGGGAAATTATTAGTGTCTGATAAAGGCAGCAGCAGTACCAAAAAGGAGATGATAAAGTTGCAGTCTGGTATGGTTAGATGTCCTAGGCAAGTGTGGCAACATTTGTTTGTATTGTGGTAAAGACATTGGGATGTGATTAAAAAATAAACATTTTAAATTCAGACCGAATATGCCATAGCCTCTAGTTATGTTATTATAGTTGCACAATATTATATTATTATTGCACAAAAAGATTCTCGTTTTGACTGGAATGACAATTGGCTGATGGTTTAATATACCAAGGATAACTGTAGGTCTTAAAGCTGTAGCATATAAGGAGAAACGTTGGGGACACAGAACCCTGCACATCACTGCACATTGTTTCCATGGATTAAGGTATATTATGTTCTTATTGTTAAAAATGGTGCTAATTTTGCCCCAACCAATCAAATTTTAGGTTTCAAATGATACATAACATCTGTTTGTTTGGGGCAAAATTAGCACCATTTTTAACATTAAGAACTTTTTTTACATAGGCCTAATAGTCTATTTTTCACCCCAAAAGCAACATGTATTACCGTATTTATCTTCCCAGTTTAATTAAGAGACACAAGCAGAGAATCGTGATCGGCAGAGTTTGGGCATAGAAAAGAAACAATTCCAGACTGATTTCTCCTTAAAAAGGGAATTAGAACATGTAATAATTTAGATTATAAATGAAGATTAGCATTCAAGCAGGTTGGCGATGGTTCACTATGGAATTATGAGCAAGGGATTAAAATGTCTGATTGTTACTAAGCCATTAAGAGAACTTCCAATGATTGCGAAGACATTAAAACCTTGTATTGGTAATAAATTAGCTGTGCTGTTGCATACGATATGTCTGAAGCGTGAACATGTTTATTTAAGGTTATTGGCCTTACTGACTGGGTTATTTGTTTTGCTGTTCTTAGAATGGTGTAAATAGTTCCATAACAAAAGTTTATGTAATATATACAAAGCATAGGATTGTTAAATTGACACTGCACAAGTTCTTACTATGGTGCTTCTACCTGTCTATGTATCTGTGTGTGTGTTAGATTGTAAGCTCTATGGGCCAGGAACCTCATATTACAAGGTTCAAGCACAAAAAGCATACTTTTTGATGCCTGTACTATTTATTTTTATGTATTTCTTTTATATTTTTTGTCCCCCTTGTACTGCTTTTTGTACTGCGCTGTGTCCCCAAGTGGCGCTATATAAATAAACAAACGTACATACATATATATATATAATATTGAATACCTGCATGCTAGTCATTAGAATTTAATGCTCTGGTGTTGCATTCTGGTCCCTGCACACTTTAACAGTATTAGGTAAGATGGCTAATGTTGGTTAGGGGCTTTGTTAATTTGCTGCAGTGTGTGTAAGCAGTATGACAGCTCTAACTTGTGTGTATGGAAAATACACGCTGCAATCTTTACTCCTGACCGAGCGTTTGAAGCTTCCAAACAGTCAGCCAGGAGGAAGGGCTTGTCAGTCGCGGCATAAGCAGCCGCATCCAACAGTTAGCCATGACCGCGAGTGTGATCCATAGAGCACTGCACGATCGATTGCAGTTTTTCCCATCATGCGTTCATCCGATTTGGTCGAACAAACAGTCAGCGGTCTGTCGCGGCCGCAAGAAAAATCCATGCAATAATTCGGCCCGACCGTCCGAAACAATAAATGTCGGTCGGTTAGGCCGAATTATTGTATGGTGTGTACCCAGCTTTATTTAATGAGCCAAAATCTGCCTTAATTGTGTCTTTTCATTAGCACAGTGACTTCTAATTTGGTGACTATACTTTGTTTTCTTTTGCACAGGATGCAATTCGAGATGTACACATCAAAGGTTTCATGTACAAATGGATCATGCAGGATCTTGGTGAGTGACCCTGTCATTGTAAAAGCCAAGCCCAGGTAACTGGAGACATGGCAGATACTTGTTTGCCAAGTGAGTAAATTGTGTGTATGGAACTAGATGCATTTTAACTGTAATCTGCTCCTTGACAGGTTTTTCTGTTTTTTGAAAGTTACAATGTTTATTTGGGCACAGGGATTCTCGGAATTCTTTTAACAATGCTCCCTTTCAAAGTCACATGAATGGATCTTGGTAAAAGAGCAAATCTAGTGCCCCATGAGGGTCAGCCCTTCCTTAACAATAGGGAGCAAACTTGTCAAGGGCTAAAAATCGTCTCAAACACTCCTAATCAAGATTCCATTTCTTAGCATTCCTAACTCAGTAAGGGACAGAATGTACTTGGCCGTGGTACATGTCCACACTTAATAATACAGGATAAGTAAACAAAATACATAGATATCTGGGTACTAACACTCAGTCAGAGCTGGTTAGTTTTCTTTAACAGCAGTGTTTATTTAAAACATTTCTTTGCATTAAAGAACATATAGATATAGTCAAAAATACCTTTGCCATTGATGACCACCCTGCGGCCCTTCCCTGCACCTTGCAATGAATGACAGATGTAAATAAATTGTGCATGTTAACCAATAATATGAGAGTCTGTGTTTCCTTTATTAGCTTGTTAAAATTGTAATCTGCCATGTAATCTTAGAGAAAGCATGGCATGCAGGTATTTCCTTGTGAAACAACTTGTGAATTGATTGAAAAGCTATTTAGAAGGAACGTCTTAACCAGGAGATGTGTGTTAATGACACGTTTTTACATGCCTCACCTCTACTATTCCAAAGCTTGGTACAGCATGAGAACATTAAAGCAGAAGAGGGAGGATTCTCTGCTGACTGGTAAAATCCAGCATAGCATGTTACATATTAGTAGAAGATGTTCACCTCTGTCTGGGTTTATTAAATTACGGAATTGTGTAAGTGTCTCCTTTTTAATTTAGAGCATCGTTTAGCCTAGGAAGCAATAGTACAAAAAAATAAGGCCTACATTGAACGGTATAAAGTAAACCTTTTTCCATTTGTTCTTGTAGAAAAGTACATCTTACGGGGAGATGAGACCTACGCTGTCCTGCACCGCCTGGCGAGCCAAGGGAAAAAGCTTTTCCTTATCACAAACAGTCCTTTTAGCTTTGTGTAAGTTGGAATTACTCTGCTCTCAGATCTAAAAGCTATTTCCTATCAGGAAGCAATGACTCATCTGAACCAGCCAGCAGTATATAAGAAAAAGTATTGCTAAAGGAATCCGAATTTGACTAGGGAAAATAGCTGAATTGTACATTAAAGGAACACTATATGCATATTTATGTATATATAAATATATATATGTGCATATAACTTTTTTTGTTTTTTTCTAAAGAACAGTTAAAATTATCTGTTGTATTCAGTTAGATCAACTGGACTTAAAGTTTAGTTCTTAAAGAGGTTTTGCTAGTTATCCGACTGGATCTCTCAATTCAGAATGACTTGCACAAGAATCTGTTGTAACACCCCTTAGCCTCAATGCATCCACACCTTGCATTCAGAAGGTCCCTAACACCTGGCTGCGATATGCTAATTGGGACTTTCCAGGGTACATAATTGCCAACAGATTCTTGTACAAGTCATTCTAAATTGAGAAACGTCTTCAAGAACTAAACTTTAAGTCCAGTTGATCTAACTGAATACAGCAGATATACCATGACCTGGATGAATGAGAAACTTCACAAGCAACAGTTAAAATTCAGGGAGATGTAATAAAAGTTCTTATGGTTAAAAATTGTGCTAATTTTGCCCCATCCAATCAGATGTTAGCTTTCAAATGGTACATAACATCTGATTAGCTGGGGCAAAATTAGCACAATTTTTTACCATAAGAACTTTTAATACATCTTCCTGTAAGTACCTGGGGAAGGAGGATTTGCTTATTCCAAAAGTGTCTTTGAGTAGCACCAGCATGAAGAAAACTATTTCTGCCAGGCTTGCTCAGTGTTAAACTAACCTGGCAGATTAAAACTTCATTCTGGCAACCCTCAACAAAGTGATATTGAGATTAATCCATCCATCCTACCTTCCTGCTACTACAGGTACTTGTCATTTTTAAAAAGTGATTTTTTTGATAAATGAAGAGTTCCAAGTGGATTTAACTTCATGCACATATGGACCAATATCCATATGGAAATACGTAATATGGTCCAGTCTGTAGGTCTGTGCATATGTTACTGTGTCCCTAGTAGAGACATTTAATGGTTTTAATGGCTCATGGTTTTTCTGGTTTTGTTTTCCCTATAGGGACAAGGGAATGAAGTACATGGTTGGGAATGACTGGAGGGATTTTTTCGATGTAGTCATTGTCCAAGCAGACAAGCCCCATTTCTTCAACGACTGCATCAAGTGAGTAATGCAAAGTGAATCCACAGGGAGCTTATTCTGTCTCAACAAGCTGGGATGTCTGCCAGCAGAAACTTAATAACTTAATTAACCAAGGGCAATGTGTGATAAATACACCAAATCTCTGCAGAAAACGGAATTAATTAATTACACGCTGGATTGGATTCCAGTAGCTGCAGATGTAATCTGTTTAACAGAAGGGCCTTTTTTTTTCTCTCCTTACAAAAGTCTAAACCTATAACCCCCAGCAATAGGAGTTTAAAGCTACAGACTACAGAAGTCTGATTTAGACAAATGATACCTGATAACTTCTCATTGTAATGAGGTGCGATCAATCACATCTCTCTCCCGATCTCTCTCCCAATAGACTTCTAGGCAAAATTCCCAACTGTGGGATCAGTTTGGTCACAGGCTCTTTAATTCCCAACTGATAGGCTTCCAGTCGGTTTAGCAAGTTTGTACGGGGCTTAACCCTGGCTTTGTCTAGTTTCCGTATTATAGGAAGGACTGTGATTCTAAACCTGGGGCAGTGCAGGGATCTCCTATACTGGTCAGAAAAAACCCATTGCTTACAAATTGGACTAGATGGACGCATGTCTTTATTTAACCTGAAATTCTATACTAGTTAAGAGGCTGTTAAACTGCTTATGCATTTGCCCACTTGCTGAGGATGCTGGGATTTGTAGTAGGTTATTACATTTTTTTAAGGTGGCCATACACGTAGCAATATCGGGCGATGGGGGCCAATTGCTATAAACATTTTTTTTGCCCCGTTTTTAGACACATAAACCAATCCTCTCTGGATAATATCACTATGTGTAAATTGAGCTGAACATAACTTACATTGCTTATCTAAGATTTCCCTGTAGAGCTCATAGTTTAAAGGTGCCCATACACATGCAAATTTGGTTGCATATTCCAATGGAATGTGATTGTTGGTTTGCACATTACACAAGACCAATTTTTCCGTATTTGTTGCCTGCATAACGATCAGATGGAATTTCTCTGTTCAGACCGATAAGTTACGATGCTGATAGTTTGTCGCCATTGTAACCTATCCATACACATGCCTGATGTTCCAACAAATCCAGTCCAATTTGCTGAAAATCATCCATATGGGCTTAAGTAGGTTAAGGAACCAATGCATATGTTTACACTTTGTGGCTTCACGTGCATATTTTTTTCAATAGAAAATAATTATTTGCATATTTTATTTAAGGCCCTTCCGTCGGCTGGATGAGAATGGAGACCTGAGATGGGATAAGATTACCACCCTGGAGAAGGGACAGGTGTACAAACAGGTATAAATAAAAAATCTTTGCTTGAGTTGTAATACTTTTCTATCTACTTCCTGTACCAGAGATCATGTTTTTTAGTGTGTATTGAAATGTTCTGTAACATCATCTTCATACAATAGAGATTATGTTATTGAAATGCTGCTGATCTAGGACACGCAGATTTGACTGCATGGTAAAATGGAATCTGCAATGCATGGATATTATTATAGATGGCATTCTTGGATTGCCACAGGTGACGTGGGGTCTGTGCTGTTAAAATAAATGGCTGTGAATTCACCTGATTAGTGTGCTTCCCCATATCTTTCTTGTGCTAGAGAACTTTCTGGCCCCTGGAGTGGAGGGCTAGGGGAACTGCACCTATCTACTTGTCTGGCATACAGCCAACACCGGTGTGCTGGAGTGTTCCTTGGGCTGTATTGCGGGACGTGGGGTCTCTCCCTTCACTACTGAGAGACCTAATCGGAAATAAAACAGGGTTATGATTTTAATGTCTGTGTTTTATGTTGAGCATATTTTGTTTCTTAAAGGAATAGTTCACTTGAAAAGTGAACTATTCCTTTAATGTATTGCTTGAAGACCTTCCGTTCTTCAATCAATTGGTCAAAGAGCCACAAACGAAGATAGAAGATATTTACCTTTAAAGGGCATGTCCACCCCCAAAACTATAATCCCCCAACTACTGGCCCCATCATGTAGTGTAGTGTAATCCTTACCTCACATTCCAGCTCCATAGGGTTCTCCTGTAGTCCCCCCCCAAAGTCCCAAAACTGCCCACCAGGAGGATAGCAGAGTCCATATAGTACTCTGCCTCCTACCTGGCCTCCGGGAGAAGTTTGGCATGCCTACTGCAGCCCTTCTCCCCCTCCCTCTCAGGATTTCCTCCCCCTAGCGTTAAACCCTTTAACTATAAGATTCCCCCTGTGCCCCCAGCCCCAACCGCTATATTTATATTATTAGAAAGCTCCCCAAACTTTACTTACCTTCCCTCTTTCCCCCGCCGAAATGCACTCCCAGCAGCCGCGTCCGTGATTGGCTGCCGCTCAGCCAATCACAGACGCGACTGCCGGTCCCGCCCCTCTGCTTGCATTTTCTCGCAAGCAGAGGGCCGGCTGCGCGGCGGAGGAAAGAGGGAAGGTAAGTAGAGTTTGGGGCACTTTCTAAAAATATAAATATAGCAGTTGGGGCTGGGGGGACAGGGGGAATCTTATATTAAAAAAACATTTTTAGGGTGGACATACCCTAAACGCGATCCTCCGCAGCAGCATTGAAAATTGCCAACTGTTTCCTGGTTTAAATTAACTAAAGTGCATGCACGCTAGAGTTAATCTGAACCAAGAAGGTGTCAGAACCTGTCGGTGCTGCTGCAGATCGCGTGTAAGGTAAATATCTTCTATCTTCGTCCGTGTCTCCTGACATAATGATTGAAGAATGGAAGGTAAGGCATAGCTCCTTAACCACCCGATGTTCAATCAATACATTAAAGCAATAGTTCACTTTCCAAGTGAGCTATTCCTTAAAATTGGGCTTAGGTGTGGTGGCGGACACCATGCTTTCATTGTTAAGTTCAATGAGAAATAAAAATAGTTGCCCCTTGCTGGGTTCCTGTCCTGTCTCACAGGTTAACCTGTTTGCCTTTTTCAAACAAACAGGAAAAGGGTCTGTTGTGTGGACGTGGCTCTGTGGATCAGTGTGCACTTTGGGAGGCTGCAGGATGCATTCGTTTTCTTTAACTAAGCCTTGGACTCTGGCCAGCTCCCTGTAATGGGGAATAAATTATTTTAGGCAGTGTTCCTTCTGTGATGCAAATTCTCCACTGTGCAGAGAGAGCTGCCTAAAATTCATTATTTGCCAATATTCTTGGTTAAAGCTTAAATAAACACTAAAGAGTTCAGTTCTCTGGTTCAATTCCCCATATAACTTAAATTAGAAAAATAAATACATGAGACAAAGAAAAGGGAAGATTCTCCAAATGTAGAACTTCAACTCCCACAATCCTTTACTAGCATGTGACAATACTACAATGCTATTGTACCTGGCAATATGTTGGTCTATATACTGAAAAACTGCTTGATAGCTATATCGTTTTTGATCATTTGTGTTGCTTTTAGATTCCACCGTTAAAACTAGAATTTATTTGGTGCTTTTCTTAGCACCTCTCCCTAATGTAATACCTTACCCTAACTTAATTTAATTATTCCACTACAAAACCCCTTCTCCCTGTTCTGCGAGTTGACGTGTTAATAAAATAGACCAGTCATGCTATCTGATTGGCAGTTTGTTAGACCTGTTTGCTTTTTTTTTTGTTTTTTTTTTTCAGTCTTGCATGTTCAGTTATATTTTAATGCTGCATTTAAAGCTTTGTGCATGAATGTGTCCTGTGGCGAGTGAGATAATCATTCTCATCAGGGCTACGTGCTCTCCATGCAGTCAGACTGAACAAAAGCTTTGTTTAATCTGCAGTCTGTATGACACAGTTCAAGCTCTGCAGCAGATCAGAGAAGGTCCCAGCCCTTTGACAAAAACTGCTGTAAAATCCTCCTAAGGGGAGATTTAGGAGATGTTTATTCTTAAAAGCAAGTGTGACAAGGAGCTAAGTTGCAGAATAATAACTAGAAAAGTGAATCTGTTTTGTATAAGCACTTTAACCAAAAGTAATTCTTTATTGAGTTTTATTATATTCCATGGCAATGTGCCATCTTCATCTATTACAGGGTTCATTTTTGATTCATTTCATTTGCTGTCCTTCTCCTAGGGTAACCTGTTTGACTTCCTTCGTCTGACTGGCTGGCGGGGTTCCAAGGTACTTTATTTTGGGGATCACCTGTACAGTGACCTTGCAGTAAGTATCTTCATCTGGAAACACATTGCCTTTATTTAGTGAATACAAAATGGTGTAACTCCTGCTAATTTTCTGCTCACTACAAGGACCTGATGCTTCGACATGGTTGGAGGACTGGAGCTATAGTGCCTGAACTTGAGACCGAAACAAAGATTGTAAACACAGAGCAGTATTCTCAGTCTCTGACCTGGCTGCAGGCACTGACTGGCCTCTTGGAACGCATGCAGGTGGGTACTGATCATTTGTTTGTCTTGGCAAGAGTCTACTAATATGTATAATTTTATTTACCAAGTTATATAAAGTGGGTACGCAGCGCTGTACATTATAAAATGCAGAGTATACAAACAAGGGGATAAGTGCAAGCCATTATACAGATAGATAAAAATTAAATTAAATACAATTTCATACATGGGTTAATATAAATTATGTATAAATGGATATAAATGCAACAAGCCTCGACACATTAGGAATGAGATCCCGGCCCGGAATAGCTTACAATCTAAGTGGGGGGGACAACATAAAGGTACAAGTGACGGGGATAGGTACAAAGTGCTTAAAAGGGCTAACAATCATTAGTTATGCTGATGCTCAAAAAGGTAGGAGGAAAGTCTAGACTTAAAAACATTAATGGATGGTAGTTCCAAGGTAGGGAGCAGCAAGAGAGAATGGTTTAAGGAGGGAGGCAGCAGTGTTAGTTGGGGGTCTGTGGAGAAGATTTCCTTGTGAGGAGCGAAGGGCACGGCCTGGAACATAAGGGACCAAGAGAGAAGATAAGTAGGGAGGTGCAGTAGAGCGAATGGATTTAAAGGTTAAAAGCAGGGTATTGAATATGATTCTTTGTTTGACGGGAAGCCACCCTATGGACTGAAGTATCTGGGTTGAGGGTTCTCTTTTGGAGGAGAGCGAGATGATCCGAGCTGCTGAGTTTAAGATAGATTGGAGAGGAGAGAGATGAGAGGCCGGGAGTCCAAGCAGTAGAATGTTACAGTAGTCGAGACGGGAGATTATAAGGGCATGGATGAGCATTTTAGTACTGGAGAAAGAGAGAAAAGTGCGGATCTTGGCAATATTGCGAAGGAGAAAACAACATACTGCCATTTATCTACTAAGAGATAAATGGGCAGTTAAACTGTCTTGCCAACCCATTAGAACACTGTTACCGCCTTGTCCTGTGCGATCCGCATATGGCTCCTATGACACCTGTCTGTTTACTTCTCTATATGATAAAATAGCTCTTGGATCTGTTCTGTAATCCAGTGGATGAACAGAGAATTGGACCATTGACTCAAACTTATTAGGTCTGCTATGAAACAAGGCCTAGGCCTGGTTCACACTACTCACTACACAGTCGTGTCTAGTGTGAACAAGGACTTAAGATGTGTTATAATTTCCTTTAATAGAAACACAAACAGGGCAGTGTAATAACAGCCACTAGTAATGTTTGGTTAGCGCAGGGTTTTCCAGGGCTGCGTCATTTTGTAATAAGGGCAAAGCCACCCAATGCAATATACTTTCTTCCTCCACCTTACCTTCCGGGTTCCCGTGATGCAGTCAATCTTTTGATAAACTTCTGATACCTGTGGTTAATGTGTGGCCACAGTCTTAAGTTTACGATCGACCAGTCATACAATACCATGCAGTACTAGAGTACCACAATGGTATTGTATAGGCCAGCTTATAATTAAGATTGTGATCATAATTGTACAATCGCAATTATGATCGTTAAAGGCATGGTATCTCAAAATAGTAACACTGCGCCTTTACTAAACATGGTCCTTTTTTTTCCCTTTATGCAAACACATTGCTAACAGTGTAAACAGAGTCAGTATGTTTTAACACCTTACAAAATGACAAGCAGATCCACTGTCCGGTAGAGGCACTTTTTGTACCGGGCATTTCCAAGAAGACATTCATGGTTTGTTTGTTTTGTTTTCTCCCCAGAATTTCCGTGATCCAGAATGTCAGCAAATCCTTCAAGACTGGATGAAAGAGAGGGAAGAGCTCAGGTACAGGTTCACTAGTGTAAAAAGCAGTCATTTGATTTATGGTTTATTTATTCTAGGTTTGACCTTAGAGTAGCACCATTTCCTGAATAAATCTTGTTCTGTAACTAATACGCTTTACCCTTTGAATCAGTCTTTCTTTTGGATAATATAATGCTGTTGCATTGTAATAGCCATTTTCTATGTATAGAGCTGGTATTTTGTTGACTTAAGTTTGCTGAGATATTGGTGCTACAGTTCCCTCTCTGTAGTTTTTGATGTAGTATTAACCCTTTCACTGCCAGGAGATTTTCATTTTTTTTTGCGTTAACTGCCAGAAGAATTTTCAGGATTTTGCCCTCAATCACTTTAGACTAATTTTACAGTAGGAAACCTTGCAGTAAATCAGGAATATTATACATTGTTTTTTTCAGCACAAAGTGTACTTTAACATGGTAACAGAATTTTGTAACTTTTCTGGAAATTTTACTGGAATTATGGGTAAAATATGTAAAAAAAATGAAAAATTTGCAAATTTTCATGGATTTTTCCCATTTTTACTTATAGTTATCTTAAGGTTACACACAAAAATCTTACTGTTTCTAAAAGCTCAGATACTCCCGTGTACAACGATACCAGATATATGTAGGTACCCCACTTTTCCTGTACAGGAGACCCCCCCAAACTAAAACTGCACCTTCAAGAATATTACACCAAATTAAAATGTATAACCACTACTGACAGTTAACATAGAATATCTTCCAAATTAACTAAAATATCCCCACAAGTGAGATATTTTTAGAAACTACACACCCACAAGATTTTATGAGTGAGGTAAGTTTTGATCAAAATGCAGATACCCGGACGCAGCTCTTCATCCAATAGTAAGTTATTTTCTCACATTTTCCTTTTTTTCCTCAACTGTAAAATCAGAGACAAAATCAAATGCGAATTTCAGCTAAAAACTGTGGAGGAAAGTTCAAACGCATCTCAAATATGAAAGCCTAACCCCTCCCGAATAAAACGGTATGCCACATTCATGGGTGTACCCAGAGACATGGCTACCAACTAACCCAGAGCGTGACCAGTGCCAAATGTCAGTAGCAGCAAAAAAAAATTAGCCAGTTTTGTATTTGAACAGTCTGCAGTTTTTCCACAAAACACCCCCCCAACTCAGAAATACCCCCCAAAACTATATATTCCTGAAATCTACACACCTTCAGCTATGTAACGCTGTAGTTCGTTCATTCATACCATCAATGGTGTGGTCGCAGTTCTTCGTAGAAGTTTGCACTTTTACCAGATTTTCAAAAAAAATGAACATCAAACAACATTCAAAAAGGTAGAAATCATGCCAAAACCTCATGGAATGTAAAAAAAAGTTACCAAATATCAATCTCCCAAATGTCCTGAATCAAACGGTATGCCATATGTGTGGTTACACACGTGGACGTGGAAGCGAAAAGCCACAAAGTGAGACAATGCACGATGGCTCAGAAACGGCGAAAATATTTAGCCAATTCCGAATTTGGACAGTCTGCAGTTTTATCCACAAAACACCCCCGTAACTTAGAAATAACCCCCACAAACTATATATTCCTGAAATCTACACAACTTCAGCTATGTAACACTGTAGTTTGTTCATTCATACCATCAATGGTGTGGGCGCAGTTCTTCATAGAACTTCGCATTTGTCTGAAAAAATGAACAAAAAACAACTTCAAAAGGTAGAAATCATGCCAAAACCTCATGGAATGTAAAAAAAAGTTACTAAATATCAATCTCCCAAATGTCCTGAATCAAACGGTATGCCATATGTGTGGTTACACACGCGGACGTGGAAGCGAAAAGCCACAAAGTGAGACAATGCACGATGGCTCAGAAACAGCGAAAATATTTAGCCAACTCCGAATTTGGACAGTCTGCAGTTTTTTCCACAAATCACCCTGATAACTCAGAAATACCCCCCACAAACTATATATTCCTGAAATCTAAACACCTTCAGCTATGTAGCACTGTAGTTCGTTCATTCATACCATCAATGGTGTGGGCGCAGTTCTTCGTAGAATTTCGCATTTCTACACAATTTTCTGGAAAAATAGAGAAAAATACACTTCAAAGTTACAAAATCACACCTAAACCCCATGTAATGTAAAAAAAACTTACCAAATATCAATCTCCTAAATGTCCTGAATCAAACGGTATGCCATATGTGTGGTTACACACACGGACGTGGAAGCAACTAGACAAAATGTGAAACAATGCGCAGTGCGCCAATAACAGCATTTTCCCAGATTTTTCAAACTGAACACCCCTCTAACTTGGAAATACCCCCGCAAAACTATATATTCTCATAATCTACATACCTTCAGCTACGTAACGCTGTAGTTTGTTCATTCATACCATCAATGGTGTGGGCGCAGTTCTTCGTAGAAATTCGCGTATGTCTGAAAAAATGAACAAAAAACAACTTCAAAAGGTAGAAATCATGCCAAAACTTCATGGAATGTAAAAAAAAGCTACTAAATTTCAATCTCCCAAATGTCCTGAATCAAACGGTATGCCATATGTGTGGTTACACACGTGGACGTGGAAGCCAAAAGACACAAAGTGAAACAATGCACAATGGCTCAGAAACAGCAAAAATATTCAGTCAAATCTGAATTTGAACAGTCTGCAATTTTTCCCCACAAAACAACCCCCACAAACCATATATTTCTCAAATCCACACACCTTTATCTACGAAATTCTGTAGTTTGTTCATTCTTACCATCAATGGTGTGGGCGCAGTTCTTCGTAGAAGTTCGCAGTTTTAGCAGATTTTCTAAAAAATTTGAATAAAAACACTCTCAAAGGTAGAAATCATGCCAAAATCCCAAGTAATGTAAAAAAAAGTTACCAAATATCAATTTCCTAAATGTCCTGAATCAAACGGTATGCCCTATGTATGGTTACACACGCAAACGTGGAATCAACTAGCCACAAAGTGAGCCAATGAACAATGGCCCAATTACAGCAACTTTTCAGATTTGTCAGACTAAACACCCCTCTATATTAGAAATACCCCCCAAAACTATATATTCTTGGAATTTACACACCTTCAGCTACGTTACGGTGCCATGCTTTCATACATACATGAAGAATTCCAGACCAAAGAAATCCAAAGAATTCCGTGTTTTTAGGAGGTTTTGTGAAAAATAAAATAAGATGATTCAAAGATTGAAATCCTACCTAAACCAACTTGACAAGCAAAAAACCCCACTAAATGTCAATCTCCCACGTATCCTACATCAAACGGTATGCCATATGGGTGGGTGCACAGAGAGACGTGGCCACCAACTAGCTCAAATGGGACGCATGCAAAAGTGTAATTACAAGAAAAAAATCAAAGTTCTCTGTAATTTCAAACAGCCCCAAAACTTGGAAATGCCCCCCACAAATAACCCCCCCCACTAAATATCACTCTTCCACATGTTCTGAATCAAACGGTATGCCATATGCGTGGATGTACACAGAGACGTGGCCACCAACTAGCTCTAATTGGACGCATGCACAAGTGTAATTACAAGAAAAAAATCAAAGTGTTCTGTAATTTGAACAGCCTAATCAATTTTGAAATACCCCCCACAAACTATATATTTTTGGAAGCTACACACCTTCAGCTACGTGATGGTATCATGCTTTCGTATATACGTGAAGAATTCCAGACGCTGCTATTCATAGAACTCCGTGCTTTTAGGAGATTTTGTGAAAAAATAAAATAAGGACTCAATGGTTGAAATCCTACCTAAACCCACTTGGCAAGTAAAAAAACCCACTAAATGGCAATCTCTCACATGTCCTGAATCAAACGGTATGCCATAAGGGTGGGTGCAAACTGAGACGGGGCCACCAACTAGCTCAAATGGGATCCATGCGCAGTTGCAATTACAAGAAAAAATTAAAAAACGCCACAACCCACCCCCCTACCCTATACCCACTCCCCCTTTTAGTGGAAAACCAGTTAGTACGGAGAGTCACACAAGTTTTTGCACACTTTACTGATCCTAAAAAATCAATACAGTCTTTTTTTGGTACCTCTGCAAAATTTCCTACTAAAATAGGCTTAGTTTCCTTTGAAATCCAACAAATAAATGATCTGCGTTTATTTTACCGATATCACCGGGGACATTGGGAAGCTTGGAGAAGACAACGTTTTTTGCTAATTTATAGTTTTAGGGTAAAAAAAAAAAAAGGTGTGTGTATCACTTTAAGATTTTTTTTGTGTGCATTTCCCCTTTTTTTTGGGGATCATTCCCAAAGATGATCATCAAATCATCTTAGGGAATGATACCGAACTTGGAATACGGGCAATAATGCCCGTTTTCCAATTTGAAATCCGATCGGAAAAATCACTTCCCGGTAATCATTTTCTAGGAAGTGATTTTTCATTCATTGGCAAAGATCAATAATTTGGTGATCAGAAGTGATCACCAAATTATGATCTCTGTCCCCATTTTTTTTCTAAGTCTTCGCTAAGTAGCAAAGACTTAGAAAAAATCCTATTTGTGAATGGAAATTTGAGTTCCATTCACAAAATGTATAGTACAGCTGTCAGCTTGACAGCTTGTTCTATACTAGGTACAGCAGCATGATCTATATAGAGATCATGCTGCAGTACCTCCACTGGACCACCGGGGGCAGCATCTTACCTCTCTAAGGGAAGACCCCGGTGAAGCAGGAAGCTCAGTGATGTCACCGGGGTCTCCCTTTCCGGAAAGAAGATTTCCTCCTCTCCTTCTCCACGTGGGACCGGCTGCCGGGCTGCAGGTAGGGATATCTTCCGATCCCCCCCTCGGATTTGGACACAACCGAGGGGGGATCGAGGGGGCTAGGGGGGCAGTTGAATACTGCCCCCCGATCGCCCCTAGCGGGGTGCAATTTTTTTCGGGGGACTTAAAGCCACAGATCGTATATTCACGATCTGTGGCAGTTTGAGTATTCACTGCACAGATCGTGAATATACGATCTGTGGCAGGGAAAGGGTTAAGGTGACTCAATGTTGAAGGGAGCCGCGTATATGGGAAAAATAGCACAAAAAGGAAATGAGTTCATAGTTATTTGTTACTTTATCTTTTATAAACTGCCAGATCCCACAGTAACACCCGTCCTGCATGTGCATGGGGGCTCTTAAACATTACAGATGATAAGGCAGCAATCCAGATTGTCAGGATTTGGGAGATAACACAATCTGGGGAATCTGCATGTGCTGCAGGTCCTCTGTAGGATTAATGGCCTCAGTTGCACAATAGCTGATGGGCCTGGGTGAATCAACTCTTGTAATTGGACTTGCAGGTATTGCATCCCTGCCTGCTGTAAAAGATAAGATGTTGGCTTTAGGCTAGCCACTCAAATTACATTGTATGGCCGGTACTTATTCACTGGAGTATCAACCAATCACATAAGCAAAAGTCATTTTTGATAAGCTTTTAGCAGAAAACAATCGGTCGAGACTAAGAATGGGACAATTTATCCCCAAAATTATTGAGAATCTCTGTTATTAAATCACTTCTTTGCTCCCCGTGAAGATACTGTGCTACAGTAAGTGGCGGCTTGGATTGAGGAAGTGACTATAGGGTCTGCTGTAGTGATTGATTTTACAAATGTCACAAGTGAATTTTTGGCTAGGGGGAAGTATTTGTAATCTGTAGATCTCCCATTAAAGGACCACTAAACCCTGAGATTAAAAGCCCCTTACATAAATACTGAACCCTGAAATAAAAATCCCCTTAAATTAATAATTCTGTGGGAGCTAAGAGCATGTATGCCTCCTGTTATGCTTTAATTTTTGAAGTAATTACATTTTGCATTACATTTTCCAGTCTCCCTGGCTATGTTATAATAGAATTACTGTTACCCGAATTGTAAAGATATTTGTAAGTGATTACAATGCTGGACACCTGACTAAAGGTTTGGGATGAATCAAGAGTTTTGACACGAACCTGGATTCAGATAGACACTACCAGTTCCGCTGTCAAAATTCTGTTGATTGAAACTACAGACAAAATTTCCAAGCAGGTTTTTCTACATTTTGACCTGTTGAAACCAGAAATTTCTCTGTCAAAATTCCATGTTAAAATCTGGGACATTTCCAGAATCCCACTTGTCAATTTGTCCTTAGTAACAATTGTTTGTTGCAATATTTTTCATTAAAATCAGCCAGGGATACTGAGAGCTACAAGCAATCATGGCAAAGCTTCTAAATGGAATTACTTTTTAATTAAAGCAGAACTGGATTTAGGTGTTATCGCGGTTGCCTCTCATACAATTATAAATTAAGGCGGTAATTGTTTTTAGGGTGTAATGTATATTTAATATGTTCATATATTGACATTCATTATGATCCGACTATTGTTTCTTCTTTGCTTCAGGGCTGTTACTAAGAATCTGTTCAACCCTCAGTTTGGTAGCATCTTTCGGACCTGCCACAACCCCACCTACTTCTCCCGCCGTCTCTGCCGATTTTCTGACCTTTACATGGCATCTATCAGTTGCCTTCTGAACTATGACCTGGGTTACACATTCTTCCCCCGTCGCACCCCACTACAGCATGAAGCTCCACTCTGGGTGGACCAGCTGTGCACTGGTTGCATGAAGACACCCTACCTGGAAGAGATGGCCCACATCCGCTAATGGCTTCAGGGATCACATTACTAAGTCAAGACTTTGTGTACCGTTGGCTAAAGATTGGATGCACTACAGAGCGCTTTCATTAACTGTGCCATATATGTGAACAGAAACTACCTTGTCCTAAAGAATACAGAAGGGAGAGGATTTTCTCCATTCTTGTATATATAAACTGATTCGGACAGCAGGGTGTACAAAGGCTTCTTAAGGTCCATATCTTTTTGCCAGTTAAAGCTCCTCAATTTACTTCACTAATATTGAGCACTCTTCTTTTCATTAGATTAAAGAGACCGTTGCGCCCCTTAGTTTTTTAGCTGTAACAATTGCAGAGTTAGACTAACCTGACACACAGTCAGTTAAGATGTTGTCATCTCACTTTAACGCTCAGATCTATGTGCGGGGAGAATTTGAATAATAGCAATGTAACTTAGTCTTCCACAGTCTGCCAAAATAAGATGCACCATTTGTGGTTTATCACTCTTACGCCTCTGCATTGATTAGTCCATGTAGCTGAGTAATTCACATAGCCGGAGCTGTTTGTCATTGTAAAAGACATGGAATTCGTGTATGTTTTCCCGAAGCCTTGATATTAATATCTGTGCCCACTTTGTCATTTAAAAAAACAAAATTGCCACTTGCCGGGGTTTGTGGAGATTTTGCCAAACTCATTGTAACTTTTAGCAGAATTTCACTACCTGCCCAGTCATTCCGTGGGACAGGCACAGTGATTTGTGCAGGTGGTGTGCTCTGCCGTGGGATTGGGTTCACGGCAAAACCTTAGCAGGACTGAGTGTTACTGCTGCTTGTGAACCTGGAAAAACACTTATTGTTACATCACCAAAAGAGGAAAAAGGAAATGTTTCCTCTTAACTCTCAGAATGATCTATTAGAACAATTTCCATGTGAAGCTGTTAAACGCACAATATTGTTTTTGTTTTTTTAAACTTTAAAGAAATTTTGCTTTTGTTCTCAGGTGAGCTGGGGGAATAGTACATAGACGGGGTAGCCTGCAGCATCCAATACATTTAGACAGCCACAGAATGTGTATTTGGGTTATACAAAAAAAGGTATTGGTGCTTGTATAATGGGTAAGATTGTTTGTGATGGGACAGGCTTCTTTGAAGTCTGGATATTTGAGATTTCTACCTTTCTGGCCTCCAGATGTTGACATACTACTATTTCCAGCATTCAGGAATGCTGGGATTTGTAGTTTTTAACAATATGGTGGGCCACGGGTTGGACATTTGTGTAAATCAATTAAAGAAAGATGAGGATATAAAGGACTGCAGGGGTGTGGGTAACTAATCAGGTATTCTATCCCTGTCTTGTTGTACAGAGTTTTATACATAGACAAATGTGTCCATACACTTTAAGATGGGTACACACACACACATTACAAATATGTAGCAGATTAAAACACACAGTGCCATATGACCTCGCTATATTTTGTATATACTCCCTATGCTTTGTATAGGGGGCAATATAAAATTTTGAGTCGTGGCTGAAAGCATTAGTTTGTCAGCTTCGTGATTGGACGATAAAAGGCCAATCCCGTGGGGTCCTGTGTGTACCCATCTTAAGTATGGAAATTACTGTTTTTAATTGCAAATCCAGGAAGAATCACATCTTAAATCTGGATGTTGAGTCCACAGATCTGCTGCTTGTATGAGTTGTTTCATATGCCATGTATCTCTTACGCTCTCTGTGTTTTGACTCGGAAAAATTTGTTGAGCAAAAAGCTTCAATAAACATATAACAAACTCGACTTGGCTGTTATTTTGTGACTTAAATACTAAATCATTTTGTCTGTAATTTAACTCTTCTATTAAAGGGGAAAAACAGTTTTTGAGAAATTGGTCAGCCATGCGCCCATACATGGGCCAATTGTATTGGCTCCCTCTACATAAAGTAAAAGGGAGAAGATACCGGCCAATGGAAATTTACCGTTGGTCTCAAATTACCATGAGGCTAATAGTTTGCCTGCATCATAGCCAGCTGTTTTTGTTTGTCTTAATCAAATCAGTACTTTGGAAGCATTTAATTATGCACAAATCTCTGGATGGCAGATTAAGTTGATTGGAATAAGAAAATACTCTTCCCCTTTAACTGGGAGACTGATGGGGGGTGAATGAGAAGCAGAGAGATTGATATGTTGGGGGGAAATTTAATGGATTGGGTGGAAAATTATAATCTGATTGGCACACTTAAGAGCTTGAAGCATTGGGGAAGATCAATAAACTAAACATTTGATGCAGAGGTAGATTAACGTACAACTATGATCTCCAAACAAATTTGAGTTAAATAATGCCTGCAGCTTTTGCAGTCTTTCCTTTAAAATGAGCCCTGAATTACATTTCTGGCAGCAGCCCGCAAGAAATTAGACTGCGGATAGTGTTCTTCACTTGACCCTCTGCTGTTTCCTTGGTCTGTGTATACATTAAGACTTAATAGGCCCTATTTATAAAAGATTGATATTGTTATCGAAAAAATAACTATCACTATCGTAAAATAGCGATCGTTATCGTAAGAGAGCGATCGTTATAGTAAAAGCGATGGTTATCGTAAAATTGCGTTACTTATAAAATAGTGATCGCTATTTTACGATAGCGATCGTTATTTTTTCAATAACAATATCAATCTTTATAAATAGGTCCCAATGCTAGGAAAGGCAGGAAATACCGGTAAAGCCTTTAAAAAAAAGGTAGTTGAACCCCCTTATTCATAGGTCACATGGCTACAAGCTAGTGAAAGCAGGAAGTGTTCAGAAAGTTATACTGTTAAACCTTTTCATTAGTATAACTTCTCACAAATTTTACTTAAAAATGTGAGCCAGGGTTCATATTTAAGGTTCAACAGTTTTTAACCCTTACTTTTCTAGAGAACACCGTTGTTCCTTGAATGAGTGAATGCGAATAAAGGATTTGGCATTGGGCGTCGGCACCGCAAATTTTGGGCCGATCGACAAATTCCGAAAATGTCGGTCAGCCTAAAATGACTGCACAGTGGTGACCTTTTGATGCAAAATCCTCGGCCACTTTACAAGCAAAACTTTGAAATCTCACTATTAGAACTTTTATTGAATCTCCCTGATAATCTTCCTACTGGATACATTCCTTTTTCACTGAGGCCATCTTGTGGCAGGATATGGTAAGAACAGGTTAATAAACTACAGGCCTTATTGATATTGAATGGAAATCTGAAATGCGCTTTATTTCAGTAACTTAAAAAAAAAAAAAAAAAAATGCCAAAGAGTTCCCCTTCCACCACATATCATGCAAATGTGGTAAACTGCATTGTCAGGAGCCTGGCTCTAAAGCTGTAGGGTGACCTAGACCCCAGCAGTTTCACCCCTGATTTACCACGTGCCACAGCAAAATAAGAAAGACATAAATGACTGCATATATGTCAATGTGCTCTTCCTTTTGATTCAGCGCTGTCCTGGGGCCGACCCAACCTGCTTTGTATTTACCAGGCTGGGTTACATAGGGGCATAAATAACTACAATTTGCAGGGTCACACCGATTTGCTATAAAATAGAATTAAATAAAATGAATACATATAATCGTGAGATTGCATCGTCCAATCACATTAAAATGAACAATTAAAGAAAACAAGCACAAAAATGATTTATATGAAGACTCGTCAACAAATTTAAAGCTTTTCTGACGAACAAGAAAAGTTCCAGTGGCGTACCTATAGCATATTTCAGCCCTTACAATGGTGGATTGGCCTGGGGACTTAGAGGGTCTAGCAGCAGGTACAGCAATCAGCTGTTTGTAAAGTAAGGCCCCCACAAAGTATTGCCATGGCTGGCTCTAGCCCTGTATGTGCACTGTAGAGTATTTGTATGTGGTACATTTAAGTGGGAAAACTGCACTGGATTGGAAATTGTTAGTGGGAAGTCAAATATGGAAATCCTGTGTTAAAATCTATGTCCATGTATTTGATACAGATGTAAATAGGTTGAAACAAGTCCAATGTAAATGAAACCTTTTACTGTCATTTAAGACATGAAGGATGGGCCATCTGCTGGCTAGAATTGGCAGTGCATAAATATTCTAAATACTTTCTTACATTGAAATATTTCCAAAGTTTAGTTCCCACAAATAAAAGAAAAGTCTTACAGGGATATGTACCGAGAGGCATTATCGGCTATTTGTCTTAAAGTCACATTAACCAATGTACCAAGCGTTAACATGACTTTAAGTCATAACTAACGGCAGTTGCCACTTGACGCAAAATTTGTGCCACAACTGCCGCAACCAATGTACTGAGCTGTTAACGTCTCTTTAAGACATAGGGCCGTAATTATAAAGTGATTTTTAGTGATAGCGCGGGTTAATGTACGATCATGGTCTTAAATGTACGTTTATGATCATAGAATACCGTGTGGTAGTAAACTACGGCAATGGTGTTCTATGCGGATTGTAAATCTACAATTTCATTATCGTAGATTTACGATCGGTACAGTTAAATTACGATCGGAGATTAACGTTCATTAAACCGACCGGTTTGTTAAAAAGCAATACCGCGGCTTTATAAATACGGCCCATAATCTCTAACGTCAGAATATAGCTGGAATTAAAGATTTGCAAAAGGCAAACTATTCGCAATGCACCGAGAGACACTTTCAGCTCAGTGCATTGACTAAAGGAGGCAACAGAGAGCGATAGCGACTGTGCATATAGCCCTGTATGTCAGTTGAGAGGCTGTTGATACTTTAATAAAGCTTTTTCATTTTGATAAATCCATACTAGAACACAATAACCCCAATGTAAATTGTGACAATCAAATGTCCCTTGTACACACCATTGCTGCTCTATGTCAGCTTCTTCGTTGGACCTCACTTATAAATACCAAACAGAGTGATTGGATTTTTCTGTAGACACCAGACACCAGTAGTAGCATATCTGAAGATATGGGGCAATGGTAAGGAAAACACCACAGGGTTTCTTTTAACCATACAAAAACTTTAACAATTGAACCGGATCTGGGCCCAATTATTTCTGGCAAATCTATACTGCCTGGGGTTCTAACTACCCAATTAAGGGTGGTGCTTAGGACTGACAAATTAACAAACTACATTAAGAGTTACTAGTCCAACTCAAGTGTCCCAGTCTAGTGCTCGTAGAGTTCCCCATTCATTATTATAGTCACTGTAAAGAGTGACAAACAAACGCACTATTGCACTTTCTATTGCACACGTGTATGTATTTTATTGCACCTTCCCCTTAAGTATAACACACATATGTGTCTGTGTGTGTGTGTCTCTGCATCTGTCTGTCTGTGTGTATGTTATAAAATGATTGTCTGTGTCAATGTACATATATGTGTTTAAAGGGTATCTATAGACCAAAAAATCAATTAAAATTTTTAAGTCCATTTCCCAAATCCTACGATTCTGGGTAGCTGAGAACAGTCACATTTCAACTTATGCAGCAGATGACAGCTCACCATTTGTTGCTTTATGCATGTGTGAGTATCTTTAATAATATTTGAGATATTAGAGATAATCATGCTCTGGATGCAAGACAGAGGTGAGCCATCATCCGCTGCATAAACAAAAGTTTAATCGCTTTTACAAACGGCCAATGGGAGGTATGAATAGGCTTTTCTACCTCCCTGTAAAATGGAGAGGTTGGGGGTGGGCGATATATTTGCACTTTACACGTGTGTATATGTGCGTCTGTTAAAGTGCATGTCCACCCCCAAAACTATAATGTAACCCACTACTGGCCCCACTCTGTAGTGTAATAAAATCCTTACTTTACATCCCAGCTCCAAATGGCTGCCCTGCTATGCCCCTCCAAAGTCCCAAAAACTGGCCACCAGGAGCCTGGCAGAGTCCATACAGGACTCTGCCTCCTGTTTCTCCTCCGGGAGAATTTTGCCATGCGCACTGCAGACCTCCCCCTAGTGTAAATCCCCTTTGTGGTACAGTAGGTCTCCTCCCCTAGCATTAAACCATTTTGATATAGTGTAGGGCTCCCTCCCTAAGCCCCAACCGCCACAATATTTTTTTACAGAAACTCCCCCGAACTCTACTTACCTTACCTCTCTCCCCCAGCATTCTCCACTGCCGGAAGCCGTGTCTGTGATTGGCTGCCTCTCAGCCAATGACGGACGTGGCTGCCAGTCTGGTCCCCTGCTTGCAGTTTCATGCAAGCAGAGGGCCGGGGCAGTACGCCGGGGGAAAGAGGTAAGGTAAGTAATGATCAGGGGAGTTTCTGCTAAAACGATCATAGCGGTTGGGGCTGGGGGAGGGAGACCTACTATATAACAAAAATCGTAAAAAGGGGTGGACATGCCCTTTAAACTGTATTTTTACGGTAAGTATTTGTTGTGTGTGCTAAAGTGTGTTGTATAGGGCCCAGATAATTCTGATGGCATCCCTGCACACACACAGTTATTTCATCCAGTTCTTCACTCGGTTACTTTTACTTTAATGTTATTTTCTATAGTGGGATTTTACAGTTTATTGATGTGTTTAAAGGGGATAGTTTATGATTCTGGAGTGTAAAAATTTGGGTTTAGTTCTCCTTTAATAACTGTGAACTGCAGTGCTGGATCTTCTGCTTAATTCTTGTACATACACCTTAATTCTCCTAAATGACAGGTAAACCACACTTGTATATGGGGAGTAGTTTTCCAACCAAATATAAAAAAACCCTTTCCCTAAATACAATTAGTTCTACTATTCATCTCAGTAACACCGCTCATATAAACATTACACACATACTGCATTATTCTACTGATGCCTATATATATAATAGCTTAGCAATATGGCAGCTCCCACTCATGTACGTCTAAAAATAGTACAGAAAGCAATCTAGATTATATTCTTGAGCTGGCGATATAGGCCGAGTAAGTGATATCTAATCTTGTTCCCCAGTTTATTAGTTGGGGGTGGAGGAGAGGAGTTTCAATCTAATCCTATGGAGCCATTGACATCAACCTTACTGACCGTCAGCTACTCCAGCTCCTTGCTGAGAAAGGGGAGAAGGCAATGCTTTAAACAACTGGACTCAAAATAACCGTGGGGTCCGTAGCTGTCACGGTGCCAGCATTTGTATTTCTGCATCACAGTCAACATCTAGAAGTGTCGGCTAACAGGGTCAAAACCCAACGTTCCTTTAATATGGGAATGTTTTATCAATCAGTGGCGATAGAAAGAGATCCGGGTCAGTGGACAGCTGGGTAACTATAAATGGTATAAAATGGTGGAAATTGTGCACAATTGGCATCTAGAGATCTGATAACATCCAAGACTTTACTGAAACTAGGCTGCTAGTATTTAAAGGGAGTAGTTCTAACTTTAGACTAGAGATGGCCGAACCTCCTAAAGATCGGTTCATTTTCGAAATATAGAACTTTCTATAGTTTGGTAGTTCGGAAACGGAACCATTAACGTTAATGGGGAAAAATAGTTTGAAAAGAACTGATAAAATACAGATAAAATAGCAATGTTAACTTACTGTAGAAGGCTGGGGAACACCTACAAATCACCAAAACGTATTATAACACTACCTTTCCTCACGATCGGGCAATTGTCGGGCTTCTGCATTCAATTTGAGGATTACCAAAATTGAATGCCACATTCAAGGGTTATCGCTGAATTCGAGAGTTATTGGCATTCGCTTACCCTAAAATTCGGCGATAACCCTCGAATGCGGCATTCGGTAATCCTCGAATATAGCAATAACTTTTGAATGTAGTGCTTTCACTTACCCTCAAATTCAGCGATAACCCTCGAATGTGGTGTATTCAGTAACCCTCAAATTCAGCGATAACCGAATTAAATGTACCGAACGCTGCACTCTAGGGTTATGGAGCACTAAAGTCTAGGAATATCGATTTGAAAATTCCAAAACATGTCAGCGAGTTAAGAACCTGAAAGTTCGCAGTTCGGAAAGTTTTGAAAAATTTTTACATTTTCAACTTGAATACGAGTTCTAGCATTTTAGAGTAAATGACATCATTAGGTCTGGGAATGGGTTCCCTGGACACCACACTGTGTTAGGCCTGGCTAAAGATAGGAGAAATCCTGTATATAGAATTGAAAGGGCATCTCCACCCTCTAAAATGGAAATGGAACAAATGGACCACAACGGACAGTCCAGGTTTTTTGTCTACAAGAAATACTCGAGGTACCTCCCAGGCGTCCAATCCCTTCTGGCCACCTCACTGCTAGATAGACAATACTAAGGAATAAAGAAAGTAGGGCTGTCCAGTCCTTTATAATTTACAAGGGGTAATTCCTCTTTATTGCAGTTACACCAACACACAACGTTTCGGCCGCTAGGCCTTTATCAAGTGTTACAGGTCATACAGGGTATAAAGAGGCATGTTTTTTGTCTGTTTTGGTCCATTTTTTGTGTTCTATTTTTGCTATATTTTTAATCTAAACGCATCCCTTTCTGGACAGAAATGCATACAGGAGTACTTTTTTTTAAAATGGCCCGGGTCAATCCGATCTATAAAAAAAAAAAAAGGACCGCAACACGCGTTTCTGTCTGGAAACTGATTTAGTGTGACCTAACCCTTAACAAAAATTGGAATATAGGTTAATATTTTTTAGTTAGTTAATTTTTTTTAATTACAATTAATTATTACAGAACACAATCCCCCGCCAGCTGGTATGTGTGCGCACAACGCAGCAGAGCAGGCAGGTTTTGTGACATCAGCATCACAGGCTTGTATACTTACCTACTAGAAGGGAAATGCAATATACTGTACTAACAGAGAAAAAAAGTGCAAAACCCACGCATATTATTGGTTTAGAGCGGGTTTTGTACTAATTTTGCATTGCCTGTGGCATTTCCAAAGATGTTTGGAAATAGCGCAGTGCAATTGATGCAATCAATTAAGCGATGATTTTTACACAAAAATTAAAGCCTTTTCAATTAAGACTTTTAAAGCCGTGCAAATGATTGCAAATTACCACTCACATTCACACAATGTAATAACAGGTGCAAAGTGGTTACTACATTGCAGTAACGAGTGCCAGTCAGTTGGGATATGGTAAATTATTGCATCTCTCCCTTGGTTTGGGTTCTTAACCTATAAACCATTAAAGTGTTTTGAAAAATCAGGTGGATATTTGGCTAAAAAATTGACCCGCATGTACCATCCCGTAGTAATTGTTTAGCAGTGGAATAGGAATGGGATAGATTTTGTCAGCATGGAAATCCCATCCATATGCTGTATGGGGATTGGTCAGCCATGTGCCCATACATGGGCCTATCGTATTGGTTCCCTATAGCTGATACTAACCACCATGGATTTTCCATCTGTACCAACTGACTGTGATGCTGCCAGCCCCCAAAACAGGATTTGTGTAATATTGCCCATGTGTATGGTCGGCTTAACAGTTAATGCGACGATAAAACACAACAAAATATCTGTGTTAATTGCATACACTGACAAAACTGAAACCTTTTACAGCACTCCTACAGTAGAATCACACACACATTATTTATTATTATTTTATTACACATACCCAATATACACACAGCTCAGCAGGCCTGCACACACAGGTTAATATAGAGCACACTCAAATGTGTGAACATCAGTAATTCTCTATATAGGTCATAAAAATTGATTTGTAGTGCTCAAATTATAAATATCTCTGCACACTGAAAATTGCCATGCAGGACTCCCAAAAAGCTAAACTCTCAAGTGCTTTGTACACCTAGACATCCTTCCTGCTCTTCGTCACATGTTCACAGCAGCTCAGAGACCCTTCGGGTGACATTATGGCCAATGATGAATTCACTGAGACTCATCTTCTGAGTGCTGCAAAAACTTAGTGAGGGTATTTCGAAATGCTGAGGTTTCCCAGCGCACAGGGAAGGATATCTAGGCGTACAAGCAATTATGAGAGTTGTTTAGTATTGCGGTTTTAGCTACTAACAGCACGCATGTTTTTATTTTAGGGTGGACATGCCGTTTAAATTCTAATTCACATTCTTTTCTGATTTATAGAAAGGGCTGATAAATCCTTTACATTAATTTTGAGGTTAAAAAGGGAAATAGAAAAAGGGGATTTAAGCTCAAAACAGGACAGTCCTTTATAAACTATAAAAACAAATAAGGATTGTAAAAAAGTGTCTGAGGTATATATAAAAGTGAAATACAGATAGCTAAACAAAGCATAACAAACCCCAAACTGTATATTACTAGTAAAAACATGAGGTCAGAGAATGTGGAGCTATAAGGTGTGTCCACTCTCCTGACAAACTCTCTACCTTACAACCAGGACCCCACCAAAAACCTACTTTCCCAATATTTACCTTGCTCCCCCACATCCCTGAAAGAAGATATTTACCTAGAAGCCCGACAGTCCCTAGCCTGCTAGCCATCAGTAATTGACAGTGATAATGTGGTCAATGACTTTCGGCGGGTGCACAAGCCATCAGTTTTTTACATGGGCCGGTGGACTTCAAGGTAAGTATATTCTTTCAGGACATTACACAATGTATATCATGCAAAGTATTTATAACAGATGTTAATTACTATGAATATTTATTCCCCTAAGAACATTTTATAATGAAAACCTTGCTTTAGAAATGAACGCTAAAATATTTCTGTTAAATTTCAAACATTCGGTTCTTACCTTTTAAAGGCATCTCTGTACTCTTCTCCATTCTCTGGTCTCTAGACTTTTCAATAGACACTAGGGCTTTTGGCTAAGTCAAAAACTACCCAGACACATAAGTGTTAACACAGAGAACCAAACTGGGAAGTTGGAAATAGACAGGTGGTTAGGAAACAGAAAAACCATTTATCACAAGGACTTGTTCAGGGGGGTTTAAAGTATTGAGGATTAACTCTTTCTCTGAATTATCAATATCGGGATGTACCCTGTTGTATGGGCTGCCACCTGAAGATGAAGTTTATTGAAGATGGTCTTAAACTAGGTACATGCAGCCAGTCCGGCTGATGGCATACATAGGGGCCTATGTATAAGTTATTATTTAGCCAATCAGCTGTTAGCAGAGTTAGAAAACATTTAATTGGTTGTACTCCACCCCCTAGACAGACTAAAGAAAGGGAAATAAAGGGAAGCCTGCTTCTGTTTGTTAGGGATTAATACAATTGCTAAGCTACATCTGGTTTGCCGACAACTCCTACTTACAAAAGGCTCCATAATAATTCTGTACAAATTTAACTTATCTTGTTTAGTTAATATGATACCTTTTAAAGTTAAAGGGGATGTTAATATGATACACTTTAATGTTAAAGAGGAAATAAATATGATACACTTTAAATTATCATATTTAATTCCCCTTTAACTATGGGTACAACACCATTATTTTTTAGGGTAAAAATATCCCGTTAATTGTGACACAACAATAACCCCTACATTTAAAAGTGCTGCAATCGACCAAAATGAATTACTGACACACGTCCCCCAGAAAATATAATTCAGATGCCACAATGACACACGCATGGAAAAGAAAAACACTTTAAGTGTGCAAAAAGTTCACAGGAACATTTCAAATGATAAACCACATAGTCACACATTGATAAATGATTGATGCTCAATTCCCCAAGCATTCATTTGCCACACTGTAGTATAGTATAGTATTTGAGGTTGAATAAAGACATACGTCCATCCAGTCCAACCCATCTAGCACTATCCTCATTTCCTGCCTAACTGTTGATCCAGAGGAAGGCAAAAAACCCCCACCAAATTTATGAAGGGGGAAAAAATTCCTTCCTGACTCCAAGTGGCAATCGGAAATTTCCCTGGATCAACTCTACTTTATGTATCAATACCAGTAACTTGCAACATTCCTTGTTTGCAGAAACTCATCCAGCTTTTTTTTGAAACTCACCAATGAACCTGCCATTACAACGTCCACTGGAAGACAGTTCCATAGCCTTACCGTTCTCACAGTGAAAAACCCTTTCCGAGCTTGAAGCCTTTAAAGAGCATTGCATTATATACATAGCAGCAAAGCTCTGCTAATCCAGTCCACATTTTACTTTAAGTGTAATATACAGCTAGCAGGGCAGTCTTGATTATCTGACCAAATCAGATTCACCCACAGCAAGTCTCACAGGAGTAGTGGATTGAACTAGATTACAGTGGAGGAGGGAGGGGCAGGATACAAGTTGGGAAAGGCAATCATTGCCAATGGCTTAGAAAAATAAGAGTAACATAGGGTGTGATTTAAAGGTGCAGCTATGCAATGGAATTTAATTTACCTTCTACATTCCCTTTAAATGTGTATAGGATGTTGGGAAATGGCACAGGGGAAACATAGTAAGAAGAGACCCTGTTTATACCCTAAACACGTCTACGGATGTTTTAAGGACACAGAAAGGGGAGATCATGGACTAAGACTTACCTGAGAATATGTCCAATAAACAAGGTTGCAGAGATGAAGGATTAGACATCTAAAGAGAACATCATACATTACGGAGGATACAGTCCTTTCCATTTCGAAAGGCAAACAAAGGCTAAAGACAAAGCTGGGTTGGGTTGATGATGTTCTGACCATGGCAAGGAAGAGAGATATTTTTGGAACCACAGAAACAAATTAAATGCTAAAAGGCTAAAGAGAGCTACATGTCATCCGACTGGCTTTCTCAATTCAGAATTGAAAAAGCAAGTCAGATGACTAGCGAAACATCTTCAAGAACTAAACTTAAAGTCCAATTAATCTAACTGAATACAACAGATATACCATGACCTGGATAATTGAGAACCTTCACAAGCGATGTCCAGAGTAGAATAGGACAAAAATGTAATCTGTCCTATAAAAGACATAAGAAATTCACACAGTATCTGGGGCTACAGTATACATACTTATCCTCCATACGTCTTACTCCACAGCACTTGGTTTTTAAACAATCCACATATAACATAGTAAACCGTCATTCAGCGCATTGATAGCTTGTAAAATTTACAAGGTTTATTTTTGTGTGCTTGCCTTTCAGCCTATAAATATCACATTACAGACTGACAGCAGGCAGTGTTGCAATGTTTGCAATAAAAGGGCCAGTGAAAGACGAACTAAACAAATCTCACTTCAGGTAATAATTAAAAAATATTTCAGGTTTGTTTGGAAAATACAAAATTTATTCGACATGACATATACTTTTATTATTACAGGGTATCTTCAAGCTATCCCCCACATTAAAAGTACCCAGAGTAAGAACCTGAACTGGTAGGCCCTTTTGAGTTAACCTTAGATGAGCAGTAAAACCTTGTGGACCAAACCTGTAAGTGAAAATGTAGGTGATACATTTGATTTGAAGGGTATGCCCACCCTAAAAATCATATTTTAATATATGATAGATACCCCCTGCCAACTCCCAACCGCCATGTTATTTCTTTAAAAGACTAAGGGGCGTATTTATAAAAGTCTACATTTTTCGCCTAGTTAATAACGGCGGACATCCCAGCAAAAACAACGCTTTTGGGACTTCTTTTCGTGGTATTTATAAAAAAGCGAAAAAAAAAAAGACTTCGCGTCTGAAAAACGAACAGGCACGATAAAGAGCAAAAAGTATCGCAGCGAAAACTTAACACATCTACAAGATGACTGCATTGCGAAAACCATTAGACATAGCCAAACAAAAGTAGCTCCTCCCCACTCATTTTGTCTAGCCACAATGATAAGCTTAAGCTGCTGGTTTAAATAGTGTTTGTTATCAATCAAACTTTATTGTTCCTGTTTTTTAATTATGTGAAATTTGTAGCAAAAGAAGTGAAAACTACATCCAATCATCGTTACCAGCTAGCCAGGTGTTTAACCTTCTTGGCACTATATTTCAATTTAGCAAAAATTGAGAGAATACAGAGAAAGAAAAATAATAAAGTTGACAACACGCCTATTAACAACGTAAATGCGCATTTGAAAGGCGAACGGACAGAATGAGTTGTTTGAACACTACCAAAAAGCAGAGCACAAAGCACACACCCTGAATGCTAACAATTGGCCTCGCATTGGAAATGCAAAAATGAGCCTACATTGCGACTGCTAAAAAGCCCCAAGAAAAAAGGTGGTGTGGGTGCTTTCACGTGAAAGACAAAATAGCAGACCTCATTTAAAGTCCAAGCTAAAAATGTTAAGAAAAAGGCGAATTAAATGTATACCAAACATGGTAAAAAGATGCTTTTCGCCACCTTCAAGTTTATAAATCTCGTTACGCCTTTTCGCTCCCTTTTTGCGTAAATTACCGTTGTGATGTATGGCGAAGTATGGCTAAAAGTGTTTTAGCGATAAGTCCCGGAAAAGTTTTTGCCACTTGTTAACGCCATCTTTTAAAATCGTGTTAACTAGCTTTTTGCCGAAAAACCATGCGGTAAGAGAAAGCGAAAACTTTTCACGACTTTTCACCCTTTTATAAATATGCCCCTAATAGAACTGTACTTGCAAACTGGGGGCTGGACCAGCAGTGGCATATGTGATTGGCTGAGACACAGTCAATCACAGACGCAGCCGACGTGAGTGGAGAGCACTGCTCCTGGTCTGCAAAAAGAAGGTAGTAAATACGTATGTACACAACTTTCTTCCCTAACACGAGGAGCTCTAGGCACACCGGAACAACAGAAGGCGTCTGCAACTCTTCACTACAATAAACTTTATTTACACACGTAACATAACAATAGAAAAACTTCTATAGCCTTACGCGTTAAGAGCGTAACACCCACTGTTAGTCATAGGCTGACTATGACTAAGAGCAGGTATTAAGCTCGCAACGCATAAGGCTATGGAAGTTTTTCTATTGTAATGTGTGTAAATAAAGTTTATTGTAGTGAAGAGTTGCAGATGCTTTCTGTTGTTCATGTGTGCGCTAGAGCTCCTTGTGTTCGGGAAGAAAGTTGTGTGCTGAGGACCAATAGCCACGGGTCCGGGCATGCAGCACCCGGACCACAGATTCACAAGGGTGAGTTTAGCCTGTGGTTATTTGTGTATCCTGTGAGCCAAGGATTTTGGGGAGACATGTGCTTGTTTGAAGTGAAGGACCTGGGGCAGGCGTGCACCTGGGTCACTCTACCAATAGTGTGAGTTAAACACTTAATTTAATGCAGTTTTAGTCTTAACTTTGGCTCAAGGGGGTCTTGAGCACTGAAACTTATTGTTTATTGTTATTAAAAATTCATACCTCCCAACTACTTGGTTTCTCAGGAAAAGCCTCATTTTCGGAGCCCTGTCCCACTATCTTGGACTGCCAATCCTTGTCTCAAAATAGGCAGGGCTTGGAAAGTCTAGTGGTGGACACAGGCATGTCAGAGGTGTGATGGGGGATCTTGTTTAGATCCACTTCTAGGTTTACTAAGCCAAAATATTGTGAGGTGTGTAAATATGCATTCAATCCTTTTTACAGATCACTATAAATCATTTAAAGGGCATGTCCACCCCTTTTGACAATTTTTGCCATATAGTAGGGCTAGTTCCCCCAGCCCCTACTGCTATATTATATTTTCCAGACTCCCCTGATCTTTACTTACCTTCCTTCTTTCCTCCACTGCACTGCCCAGCCCTCTGCTTGCATGGAACTGCAAGCAGGGAGCAGGACCGGCAGCCGCATCCCTGATTGGCTGAGAGGCAGCCAATCACAGACACAGCTGCCGGCAGTTCAGAACGCTGGAGGAGAGAGGGAAGGTAAGTAGAGTTCGGGGGAGTCTCTGGAAGATATAATATAGCGGTTGGGGCTGGGGGAACTAGCCTTACTATATGGCAAAGGGATCTTACACTAGCGGGAGAGCAAAACGGGTGGGAGAGGGAGGGAGTGAAGGGCTGCTCTGAGCAAGCCAAAAACATCTGAGAGGACAGCTCAGAGGCGGAAACAATTTCCCTGGTGGCCAGGAGAACCATTTGGAGCAGGGATGTAAGGTAAGGATTTTTATGCACTACACAGTGGGGCCAGTAGTGGGGGAAATGATAGTTTTGGGGGTGGACATGCTCTTTAAGTCTGAGAAAGGAAATTTTAGAAGATTTCATTTGTATTTTGTTAATAATAATAATTTTGTTTTGTTAATTCCAGGAAGTCTGGCTGTGCCAATGTGACGGTGTCAGGAATACCTAAGTACAGATTCCATAGCTTGTTTCACGGTCCCTGTGTTTTGATTGTCTATTAAATTAAACCCTCCATAAAGTCATTAGTAAAAACGAGTAACAACACTTTACAAACAAGACACAAATTCTATTCATTTTTCCCACATGTGAAATGTATCAGTTCCCTTTGGCCCCACTGTGCACAGATTATATTTCATGTTGACTATACACAAGTAATTGAAAGTTGAACATAGTGGAACGTTAAAACTCCAAGCATTTCTCTAACATCTTAAAGACTTCTCTCTCAAGAATGTCACCTCGTGCCCCTTCGTTCCTCTTTACTTCTGGTCTCTCGCTCAGGTTCCATTAGGCATATCAGGTTCACGTTGATCGTTTTTCGCACTGGTTAGCAAGTTAATGATATTGCAAAAAGCATAATTAGAAAGCAAATGAGAAACCCCCCCAACTATTTCCCTCACTATGATAACACTGTGAATTGGGATTTTGGAACTTGGTAAAATGTGGAACTGAATGAGATTGAATAAACCTTGTTAAATATGAAGAACGTTGGTCAGTCCAAAAATAACTCTGTCAAATGATTTACTCTGTTCACACTACATGGGTGGTAACCGCTATGCCAAGTACAACTTCATTCCCACTTCTATAAAGGTTTTCAGTCATCCATGTCGTATTTCTTTTTATTTAACAGCAATTGTTTAATTAAAGGGTATGTCCACCACCCCCCAAAAAAAATTGTATTTTGTTGGCAACCCCCCAAAACCTCAACCTCATGGGGTTTATAAATTCCAAAGATACTTATCCAGCCTTATTTCCCCCAGCATACAACTGCTTGCTTCCGTCCATGGAAGCAAGTAAAAGGGACTGGACTGGCAGTGTCTCCTGTGATTGGTTAACACATCGTATCTCAGCCAATCACAGGAGACTATGCCGGTCCGGCCCCTTTTACTTGCTTCCGTGCATTTAAATGGGATGGAAGCAAGAAGAAGCATGCCGGGGGGGAAAAGGCTGGGTAAGTACTGTTAGAAGCATCTTTGGAATTTATAAACCTCGCAAGGTCAAGGTTTGGGGGGGTTGCCAATGCCAACAAAATCTAAAAAGTTTTTTTGGGGGTGCACATACTCTTTAAAGATGTTTGGATTAAAGGCTAAGCAACACTGCCTTTTCTCACTCAATAACACCACAATCCGTTCGAGCATGAGTATCACAGACCGGTGCATGTCAATGTAGGTGACTTTGTCCGAGCGCATGCTATCACCATTTTTGCAGCGCAAATTGACAAAATGTGTGTGAAATGCAATGCTGATGCGCACACTTTTCTAAATGCTGCTTCAACCACCATAGAACCTAGTGTCCCCTCATCATTTTCTTTGCACAAATAGTCTTCCCAAGGCATGCTCTGTAGATTATAGTTTGGGGTGGGCACTGGGTGTGTGTAAAATCATCCAGAAAGGAAAATTTCAGTTATGCTATGCAAGATCTTGCTAGGATTGTTTAGTCTTCCTTTTCTTGTGCCATCACAGAGCAGGTGCCTTTTTGTTCACCATGTATGTCTGGATGTTCTAAGGCTTAAAAGCATGGCCCTTCCCCTTCATCACTTCGCTCTCCATTGTGGTCCTCTAAGCATACCTTCCTTGTTTCATGCCCCTTGCAGCATTTGCTCAATGGGGAAGATGACCGAGCCACATAATTTTACCTTGTATTACAGGCCTCGTTTGTGTTTATATCTGATGCATACTGTATGTGTCAAAATGAATTGGTCTAATTGTGGCAACAACTAAATGGAACTGTGGCAGGCAGATTCTTCTACCAAACATGACCTAGCTTATATTTATTTTGAAGGTGAAATTTTGTTTGTAATCTAGCTTTAAGGATCTCATCACTTACAATGAAGAAAAAAAAGTTATTTTACCTCAGAGAAGAAACAAAAGACAACAATCAACTTAGCCCAAAAATAATTTTCATGATGCGAGAGCTTATAGGTCCAGGAAACAATGTGACAGTCATTTCCTCCCAAAAGCCAAAGCACACAAATATAAGGATTTATGAAGGTGTCTCAGGCTCAGCTCATGATCTCAAAATGGTAGACTTTGTAGATGTGAGAAAAATATGTGCACAACAACATTGGAGAATAGCCACCCCAAGTTAAAGAATATGGAGCTTATTTAATAAGAGGTGCAAAATGTTGCTTGGGTTCTGAAGCAACCAATCAGATATTATCAAATATTTTCTATGTAGTAGATCAGTAAAAAGGTAACATCTGATTAGTTGCTACAGATTAGAGCTGGGTACACACCATACAATATTTGAGGCCAACGGACATATCAATACATAATACAAAGTCAGTTCATATGTCCACCTAACCAAGGAAGTTCCCTAAGGCCCTAAGTTTGTAAACGCATAGAAACGCAGTTATACTTATATTGACAATATTCTAGTATCCTCAGAGTCTCAAGAACAATTGTTATAATAAATAATAAAAATGGCAAACATTACAGTTTCCTTTCTAATCATCAGTAGGCTCTTGACCCCATTTTTTCAGTGTTGGATATCTTCTTCTTCTAGTCCTACCTTTGGAACTGTTCCTTGTCCTGGGTGTGCTAACACTGGCACAGCTTGAGCCATATATCTTTCCATGAACTAATTTTGAACTTACTTTGAACTGTGCTTCCACTGGTCGAGACTTCAGCTAAACGTTTTAGAAATTCTATGTCTGCCAGAAAACATATCCTCAAACAAGATATTTTGTAAGTTGTGTTGAAATTTCAAATCAACTTATAAATGATCCTTTCAGGCTTATCAAAGCAAACAGACTTTATACAAATTGTATCCCATCCTTTGTGTTACTACATATGTGAACTAAACAGCATAATTAAGGACTTTTATTTGATTGTGCTCCAGGGCAGCAAAATATTTCATTGCACGGTGGATAAAACAAGGCAACAGGTAATGCAATAGGCAAAGATCCAGGTAACCTCACCTTAAATGATTCCACCAGTGTAGTATCTACAACCTGGGTATTTGCACTAGGGTCATTGGTGAAGGCCTTTTGGCATGTTGATTGTTTTCTAATACATATGTAAAGTTTAGCAAATTAGAATTTATAATTAATCCAGTGAGTAACCAGCATGGATTTAGGAGGAATAGACCTTGTCAAACTAACTTGCTTGGCTTTTATGAGGAAGTAAGTATAAATTTAGACTCTGGCATAGCAGTAGATGTAGTCTACTTGGATTTTGCAAAGGCTTTTGATAAGGTCCCCCATAAGTGACTAATGTATAAGCTGAGGTCTGTTGGTCTGGGGAGTCACATTTGTACATGGATAGAAAATTTGTTAATGAATAGGATGCAGAGAGTAGTTGTTAATGGGGCTTCATCATTATGGACTAAAGTGCTAAGTGGGGTGCCACAGGGTTCTGTGTTGGGGCCACTTCCATTTAATCTATTTATTAATGATTTGGAAGTAGGTATTGTTAGCAAGGTTTCTGTGTTTGCTGACGACACAAAACTTTGTCAACCATTAAAAACTTCAGATGTTGTGCAATAGTTGCAGGGGATCTAGATAGATTGTCACATTGGGCTGCTAAGTGGCAGATGAGATTCAATGTTGATAAAGGTAAGGTGATGCATGAATCTCTGTTGGAAAGGGATCTTGGAGTTTTGGTGGATAACGAACTTAAAGGAAGAAAGCAGTGCCAGGCGGCAACAGCCAGAGCCAGCATGGTATCGTCTTGTATAAAGAGAGGTATTGATTCAAGGGAGGAAAATGTTATTCTCCCTCTTTATAAAGCATTGGTAAAGCCTCATTTGGAATATGCAGTGCAATTTTGGAACCCTGTGTACAAAAAGGACATCTTTAAAATGGAAAGGGTTTAGAGAAGGGCAACTAAATTAATAAGGGGATTGGGGGAGCTTGAATATGAAGAGAGACTGGAAAAATTATGTATACTGGAGAAAAGGCGCTTGCATGGGGATAGGAATACTGTGTATAAATACATTAACGGGCCATACAATAAACTATCTGGGGCATTGTTCACCAATAGAACATGTCAGAGGACACGAGAACATCCCATAAGACTTGAAGAAAAAAGGTTTAGGCTTCAAATTCGGAACAGTCTTCCAGCGGATGTTCTTGTGGCAGGTTCATTGGTCAGTTTAAAAAAAAAAAAAAAGCTGGATGAGTTTCTGCAAGGAATGTTACAAGTTACTGGTATTGATACATAAAGTATAGAGTTGATCCAGGGAAATTTCAAACTGCCACTTGAGTCAGGAAGGAATTTATCGCTCATAAATTTGGTGGGCTTTTTTTTGCCTTCCTCTAGATCAACAGTTAGGCAGGAAATAAGGATATTGCTAGATGGGTTGGACTGGATGGACATATGTCCTTATTCAACCTCAAAACTATACTATACTAATCCGTTTGCAGTCAAAGTCATTGTAAAATACAGATTTTTATATTGTTGGTAAAGGCACAGTAATTCAATTTTGCAATATCTTGCTTCATAAATCTGGCCTTTTATGTGTTGATACCTATCCATAATGCTAAAATGGCAGTTAAATCTGTAAAACGATCCAACCATTTTTGTCTGCGGTCTGGACAACTACCTTTAAGATCCAAAGTTGCCAAGAGAATACAGATAGCAACCTTAATTATAGCATGGAGCTATTATTATCAGACTTACTGTCAGTTACTCCAGAAGAGGAGGGAAGAAGGCAATGCTTTAAACATCTGCTTTGGGGGTCCGTAGCTGTCACGGTGCCAGCATTTGTGTTTCTGCGTCAAAGCCAACATCTAGAAGTGTCAGCTAACAGGGTCAAAGCCCAACGTTCCTTAAACATGGGAATGTTTCATTAATCAGTGGTGAATGAAAGATCAGGGTCAGTGTAAAGCTGGGTAACTATAGATGGTCTAAAAATGGTGGAAATTGTGCGCAATCTGCATCCAAAGATCTGATAACATCCAAGACTTTAATGAAACTGTGCTGCTATTACTACAAGTTAAATTATAATAATAGACAGTGTGCTTACATCTTTTACTAAAGGAGAAGGTATCTATAGCAGCATTTCTTTTCCTTCTGTTTTGGCCAAGCAGATAGAAGAGATAACAAAACCCATACACAACCAACATGTCTAAAATTAGCTTGGACTTGTTTAATCACACGTTTTCTGAAAACATTCTACAGAATCAGAATAGACCATGCTATGCTAGGGTGTAATTTAAAAAAAAAAAAAGTTTAAAAAGATGAATGAGTTTCTAAAAATAAATAATGTTGCATGTTAATGGATTTGATACATAAAGTTGTTCCAGGGATATGTACAATTGCCGCTTGGAGTCCAGGAAGGAAATTTTCCCTCTTCATGCAGTTTTTTCTTTTGCCTTCTTCTGGATAAACTGTTTAGACAGGAAATGTGAGTATTGCCAACTGGATTGACATATGCCTTTTTTTAGGGCACGGCCACACTGCAATGCACACAGAATCGCATGCCCTCAGGGATATAAATATGAAATAAAATTGGTCACACTGTTTATTATAGTCTGCTTTCAACAAAATAAGTCACCTGGGTTTAAAGGACAACTAAACACTCAGATCACTGAATCAGAAGGCAGAGCTCATTGACATAAAAAAGCAGAAGTCTGCGTTACTTCTCATTTTGATGTGGTTGTGGGGAAATTTACCTTACTAATATAGTATTAAGTATCACACAGTTTGGTCAATGATCATTATATTTTTCACACACGGACCTTTAACTACTGCAAGAAATGGTTACAGTTGGTCACGCTCACAAGCAGTCTTTAGTCAATCCATTTACAGGACAGATTAGGCAAGGAAGCGTGTGACTGAGGTCACGGGTGTGGCCAGACAATGCACATTCACCCATAAGTTTCATCTAGTTCTCCAGGGTAACTGTACAACCATAAAATGCTTTATTTTAGGTATTTCTTTATTAATTCTTTGCCATACAGTTCTCATGTCATAGTTGTTAATGGGCAAGATATTGTCTTGTATAAAGAGAGGTATGGATTCAAGGCAGAAAAATTATTATCCATCTTTACAGCAGTGGTAAGGCCATATTTGCAATATGCCGTGCAGTTTTGGAATCCTGCGTGGGGATATGGTTACTGTGTATATATACAAACAAAAAAAATAGTGCACATCCAATCAATTTGCTTATATTTTACTTTACCATTGTATTGAGACTTAAAACCTGCCCTTCTCTCTGGATAAATTAAAGCAATTAGTTCAATAACTTGGCCAAATTATTTAAGCCCAGCAACCACTTCACGGTTTGCTTTATTCGGTCTTTCCCAAGGAGCGTTCGGCTGACCCAATCGTTCGGTGGCCGCACGCTTGTTCGGGAAATGAAGGTACAAACAAAACCTATAAAGCCCCAATACGGGGTTTTATCGTTAATGTGTGTACCCAGCTTTAGTCCCAAGAAAGCAAGCGAAAGAGCAGAAGGGACTTTCATCTCATAAAAGGCAGGTACTGATATAAAGACAAAGTTTGAGAATTACGTCTCCTAAGAAGGTAAAAAGCAAACCGTGAAGTGGTTGCTGGGCTTAAAATAATTTGGCCAAGTTATTGAACTAATTGCATTAATTTATGCAGAGAGAAGGGCAGGCTTTTTAAGTCTCAATACAATGGTAAAGTAAAATATAAGCAAATTGATTGGATGTGCACTAGGCTTCTATTTTTTGTACGTATTGAATAAATCCAATTTCTCTCTCTATATATATATATATATATATATATATATATATTACTGTGTATAAATACATACACAGTACAACATAAAAACCGCAGAGCTTGTAAGAATGAGATTACTTGCTGGAAGAAGATTTAAACAGTGTAACCTAAACAAACTCTAGGTTTAGGGGGGGTCCTGCATAACTAATTTTTTTCCAGAGGGGTGGACATTGCCTTTAAACAAAATCCGGTGGATGTAAAAATACTCTTTAGGGGCATGTTTATAAAGGTTTGTTAACTTCGCACTATTTATAAAGTGGCGATAACTGGCAGCGATATCATCACAATCATTATGTCGCTTACCACTGGATCGTATTAACAAATCGCCAATAATAGTGACTTATCAGTCTAAAAGGAGATGTCATTGTGTTCTCTCTCATGCCTGGTCCTGAAAAAAGTTTATTGTAGGAATACGAATGCTTGTTATCACAATGAATAATAAGATAACAATAAAACACAATAAGTGTAAAACTTAAATTTTTATTTATGAACATTGGAATGTGGCATCGTTATTGTTACACAGTTACCCTTGACCATAATTGACTTTCTGGTATACATTTGAACACCTACATTTTACACGTTCAAAATAATAAAAGTTTGTGTTAAAGTTCTACACTGACAAAAACCGCTTTAGGGCTGGGCCACACTAATATGTTTTTTTCACGATTGCGCATGTGATTTTTTTTTATTACAGCAATCGCAGCAACTGATGCAATTGCGATTCCATTTGTGATACGCAATCGCATGCGATCACCATTTTAAAGCACAAATCGCAACCTATTTCATATATCAAAAGGAGAAATCGCAAACGCAGTGGAATCGCACACACGCGATAGCGTTTGCGGCGCAGTGTGGCCGTGCCCTAAAACAATGCGATGTTTCAGCAGACAACCTTACAATGGACGTTTACCCATACACATCAATGAACCAAAACCGTGTCTAATCAAATTCATTTTCTTAAAGGAAGTCTAAGGCCACACTACGGCGCACATTGTCTGCTTGATCGCATGTGCCCCATAAAGTGGATCACTTTGCACCTACAGGGAGATTCACAGAAAACCACAAGCACCCTGGGCAAATCCCCCATAGAGCATTTACCGGAGGCTGCACAGCCACCGCAAACAGAGGCTTAAAGTGGCACTAACCAATTGTCAATTGGTTAGCGTGACTTTAAGAGCAAAATAGAACATTGCGTGGGCGTAACGCTCCTCGGTAAATGAGGCCACTAGAGTGCCCAGTCCAATTGGCCAACACTAGTATTCACTTTTTAAAGCACAGTTGGATCGCACATTAAAACTAAAAGTGTGGCCATAGTCCTAAAAGTGGATTTTAGCTTATTTTTTTGTGGTGTAATCTCCAGAGATACTCTTTAAATTTTTATTAACAATAAAACAAACAAACAAACCCCTGCTGTGAACACACTGTTTAACCATTTAGAGTTTGAATGCGTTACCATCTTTTTCTTTATCAGAAAAACTATTTAATATTGTCACATTGTAAAGTGTTAAAACACTGACTATAAACAAAGAAGTTTTTTTTTTTTTGTTTTTTTAATAGTAGCTTTAAAGTTTTTTTTTAAAATAAAATCTTTGTGGTTTATCCATTTAAATGTTTAATTATATTAACAGTCTTATTTTTATTTTGCTGTATTATTTTCATTAGAACCAAATTTAACGTGAATATTTTCTGTGAATAACTGGGCCATCCAACCTTTAGCGGATGGATAAAAAGAAGTTTTTATGTGTGTGTGGGGGGGTGGGGGGTGTTGGTGGAAACAACACACGTGTCACGTGAGGTTCTATTGGCTAAAACCAAAAATGCAGTTTTAGAGAAAAAACACAAATTAAAACACTATGGGTTTCCTCAAAATTACTGATCTGGGAAATTTCTAATTTCTCAACAACAATTTTTAAGGTGTAAAATAGGATCATAAAAAACACAAAAAAATTCTGACAACATTAAAATGTGGTATAAGGCACTTTACAAGAACTGCAGATAACCATTTTTAAATTCTTGTTCTTGGACATGGCTGGTTTAAAATTAATTAATTAAAACATTGAGCACAAAAATATTAAAATAACAAAAACATCATTTGGTAAGAGACTACAAACACCTGTAGTAATCTGTGACCTGGTGGGATGTTAATGCAGATCACAAATGGTGTCATTCTGTCCTGCTGTCAATGTGTCTTTCCATAGACTACATGGAATGTATTGATACCGGCAGTGTCAAGACATCTATAGGAATACTTAGAAGACTAATGAAACTGTTGGAATGAGTTCTGAAAAACAACAACAAAATAAGTACTTTGTTACACCCGTGGACCTGCATAGACAATCCAATCATTAAAAAAGTACACGCTAAATTGTACAAACCCAGTTATTAAACACGTTACCTCAACTTAGTTTATATTAAACATACCCATTTTTTTCTACATATGCTCTTCTATTTTGAAAAAAATCAGTTGACTTTTTACCCCTTTCTATTTTCTGCTGACATTAGTGAGCTGGCATTTCAGGTTCTGTAATGGTCCTTCTTCCCAGAATGAACACTAGCTTGGAATGTTCTTACAGTAATTAGTTTGGCTTGAAGAGACAAATTCCTGTTCTATTTCTTCTTTTGCTTTTTTGGACTGTATCTCCTCCCACAGTTTTTGAGCTAGAGACGTGAAATTTCGGTAGACGGGGCATATATGAAAAGTGTGCCATTAAGGAATCCGCGGAAGCGTTATCTGCGAATTTCGGGACATTTTTTCCCCATAGACTACAATGGTAACAATCCTCAAATGTGGATATTTCAAAACAGTTTGTTTCATGGTCAAACACAAATGCTGATACTCCCAACCCCAATCAATTACCAGGCCGACATGTACACATGCACATTTCATAATTCAAGATATAAAAACACTATATCTAGTTTTAGGTATATATCTATATTTTTAAGTATATATTTTCAGCAGCATTTCTCATATAGCTGAGCTGCAAGATCTTAAACAGTAATGAATTTCACTATCTGGCTACACAAAGCAAAGTTTTACATCTTTATTCGGATTATACAGGCTAAACCCTAGGATGAGGACCTACCGCTTTAGGTCCTCTCTCTGGGTATTGTTTAAAGACATTATTATTCTCACTCTTAACTGCAAAGGTAAGGCCTCATTTGGAATATGCGGGGCAGTTTTGGAATCCTTTATACAAAAAAAGGACATCTTGGAAAAGGGTTCAGAGAAGGGAAACTAAATTAAATAAGGGGACTGGGGGAGCTTGAATATGAAGACATATTGGATAGGTTACAATTATGCACTGAAGAGAAAAGGTGCTTGCGTGGGGATATGATCACAATGTATACATTAATAGGCCATATAATAAATCTGGGGCATTGTTCACCAAACAAACATGTCATGTGTGAGGACACACAGACTGGAAGAAAGAAAATAAGTTTTGCTTGTTCAGAGGTTTTTTTTTATTTTTATTTACTGTGGGAACAGTAAAACTATGGAACAGACTTCCATTGGACGTGGTGATGGCAGGTTCATTAGATAGCTTCAAAAAATAAGCTGGATGAGTTTCTAAAAATAAAGAATGTTAAATGTTACTGGTATTGATACCTAAAGTTGGAATTAACTCGGGTATATTTTTTTTCTTTAAGACCGTAAGGATACTATACTTACTTACCCACACCCTGTATTACCTCACCATCAAGAACCCAGGGACAAGGACCTAAACTGCTAGGTCCTCATACCCGAGTATAAACATAAACCAGCTTGTAATGCTTCCTTTAATTTTCCCTGGACAGTCCAGTCCCAACCCTTCTGCAGTTGGCAATCTAACCAATTGGAAGATGAAAGAAGGAGACAGAGCTGGACAACCCAGAAAAGAAAATGAAGCTGAAGTAAACTGGTTAATTGTGTGTAAAGTATTAAAATCAAACAATTCTGTGCATACTTTGGTACATGATGTAAGAACTACCAACATCTCAGGAATATGAAAAGTACATACCAAATATACTTGGTTTTTGGACTCCGTGTTTTGGTTTTGGTTTTTGTATAGGACTTTGACTGACTCTTAGAAGTTTCATGTGCACCTTCTTGACCCTCCAATCGTTGCGTCAGTGCCAGCTTCTGCTGAATAGCCATCCTAAGCAATGAATTCAGAGTTTTCTTTTCATCTTCGGCAGCGGCAAGCTGTCGCTGCATCTCTTCCAACTGAGACACATACTGGTCGCATCTGTCAAAAGAACCACATATTAGAATTTCCTGCATATACCAACCATATACATCTACTATATAAAGTAAAAAAATCTTGTGAGTATGTATGTATATACAGTTTCTGACAAAAGTCTTGTCGTCTGTATTTTGCAGTAACTCCTGCTATTAACCAGATTTTTTTCATTGATCAATTGGTGTTAGAAATAACTCATGAAAAGCTAAAGCCCTCCCAAATAATATTAAATGTACTGGTAAAAAAGTTAAAAGATTTATCATTTAATCAAGACAGAAAGGTCAAAACGTTGCAAGACAAAAGTGTAGTCGCCTATACAGAAAATGATTTACTTTACAGCCAATCTAAAAATATGTCAGCAAATTAAGTAGTGGTGCTGTGACATCCAAATTTAATATCCTGTATGACTTCCATGAGCTTGAAGGACAGCATCCATGCGGTTTGGCAAGGATTCATACAATTTATTGATTAAATCATCAGGAATAGCCAAGAAAACAGTCTTGCATGCCTCCCAGAGTTCATCAATATTCTTTGGTTTCGTCTTGCATGCTTCCTCTTTCATCCTACCCCACATATACTCAATGATGTTCATGTCAGGTGACTGGGCTGGCCAATCCTGGAGCATCTTGATCTTCACCTTAAGGAACTTTGATGTTGAGATGGAAGTATGTAATGGAGCACCATCCTGCTGCAGAATTTGGCCTTTTTTATGGTTGGGAATATATGAGGTAGCTAAGATTTCTTGGTATTTGACACAATTGATGCTGCCTTCCACCCTGCAGACCCCTCGCACACCCCCATACTGGATGTAACCCCAGACCATGATTTTGCCTCCACCAAACTAAATCTCGGCTCCATGCGGGTTCCAGTAGGTCTCCTGCAATATTTGGCAAATGCCACACGTTTTTTCAATTATCTTTTGTTTAGTGCTGGCTTATGGGCACCGATTCGACCATGGAAGCCATTTCGAGACAGAATGCGACCAACTGTTCTGGATGACACAGGGATTTCAGGTGACCAGGTCTCCTGGAGCTCTGCTGCAGTTGAAAATGGGCTTGCCTTGGATTTCCGAGCCAACAAACGGTCCTCTCGAGCAGTTGTCTTGCGGGGTCTGCCTGACCTGGGCTTCTCCAGTCTCTTCAAATCTTTTCTTTATCCTCTGAACGTGATGCTGAGAGACATTGAAGGTGTGCTCCACATCAGCAGTGGATTTGGTCTTCAGCCTCTTGATAATCAACACTTTAGTCTCAGGGTGAATCTTAGGCATGTTTTGCAGAGGTCTATCTGCAGTTGGTCTAGTGTACTGGGGTTCTTTTTATACACACCTGACACCTAATTGATCCATTATTAGTTACAGGTGAAGCCCATATGACAAGATGACAACACTTATGTCTTTGCAAAAATTAACTCAACGGGCTTTACCAAGCTGTGAATATTAGAATACTTTGTTAGTTTCATTTTGCATTGAAACATTATTACAAAAGCTGTTTGGGGTAAAATGAATCATTCCTTGAAAGAAAATCTGCATTAGAATTATTGTTAAGCGGCACTTCAGGTCTATTTGTACACAAGCGACTTGTCAGAAACTGTACGTATATAAATATGTGTCGCAATCTATAGCTAGAGCACTCGTGGGGCATTGGTGCAAACTTTTTATCGATACATCAACGCATTTCGGCTATAATCATCAGGATGTGACCACACAACAGGTAAGTGCAAAATTAACAATTCTGTTCCCCTCCCCATTCACAAAACATCTCCCCCTTGCTAGCATTAACCCTTGCCAGACTTTTCCCAGTACATCGATCATTCATGATCGATCCATTAGAGGTGCTAAATTCGTGCATATAAAGTGTTATTAGTGCCTCCTTAAAACTTCCTCCTATAAAAGTGTTCTTATTAACACATTTAAAAAAACATAATAAAAACAGTGATATATACCTCTAATTACATGATTATAGTTAAAAAGTCAGTGCAATGTAACAAAAAAAGGAGAGCGTCTCAAACAAACAACTGTATCATATATTGATCATTTCTCCCGTATCAACTTAACGGGATGACTTTATATTTTAAAGGGACTGTCCACCCCTCTTTTGAAAAATTAATATATGGTAGATTAGCCCCCAAAACCTAGAGATCGTTTAAGTCTAAAGCTGTAAATCGGCTCCCACACGGAGCTATATTATACTTACATGCTCCTCCTCGCTCCACCGCCGCGGCTCTGAACTTCCAGGTAAGGCAGTCAGTGTCGGCCGTGACTGTGAAGTCACGGCCAATCACTGACTGCCATTCCCGGAGCAGTCTCCACTGCGGCTGCTCGGGAACATAAAAAGAACAGAGCAGCCACAGTGGAGACTGGAAGAAGAAACCGGAAGCGGCGGTGGAGCGAGGAGCATGTAAGTATAATATCTCTGTGTGGGAGCCGAATTACAGCTTTAGACTTAAACGATCTCTAGGTTTTGGGGGCTAATCTACCATATATTAATTTTTCAAAAGAAGGGTGGACAGTCCCTTTAACCAATTAACCTGGGGCCAAATAGGTCTTATATTAATAACAACAAACATAATAAGTAAAAAACAATCTTATTATATTCTAACATTAATAGACTGAAATTTTAAACCAATATTTCTTATAAACCTCTTAAAAGTTAGATCAATGGCTACTGCACATTAGGGGTATAACCCGTTTTCTTAAACTTCATCATGTGGTGGCTGTATTCACCTAACCCAACAATTTATAATCATTCCTTAACTTCTGTGCCCACCCTTAGGGTACTGGTATGGCTTTAGGATGATTGGAATCCATTCTGCATATAGAGTTTTAAAGGACAATTATACTCACCTTCCCTCCGCTCCACATCTTCGTGCAGTAACTTTTACCCAGGGTGAGGACCTGAACCGCTAGGTCATCACCCCGGGATTCACGAAACCTACATCAGCTTGTTGCAGCAACGCTGCTTTGGTAGGCTCCGCCCCCTCCTCCCGTCAGTGACGAGGCCAATAGGAAGGCACGCTCTGAACAAGCGTGCCTTCCTATTGGCCTCGTCGCCGACGGGGAGGAGCCTACCAGAGCTGCTGTAGGTTTCGTGAATCCCGGGGTGAGGACCTAGCGGTTCAGGTCCTCCCCCTGGGTAAAAGTTACTGCACGAAGATGTGGAGCGGAGGGAAGGTGAGTATAATTGTCCTTTAAGCCTTGTATTTCAGGGTTGGCTCGAATTTTAATCGCAAGTGCTTCAATTGCCAGAGCAAAGAGAAGCGGAGACGGGACATCCCAGTCTCATTCCCCTCTTTAGACAGATGGATGGTGATAGGGTGCCGTTAACTGTGACTTGGGCTTTGGGGGTATTCATACAGCAGCTTTATCCATTTTATGATAGTAGGGCCAAAACCAAATTGCCTCAAACACTCGTATAAAAAGTTAAATTCGAAAGAGCCAAAGGCCTTTTTCATATTCAGTGAGAATATTGCCCTTTGGTTTATTTAGTCATGGTCCACTTGTTGGGTTAGTGTACGTCTGATGGATGTCGACTTTCCGGGCATGAATCCGGTCTCGTCTTTATTAGGTCTAGTATGAGCGTTTGTATTCGGGTTGCTAAAAGTTTTGCTAGAATTTTATAGTCGCAGTTTAGAAGCGAGATTGGGTGATATGAACCTGGGTTTTGTGGGTCTTTTCCGGGTTTTGGTATTATTGTGATTTTGGTCTCATATAGGGACTGGGGAAGTGAGCCGTGTTGCAGTGCTTGTTGGTACATTTCAAGTAATGGTATGTCCAGTAGTTCAATATATTTTTTATAGATTTCGATTGGGATTCCATTAGATCCTTTTCCAAATGTGAGGTTTTGGATGGCATTCCGTATCTCTACTTGTGTTATTTCGCTATCAAGGGATATTCTTTGTGTTTGCGTTGGTTTTGAAAAGTCTATATCTGCTAGATAGTCGCATATGTCTTAGGCGTTATGGGTAAGTTGAGTGTGGTATAGTTTTTGGTAGAATTTGTGGAAACAGTTGGCTATTTGTTCGGTGGTTTCTACTATGCCTATTTCTGGATTGCTTATGTGTAGGATACTTCGGGTTGCTTGGGAGTTTTGTACCATATATGCAAGTAGTTTGGCTGACTAGTTTCCGCTTTCAAAGGATGTCTGTTTATAGAAGAAAGATCTTTGGGCTACTGAATATTTTCTGCTTTGGAGCTGCCAATTATCTTTATTGCCTTTTGATGTAGGACACTGGAGGATAGGCATCCCCAGGTAGGCTTTGAGGGAGTCTCATTTCACTGACAAATGAGGCTTCTCCTTGATCGATTTGTAGGTAGAATTCGAGCTGGCTGTACACTTTATTTCCGTATCCAGAAGGGGTTGAGTTTCCAGAGGGGCCTTGGGGATGATGGTTTGGTTAGTTGTATTGTAAGGATTACTGGCGAGTGGTCTGAGAGGCCTCTCTGTAGAATCTCTATGTTTTGTACAAGTGAAATTGTTTTGCCGTTTGTAAAAACGTGGTCTATTGTGAGACAGTGTTCCATGTGTAGCTGAATAGCAGGTGTATCTTCTGGCTAGAGGGTATTTGTATCTCCATATATCAATCCATGCCCAGTCTTTTAAGAAGGAGCATAGAGGCGTTTCAGATGGGGGATTTGTTATGGTTTTCCTCACTGGCAGTCTGTCCAATTGTTCATCAAAAACCAAGTTAAGGTCTCCTAGGCATATTACATGCGCTGAGGGATTTTTTCCTGGAGATATTTTGTTTCTTGTGAGGTAAAATGGGTCTCTTGAAGACATCATATCTGGTTTGTTTATGTTAAGGTCTAGTACTTGGAGACATTTTTGTGGGTTATCGAGACCCCGTACATTCCAGGACATAATTTTGAGGTTATGTGCCATGTTTTGGTCTATGGTGTGGTGTTGACGGACCTCCCCAGAGACACCCCGTCCCCATCCCCGCCCGCTCCTCTGCTCGCAACATAGGCAAATAAACAAAATTCAAAAATAACCAGAATCTTAAACATGTATCATTTACATATATACGTTCAGGTGCATGTTCTTTGAAAATTATTAACAACAAACTTATTAGGGGTTGCTTGAGGCAACATTAATCCAGGATATATGAATATTGTATTCAATAGTTAGGGGGAGGTTGCACAGTAATGGGGTGTGTGCAATTGTCTCTTCAGAGCGTTTATATTGTGGAGTAGAACAGGGTTGTACATTATATGGTTTCCCTTATACGTTTGAATCACTAGTTAGTCTTTTTAGAAGACTTTGTGCTGGGGGTAGAAGGAGGGTTGCGAGATTCTTTTTATGTATTTGCAGATAAAAAGGGGGCTTTCCTATATTTTGTGTGTGTTGTCTAAGCTTAAGTGGTGTTAGTATTGTCTACATGGGTGATATATGTAGGACCTTTGGTTCGTTGGTTGGTGTTTACCTCTGTTTAGTCTAATGTGGTGTCTGCTTAAGTAATGATAGTGTATAGCGGTTTTGTATATTTTGGCACACATTAAACATTCAGTAAGTAGAACCGTATATATCATATCTTCATTAATTACTCATTTCATATACAATCTTGTTATTATACGATGAATAGTAACTAATATTTAAACATGTTATCCCATATTTATACATTCTTTAATAATTCCATAGCCATTTCTAAGTAAGGCGTAAGTAAGATGGGGGGGGTAGTTAGTGAGGAAGAGACATGGGGATTGGAGATTTGGATAGACCGAGGTAGAGAAAAGGAGGAGGATTTAGATTTACTAAGGAGAGGGTCAGATGTGTGCTGGGGGTCACCAGCTCAAGTTAGCCACTGTTTTCATCATGTTTTTTCTCCGTTGTTAGTTATTATAATAGTTATATAAACAGTGAGCCATCGAGGTTTATAACATTTCTTATACAACTATATTAGTTTCACATTCAATATACATATAGGGTTTGGTTCATGTATTGATTTGTTTCAAAATGGTTTGATCAGTATATGCTTGGGTTGAATTGCATGCCCTTCTGGGTTGAGGGGGGATATGGGTCGGTATACATACGGCTTCCCATGTCAGCAGTTTCTTGGGGGGTAAATAGTTAGGCATACAATCGTAGTTCAAACGTGTCCCATTTGGTTTCCATACAGCCTTCCAGATGTGTGGGGTTTGAGGTAGCTTGATTTATTTCAAGTCAACACAGTCAACCACGAAGCACCAAAGTGATAATAAGAGAAAAGTCAGGTTTAGGGAGGTGGATAGGGTTTTGGTACCGTTAAGGAGGGACAATATAGTATATGCAGAGTACAGACAGATTGATTAAATTTATGGTTTTAAACATAGTTTGTTTACATAATTTGGAGTTTTATGAATAACTGCAGTTTACCATATTCCAGTTAGTTTATATGGTGCTGGTCGTGTTTGACGAGTTCTGCGGTTCCAAAGTGATAGAAAAAGTCAGGTTAGGGGAGGTAGGTAGCATTTTGGCGCCTTTAAGGGGGGGGGGGGGGGGAGATAGAAGATATATAAAGCGTGAAGGTATTGATTGTTTTTATGATTTATATGTACATACATATTTTTTGTTAGCGCCATCATTATAGTTGCCATGTTCCGGTTAACTTATAGGGTCCTGGTAGTGCTTGGTCAGTTCTGCAGCACCAAAGTGATAGCGATAGGAGAAAAGAGTTCAGGTTAAGGGAGGTGGGCAAAGTTTTGGCACCATTGGGTTGGGGAAGATAGAGGATATAAAGAGTGAAAATATTGGCTGTGGTTTTATACATAGTTTGTTGGTATCATTCGGAACCCTAGTTGGGTGGTGGTAGTGTGCCCAGCCATTCCGATACCTCGCCGGGTGCGTTAAAGAAGTGTTTTTTTTGGCCGTGCATCACTCTGAGCTTGGCTGGATACTGCATAGAATAAGGTAGGCCCATCAATTTCAGTCGTTGCTTCATGGCTGTGAAAGTGGACCTTTTCCTTAGGTAGGTCTGTAGAGAAGTAGGGGAATCCCATAATCCGGGCATTGTTGTGGATAAGGTCCATCTTGGTTCTGGAATTGCATAGCACAGCATCACGATCCTTGGCGTTGAGGAGACACGCTATAATGGGTCTGGGCCTAGCTCCGGGAATTCTATGGGCTCGCTCCACTGTGAATACCGGGGATAATATTTCCCGGCCAAAGTGTGTAATCAACCAGTTTTTGAATACAGTGTGCCTGGGAAATTTACTCTGTTATAGCTTGTATCACATGCTGTAAAGTGATTTCCGAGTTGGTTGAACCGTTATTTGTATCCGCTGCTCCGGCTGCCTGTGTTGGAGTTTCCGCACCAGAGGGTTGAGGCCCATACATTGCGCTCTATCCTGGAAACGCACATTTTTGAAGTTTATCAGTTGCCGGAGTTGATTTTTTTTTCTCTTTGGGACTGTATTTGGTCATGTTTCGGTCGTCGGTGATACTCGGAAGCTATATAGGTATCTTATGATAGGGGTAAAAGTTTGTCAGGATGACTATTTGCTCTGGAGGACTCAAGGCACATGTCTGTTCACTCTGCCATCTTGGCTCTGTGCACTAACTGCTAGTATTATTTAAAGAGGTATGTATGCATGTGTATGTGTGTATCTATATATTTCTAAAAAAAAAAAACATTAAAAAATGTAAATTCAAAATACCACAAGACATGAACACAGCAAGCATAACATTAATACCCAAACCTGGAAAATCACCACTAGAAACTACAGACCCATCTCCCTGATAAACCAGGATCTCAAGCTCTTAACCAAAATACTAGCAGAATTAACACATTCCTACCTAAAATAATCCATAGGGACCAAGTAGGCTTTGTACCAGGAAGACAAGCGGGAGATAACATTAGAAGAATCTGTAACATTATATCATATATGAACAAAAATGGGATAACAGGCAGCATAGTATCACTCGACATCGTAAAAGCCTTTGACAGCTTAAACTGGAAATACCTCATGGCAATACTAAAACAATATCAATTCCCGGATACATTTCTTAATATCCTACAAGCTTACTATGACAACCCGAGAGCAATATTACGCCTACAAACCAACAGAATTGAACCAATTACAATTCAGAAAGGAACTAGACAGGGATGCCCTCTATCCCCGATACTGTTCATTCTCGCTATGGAACCAGTCGCAAACGCCATAAGACAAAACCCTGATATTAGAGGTATAACAATAAAAAAGGAACAATACAAAATATGCCTCTTCGCAGATGACATGGCCCTAACCATATCATCCCCTATGACCACATTCCCAAACCTATTTAACGACCTGAGAAAAATGGCACAAATTGCAGGCCTATCAGTAAATCAAGACAAAACGGAGCTACTCGCAATCAATATGACACATTTACAAAAAAAGCTACTGTCACTGAACCTCCAACTAATCTGGCAAGAAAACGGCCTCAGCTATCTAGGTGTGAAATTACCATCATCCATAGAACAACTATACCAATCAAACTTCCCACCTCTATACAAAACAATTCAAAGAGACATAGAAAAATGGAATAAGCTAAATATTTCCTGGCTGGGAAGAATACACACTTACAAAATGAATATACTCCCGAGACTGTTGTACTTATTCAGATCCCTCCCAGTAGGGATCTCTAAAACATGGCTAGAACCCCTACAAACTCAAATATATAAATTCATCTGGTCCCAAAAAAAACCAAGAATAAGCAAAAAACTACTAACAAAACCAATTGAGCAGGGAGGAATGAAAGTCCCATGTATCTACAAATATTACGCAGCAGCACAGCTATCACAAATACCACCATGGCATGAAAACAATCTACCACCCAGATGGGTAACAATAGAATCAGATCTTATCACCCCACAACAAATAGACAACATAGCCTAGATACCTCCAAGTAAAAGACACCTTCCTAACACAACCAGTCCACTAACATTAACAACACTTAAACTATGGAACAGATTGAAACAACAATACCACCTAATGAACACACCCACACTGATGGAAACAGTAACACATAAACCAGACTTCCAACCTGGATTCCAAAATGTCAGTTTTGAATGGTGGAAAGAAGTAAACCACCACAGAATGGTACAGTTCTACAACTCCAACAATATGCCAACCATAGAACAGATTAGGGAAAAATTTAAAACCCCACCAAGAGGAATCTTCCAACTTACACAAATACAACATTACATATCGAAACATAAATACAACAACACACAGCCAAAAGGACTAACAGAATTTGAAAATCTATGCTACCAAAACCCATCAGGGAAAAAACACCTATCATATATCCATAAATGGATTTCATCAACACCACTGTCAAATAAATCCAATTTCCAATTAAAATGGGAAACAGACTTAGAGATTCAGATGGAGGACTCCCAATGGGCAGAAATATTTATCAACCTCAACATGGGTAGCCTTAATATAGCCCTCAGAGAAACCGCTCTCAAGGTACTATATCGCACATACAAAGTCCCAACAGTATTGAATAAAATTTACCCTACGATTAGTCCTCTCTGTTTCAGAGACTGCGGGCAAACAGGAGATCTATACCACATTTGGTGGACATGCCCCACAGTACAAAAATACTGGGAGAAAATATTTGAACTAACTGAAGAAACTATGTGGCTAGACCTGCCCACAAACCCCGGAATAGCCCTACTAGGGATACCAGCAGATAACTTTAATAAACATGGCAATAAATTTATACAATACATTATGCTCACAGCAAAAATCCTGATTGGAGCACAATGGAAAACCGCAACACTCTCACATAACAGAGTAATAGGCAGACTCAACGAAATTTGTATAAATGAAAGAATATTTCATGTACTAAATGACAATACCTGCATTCCAAAAAACCTGGTCCATGTGGCTAAACAGCAAATATACTAAACATCTACCTGATTGGATGAGAGAAACCTAGATAAAAAATGAACAAAGATGTACCTAAATAATTATACAATATAGGACAATTACTGTATGTAGCCTTTAAACTGTCAATAACATCGGGAAATACCACCCTGAGTGAATGTCGAGATTGAGAAATAATAAGATAAATGTATGGAAATGCAATGTTATTTTTCTCCTTTTTATGTATATATGGAAAATAAAAAATATTGAATACTAAAAAAAAAAATAAAAATGTAAATTCCTTCCAGGGAAGGTAACAATGTACACATTATTAACATTAAAGCATGTTAACTTGAGCAAGTGCTACTTACATGTATTTAATTATAGATTAAGATGAGGCAAAGTCATTTTTTCAGTATAGAATTCCTTTAACTACTAAGGCAACATTGGCTTTAGAACCATTACAATCCCTTACCTGTTTGCAAAGACAGATCGCAAAGAGGAAAAGGTAGCAGCATCCTCCTTCAAGGCTTTTAATTCATGCCTTAGCTTTACCATGGTGTCTGAAACAAGAGTCTTCTCATTTTCATATTTGCTCTTCAGGTTTGACATTGCAACCTCAGCAGTCTGAATAGAAATATTGCAATGCACACATTAATAAGAATGCTTAATCAGCATATAAAGAAACAATTATATATAGACCCAAAAAGGTGCAACACTAATGGCAACTTGGCCCAGAATAGGCAAGATTTTTATGACACTGTTGCCGTTCACAGCACATCTGCCTTTATCACTATAAACATAATACTGAATTCCCCTGTGTAACAGTTGATGAACTGCTAAATAAATAGTCCGCAAAAAAAAAACATGATGTTACAGAGTCTAGTTTAAAGTCATGGGTTAACCTTAATAAAAAAAAGGTCAAGGAAAAAAAAATGTCAAGAACTAGTCTTTTTGGAATCTAAATCACTTAAAGGAATAGTTCATGCAGATAGTGAACTATTTCAGTTTTGCATTAATTTAAGAATGGGAGGTAAAGGAACTATACCATACCTCCCATTCTTAAATTAATCTAACAGCAAGATCCTTTACCTCCCAGTCCTCAATTAATGCAAAAAAAACCTGAGTGAACCTATCTTTTAAAGAGCAAAAGTCAAAGCTTGAAAGTCAAAGAAAAATATTTACAAAAATAAATTTTTATGAGCGTCACACATTTATTCACATACACTGTAGCGAAGGAACATATGAAATGTCATTAGACATGTTAACCTTCAAGAAAAATACTAAATAATTCAAGTATTTTCTATTGCCCTTTTCTAGAATCATCATCTCTGTATTCTCATTAGAGAACTTAAAGTTTTAAGAATCTATAGAACATAGTAAGTATTTAATGATATCTACGAATACTAAACTAGTTGATTTATCTTACAGGCTGTGACAAACCCTCTGCTTTAAAAGAAATACACAGGGAAATTCAATAAAAGTTCTTCTTGTTTAAAATGATGCTAATTTTGCCCCAACCAAATTAGATCTTATTTAACATTTGAAAGCTTGGGGCAAAATTAGAACCATTTTAAACGATAAGACCTTTTATTAAATAACCCTGACAGTCTCCTTAAAGGATGAGTGCACTGTAAAATCAAGTGATGTTCATTTGGAAGCTGCAGCTTTAAAAATAATGTTGCCATGTTTTTTTTCCCTATGCCTACCTTTGTAGGCATAGGTAAAAAAGTTGCTGACATCTTGTTACTGGTTTGCTGAATGTCAAGCTCCGCCCCTCCGAGATTCTCTGCTTTCTCCAGCTTGAGCCTCAAAACAGTAATGCCTGCGAGTTCCGTGAACTCTCCTGCTTGAGCCTCAAACAGTAATGCCTGTGAGTTCCATGCACTCTCCTGCTTGAGCCTCAAACAGTAATGCCTGTGAGTTCCGTGCACGGAACTCACAGGCATTATCGTTTGAGGCTCAAGCAGAAGAAAGCATGTAGAAAATCTCAGAGGGGTGGAGCTTAAAATTTTAAACCTGCAGCTTCCAACTGAACATAACTTGATTTTACAGTATACTTATCCTTTGAATACATTCACTATTATATAACAAAGGCAAAATGCTTAATAAAAAATATGTTGGATGCAATGGTAAACATTCAATTTACTTGAGCTCAAGGCATGAAAACAATATATAAAAATAAAATGGTTGTAGATTTATGTATACAAGAAATAAAAGGCCAATATCCATTTTTGGACCTTAGTTGGTAATTGCAGCAATACAACGCTGCTTAATCTGAGGGCACACAATGTTTAACATGCACATGCCTGAGCAAAAGATGGATATATTGGTATCTTTCTTGCCTTTGATTATTTGTTAGGTTTGACATGGACTCATCACACGTATGTGTGCATGCACTGCAGTCTTAAAAGGATTTGAATATTTAGTATGAGAACTATCAAGATATAGGCACTGTACAACTTACCCCTGTGAAAGTAAGCTGGTATAAAATTGTTAAACCTTTAAAAGTAAAAAGGCCAGGTAATGCAATTTTAATGGCTATTAAAGAACAACTGTAGTCTCCAAACGAGTTAAGGTTAAAATATACCCTGCAGTCTTTCCTATAAAATAAGCCTCATGTCACATCTCTGACTGCAGCCTGTGAGAAACTATACTGCAGAGCATGTTCGAACTTCCTGCTTCCAGCATCTTAAGTGACATCACCTGACCTGACCCAATTTTCCACCCCTGTCTTTAGAAAAGAGGCATGCTCACTTAAGACTTTTAAAGCCGGGGAAGACTGGAAGTACCTGCAGACAGAAAACCTGCACAGAAAAAAAAAAATTGTTGCATGTGAACAGACTGACCGTAGAGTAGCCTACAAATGCAGACAAACTGCTGAAAACAGGAATTGTTCAGAAATGTATTTAAACACAAATTGGACCTAGGGTTTGACTGAAAGCTTTTTAGTTAACCATTACTTGTTTGAAAACCCCAGTTACCATTTAAGGAAAGGCAGGCTATATTTATCATAACAGGAAGAACACCCCATAAAATTTACACCCTGCTAACTTTTCTGTTGACCAAGTAATTGTATACCTTAAAGCTAGTTTGATGAACTCTGTAATTATAAAACAGATTTGTCCCCCCTTTGCATTGGGAAGCTTGATTAGCTAGTGCAGCAATAATAGAATACACTTTGTAAACTCTACACTGTATTGCAGATGTTAAAATATTTTACAGGGTTTGAAAGCCCTTGAAGGATCTAAGTACAATTTTCATTTTTTCCAGGAAGAAAATCCACAGGTTTTAAACAATGCTTATTAATTTATTTATCAAAATTATTAAAAAGAAAACATTTACAGAATGGACATAAAATAACATTTATACACATTCTGGACATTTAAAAAATAAATAGTATAAAACTGGGAGCCCTAATTAATACAAAATGTACCTGCTTGTTAGCCTTCAGAACAGTCCTCAGAGTGGCTATTTGTTCTCTCTTAGTGCTCAGCAAAGATTTAAGTTTCATTATTTCATCCACTAGAACCTCTTTGTCCTTGTCCATCTCAGAAGCTATGCTTTCTAGTGAGGTATTTTGCCAGGACATCACAATGGCACCCTGTAGGTGCTTAATCTGATCTTTTACTATCCCTATAAGATGAGTTAAACCAAGTGGTTCTCTGAAACAGTCAATACTATCTGACCCAACAGATGAGGCAGGGCTACTTAAAGGGGAATGTTCTGGACTTTGTATCTCTGTTATTTCAATGTCTGTGCTGACCAAAAACTTTCTAAATACTTCAGAAGCCTCTCTTTTATGGAAATGGAGCTTGGAACCCTTTCCATCTTTATAATAGTCTAGCATAACACGGTTGGGGGTCAAATTATTACGCATGCAGACATGGTGATAAAGATGAGCAAGATCCTCTATGAATGACATAAGTTCATCCTGTGCCAGATTTAGCTTGCTCTGCACATCACAGTATGATCTCCTTGCAGTCTTTAAATCTTCCTTAAGATCACTCAATAGTCCTTGGTCGTTTCTTTCACACCTCAAGTACAGCCTAAGTTTTTCTGTTAGTTCTTGTTTGTTTGCCTCCCATTCCTCCCTCTCTTGCTGGCAATTTTCTTTACAGTCTTGATATTGTCGCTGGACTTCTTTAAGCTCCATTCTAAGTCCCAATACTTCTGTAACCTCCTGACCACACTGGCATTTTACATATTCATCTGCATCATGACTTGTTCCCCTGTTGTCATCAAGAGTCTTTTTTAAAGCCTGAATTTCTTCCATCAATGCCCCATTTCGCCCTCGTTCTATCAAGAGCTCTTCCTTCGCAGAATCCAAGTTCCTTTTCAGCTCTTGAAGATCATCTACCATAGAGGATTTCTCACGGTCAACCTGTGAGGGGAATAAAAAAAAAAAAAAAAAAAGAAAAAAAAGGTTGAAAAATGTTATTCTTTTTCACATTACATTTTGTATGGTCAAATGTTAAAACATGAAATCAATCAATATTATTAAAAAGTACAGTTTGTACTTTATGTATAGCTGCCATTTTATATTCCTAAAATGTTGATCCAAGTTAAGACACAAAGATGAAGTGGTATACAATACATGCACTGTATTTATAGTTCTACAGATGCATCTGGCTAGGTTCCTCATCACAATTAGTGTACAAAGTTGGTCTGAGCGTACATAACTTTCTCTAAATATTGGTTCAGTTTAATGATAGCAGACACTTTTTAGCATGCTTGACTTTCAAACAAGTTTACACAAACTTGTAAAGATCACATTACGGACCAACAGCAGAGTTAGTAGGCCAGTAAAACACTGGTTTGTCCATCCCAATTACATAACATTTTCTACATTCTACAATTTGAAAATCTACAGTATTATAAAGCTTCCTTGCAAAACAGGCAACTAAAAACAGACAAGAGTCATCATTCTAAAAGGAACCAACCCCCAAAAATAGTTCATTTAAAAATAGGAATATGTGCTGAATATACAGTACAAGCTCCATCGGGACATGTCAGAAGAACAGCGGAGGAGCGCGATACTGGGTAAGTTATGTAACTTTGTTCCCGGCTCCTGATAGCTCTTTTACCTCCCATTCAATTTAGTTTTTATCGTTAAAAATAGTGCTAATTTTGCCCCAACCAACCAGATAGTTAAACATTCAAAAAAGCTAACATCTGATTGGTTAGGGCAAAATTAAAACCATTTTTAAACTATAAGAACTTTTATTGAATAACCCTAGTAGTTTACAAGGAGCTGGTTGTACATTTTAATGACCATTGGATATTAGTAAAACAAACAAAAACAATTTGTAAAAAGTAGTAAAATACTTTAGTTAGGTATTTTTCAAAATTGGAAAGTTCCAACTGGCAAAAATAGTTTGCCAAGAGCTCAGGGTGGCCATTTGTAAAAGGATCTTGAATTCAGGAAACAGAAGCAAACCCAGTGCCATACCCTAAAATAAGCCATGCAAAAGCTGCTGTATGAATTAATAACTTGCCACAAAAGCAGTGACTTCGTAGTACAACTATAAATAATTCATTTTATCCCGCTATGAAAAATTTGCCTGTGTTGGATTTCACACAGGATTTAGACATTATTAAAATGATGGATAATTGGGAGGCTACATTAGACACAGACTTGCCAATATCACCTTTAAATAAGTTGTACCCATAATTTACCTTCTTTTTAAAGTTTGTAATAACTAAACGAGGCCGACCTATGTTACATGCAGTACAATTAATAACACATCAAATTCCTTCCCAAATATGTCCTGTTGTGAATTATAGCAATTTAACATTTCCTGTAAATGAGAAAAAAAAAAAAAAAAAAAAAAAACACATACCAGGGATGTTAAATTTACTATCAATTATATTTTTAAACAAATGAATAGGAATGTCATATAAAAGACTCACAAAAAGGGAAATATTAAGTGGCATGTTTGTAAAAGGAGCGTTATTTTCGCTATTTCGGACTTTGCGAAATCACCTCAACGTTGCTGCATTTATAACCCGGATTATTTTTGGCATTGGCGATATGAGACTGTAATATCCCTGTATCGGTTTATTTACGTCCAGTATAGCAGTAAATATATTTCTTTATTCAGCAAACCATCTACCGGTAACTATACCAGTTCAGTAAATGATTAAAAATACTTTATAGCCCCCCCATGTCCCTTATTTGTATTGGGAAACCCACTACAATGTCCTGGCACCTTTCAGTGACCTTCTTCTAGGCTAGAAATGTTTGTCACCTCAAACGTGCCCATTTTATAGGGTTAACTTAAAGGGAAAGTTCCATAGAATATATTTATAAAATTCTTAGTTTATATATTATGCATTCCTAGTTATTTTACAAATTCTCCTCCACGTTAAGTTGTTTTTATAGCCCTTGCTATTCCCTGCTGTTTAAATTAGTGACCAGACATTTCAGGTTCTGTAATGGTACTTCTTACCAAAATGCAAACTAACTTGAATTGTTCATAACACTTAATTTCTACTAATTGGCTGTCAGATGGGTCAAACATGCTCAGGTCTCTACTGAGCAACTGAATCAACCCAGGTGCTGGGTCAGGGGCAAGACCATAACGGACTCTATTAGGGGTCCTGCATACAGGAAGTCAGTTTTTCGGCCGCATTTATTTATGCACAGCCAGAATTCTTAATGGGCAGGTTAAGGTCAATAAGATGGAAAAATACAGCTCTTTCTTTCTTAAAATTATATGTATATACTGAACTTCCCCTTTAACTTGCCTTACTAAACTATTCTTAAACAAAAAGACAATAAATCCTTTTACTACAGAAAGCCCTGCAAATACTGCACCCACACACTTTAGTGCATCCAGGAATAGAGAGGGGGGGAGGATTTTTAAGTTACTCAGTTACTTTGTACAACCTGCTGGATGGCAAGAAGGAAAGCTATTGCACGACTTGTGCCTGGTAGACATTGACGATATTTTTCCAACTGACCGACTACTGATCAATAAACCAGTTACTGATGATTTTTACATGTATCACACTGGCATTACCTTTGTTTAAAAACTAAAGAAGTTGGTTCTAGAGAGAACAATTCATTTAAGGATTAGATCTTGGACAATCTATTGGTCAACCAATGAAAATCTAGAGAGAAGCCGATTGACAGTTTGACAAACAAACATGATATTAATCAACTGAGCAACCCAAAGAATTACCAATCTATTAAATTTATGATCTGATGCACAGACCCAGCCGCTGACCTAAAATCAGTTACACTATAGATCAGTGTTACTCAACCTTTTTATCCATATGAAACCCTTGAAAACTTTTTAATATCTCAGAGAACCCTTACATAAAAAACATTGTTTTTATGTATCTCTCGGCCATTAGCATACCAAACACATTTTATACAAATATAAAATATTGATAAATATATAGAAAAATATATCTGTATTCATCACAATGGTGGATCCATAGTTTGTCAATCTCTTGAGGGACCCCTGGTTGAGAAACATTGTTATATATTAACAACAAAGGAGGTTAACATTCATTGCTATATATGGCAAGTTTGTTTTATGTAAATACCAGTACAGTATTACAGGGCTCAAAAAATCCCTGTAATACTGTACAAATTTTTTTATTTTTTTTAATGCTATTAAAATGTAACTGGCTACCTTAAAAAAGCCTAGATAGGCACCTAGAAACAACTTGTCAAATATATCAGTCTTATACCTGCAATATGGAAATCTAATAAGGGGAGGAATGTCTTCTGAAAGGTATAATTGCAAATCTACTGCTTGTTTAAAGGTATAATTCACTTATGCAAGCCGGGAGCAGTAGGGACATGTCAGAGGAACAGGCGGTGAAGTTCTTGCAAGTTCTTTGTTCCTTGATCCTTCTAACTGAAGAACGGTAGGTAAGACATAGCTCCTTTACCTAACGCTTTTCAATTAAGGCAACATAAGATATGTTCACTTTCTGAGTGAACCTATCCTTTAAAAAAGGACCATTACATTTGCCTCCCCCTCACTCCTGTTCATCCACCCATTAATAGTACCCAGGGTACTTAACATATTTGCAGTAATACTTATAAGAAGGGTTTTTTGCCACTCGGATCATCTTCCCTATTGTGTTCGCAGTCCGCAAAGCAGGTTATCCCATTGTCGAGATTGCAGACTGTCAGTAACAGAGCGAACTGGAGCAGTAAGGAAAACTTTATGAAAGTATTTTTGTAAAGTACCCAGGGGCAGGGACTTAGCAGTTTGGGTCTTTACCCTGAGTACTAGTCAGGTGTGAAGCAGAGGAAAGGAGGGTAAAATTTGCCTTTTTAAAAGTAAATGGGTGTTATTTTCGTTTTTTTACGACAAAAACAAAATGAAAAGATTGAAACATAAAATGCTCCACGATTGGTATTAGTTTCTAAAATTTTTACTTTTATTTATATTAAAAAAAATAATCAGGGAAAAAAAAAACAATTTAAATATTTATGTTGATATAAGTATTGAAATCTTCTTTTCATTACCAGGAAACTGGTAAGTGTGAGCATAGCCAAGCTAAAGTTGTTTTGAGAACTTTTTGCCCACGTATGATATAGGGAAGGAAGGGTGGGGAAATTCTGATATAAAAAGGGTTAATATACTTCTGCTCCAGATGCACCTTTAAGCATGTACATAGCCAAGACAAGAAGACAAATACCTGCAGGAGTTGCTGTTGCAGTTTTTGAATTTCTGGAAGATTTAGTTCTGTGAAGAGGTTCGACGCCAACTTTGGATCTGGATGGAAAATGTCGCTGTTGCGAGGTGTAGACATTAAGAAATCCCCATTAGTTTTGCTTGTGCCAAAGTTGTATCCACTGTCAAATTCTTCTTCATTGTGGTCTTCAAAGGCCACAGGCAAGTTTCCAATTGAATCATAATTTAGAAAAGCTGACAGTTCACGCCTCAGTTCATTTTTTTGCTCACGCTCACTTTTCAGTGTTTCAAGAGCTTCCTCCAACTGTCTTTCTGAGATCTCTCTCAACTTTATCAGCTCTTCAACTTGTCCATTTATAATTTCTATTTCTTCAATTCTTCTTTTAAGTTCATGTTTTACTCCTTCCAATTCAACCTTTCAAACAAATAGAGAAGATGTACGATTAACATACAGTAGGGAGGAAGGAGGAAAATATAAACTTGCTAATTTTAGATGGTCAAGTCCTGCGAGTGCAGTCACTTTTATGAAGAGTATATTTCAAAGATCAATGCACAAATACAACTAAACCTATGCGGATTATGGTATTTATTTTAAGGGGAAAAGTAACATTTTACTTAATCTCTATTAATATCCTAGGTAGTTAAAGAAAAATGGATTCCAATAATTTCAAAAGTTCCTTATCTTCAGAAAAGTCACTATGGTAATATGGTTTTAAGGAAGATAAGGATCTTAAAGGAATAGTTCACGGCAAAAGTGAACTTTTCCTTTAATGCATTGATTGAAGCCCGGGAGGTTAAGGAGTTATGCCTTACCTCCCATTCTTCAATCAATAACGTAGGAGCCAGGGACGAAGTTAAGTATCTTTACCTTTCGCGCAATCCACCGCTGTAGAAATGACAGGTCCCGACCGCTTCCTGGTTCTAATCCACTATAGAGGATGACCATGTTTCATGGTTATGAAAACTAAAAAAGTTGAGGGTTTTGAAAATAGTCACATGATTTGGTGTGCCATTTTTTGTTTAGTGCACCAGGAAGGAAGACCAACATTTGCATACAAGCAGGGTAGGGGTGGGGATTATATTATGAAAATCATTTCATTCAAAATTCAATCACACAGCTATACACATAATACAAAAATGGGCTCCAGTACAGTGTTCCCTGTAGAGTGTGCACACGTACAGTAGCTTTGAAAGCAGTGGACAGTGGCTGATAAGGTGCGCACAGAAGATTTGGAGGTCCGGAATCCTTCATTTTTTGTGATGTGATCATGTGACAAGTATATGCAACCTGTCTGCTAGGTGGCACTGCAGCAGGCACGCCCTATAAATCTTCTGGGCATTCTCTACTCCTCCTTTTTGATCCATTTCATGACACTTGTCTTGCAACACAGGGGAGGGAAGTTGGAGCGTACAGTTAATTGCCCAGCCAGAAGTCATTTTTACATAATTTTCTTATGTTTCTGCAACAGAAATCAATATGAAATGTTGTATATCTGTTGTATTCAATTAGATCAACCGGACTTGAAGTTTAGTTCTTGAAGACGTTTCGCTAGTCATCCGACTGGCTTTCACAATTCAGAATAACTTGTACAAGAACCTGTGGCAATTATGTACCCTGGAAAATCCCAATCAGCATATCACAGCCAAGTATTAAGGGCGTGACTGGATAGTGGCAAAGAAGTGTTATAGGAATGCCCAGAGTAAGGTGTCAAAACTGGTTCAAGAGAGGTGTTAAGGAGGCCATTTATGTGAAAATAAAAGAAACCAAGCCTAAATAGAGGTGTGTGTGTGTGTGGGGGGGGGTTTCGACACCAACTGTCTGCCAGGTACAATGCTGTTTTGACACCTTACTCTGGGCGTCCCTATAACACCTTTTAACCACTATCCAATTACGCCCTTAACACTTGGCTGTGATATGCTAATTGGGATTTTCCAGGGTACATAATTGCCACAGATTTTTGCACAAGTCATTCTGAATTGAGAAAGCCAGTCGGATGACTAGCGAAACATCTTCAAGAACTAAACTTCAAATCCAGTTGATCTAATTGAATACAACTGATATACCATGATCTGGATGAATGAGAACCTTCACAAGAAATGTTGTATATGGTGTGGCTTTTTATTATGCATTTTAAAGCACGCCCATAATAGTTACAGTTTTGCAGCGCACAAAATGTAATTTCACTTATAAAACTTTGCACACAGGAAATTTTAGAGCGCACACAGGGTATGAAAAATTAGAGGGAACATTGCTCTAGTACACTATTCCTTCTGTAGCTTCAGACAAAAATATATACCTGGTTTTCCTTTAATACTGAAACTTGTTTTAGGAGAGAGATATTTTCTTCTTCGAGTTCTGTAAAATCTTGCATATGTCGCATTTCACTAATCTTGCGCTGTTTTATTTCTTCCCGCAATTGTCCTCTCTCTCGCTCCATATCTTCATGCTCCTAATTTTAAAAAAATACTATATATTACTTACATACACATTTATTAAAATGTAAAAATTTTGCAGCATTACAATTTAAAAAAGTAAATCTATTTCCCACACACTTAAAAGGACAACAACACTGTAAAAATGAAAAGTACCAGGGCAGGGCTGATTATTCCTACCTTCCATTATCATTTTGTTGAGGAGCTCATACACATCCATTTTTTTTATCTGCCAAGTGCATGTCCTGGGCTTTTCCGTGTTAAAGGGTAATTATTATGGTCTCCATACAAATGCTCTCTATCTTCTCTGGATCTTAAGTTAAAGGCTTGTAAAATTCATTGTGGAGAATGAATACAGTGTCTCTCCAACCACATACTGTGTACCACTTGCGTCTATCTTAAGTATCTCATTAGCGGATACAAGTTGCTGGAAGCCAGCAACTTTCAAGAACAGAAGGTAGGGTATGGGGGAGGGGGGGGGGGGGGAATTCTACCCCACCAAAATAATCCAACTGTTTAAACATTTCATTTATATAGGTAATGTATACCGTATATACTCGAGAATAAACCGAGGTTTTCAGGCTTTAAAAAAAAAAGCCTGAAAATCTTACCTTAGTTTATACTCGAGTCAGCCTATCTCCTACCTTGTCCGCCGGACGCGCGATCCGCATCCTCACTCCACAGCTTCTGCGCATTCGGATGATGTCACTACCCGGCGCCGCAAAGTGAGAGGCGCCGGGTAGTGACATCATCCGGATGTGCCAGAGCGTGGAGACAGCGAGATGCGGATTGCGCGGCCGGCGCACAAGGTAGGAGAAACTTTTAATTTCACAGGGAATTGGCAAATACTTTCAAATAAGAGAAAACTTCTTTATTTGTGCATCTGTATGCACAAATAAAGGAGGATTTACCCCTATTTGTAAGTATTTGCCACTTAAGATGTTTGAAAACTACAACTCCCAGCATGCTTTATTGCTGGGAGTTGTAGTTTTCAAACATCTTAAGTGGCAAATACTTGCAAATAGGGTAAGTCCTCCTATATGTGTGTGCCCCCAATTACAGTATGCACAAATAAAGAAGGTTTTACTCTTATTTGTAAGTATTTGCAACTTAAGATGTTTGAAAACTACAACTCCCAGCAATAAAGCATGCTGGGAGTTGTAGTTTCCTAACATCTTTAGTGGCAAATACTACCCCCTCGGTTTATACTCGGGTCAATGGGGTTTTCTTTTTTTTACCTAAAACTAGGTACCTCGGTTTATACTCGGGACGGTTTATACTCGAGTATATACGGTTAGCAATGAATCTTTACCTTTTTAAGGTTGTGTATAACTAGGTGCAGGCGATCATTTTCTGAAGTTGTGTTAGTGAGGAAAGATTTCAGCTGCTTGAGTTCGCTGTGAAGCTCATCAATCTTTTCAGACAGCTTGGCTTCCTTTGAAGCAGTTTCTTTGAGCAACTTTTCCTCTCTGCTCTCTCCATCTGCAGCAGTCCGCTTGTGATTGCTCTGGGATTCAGCCAATGCCTGACAAAATATAACTAATGTTAAATGAAAGATACAATGCAGCAGCCACTTCTAAAATATGTTTACTACTGCAAAAATCAACTTTTGAAAAATTTAAAGTAAAAAATAGGTCGGATTGATTATTCCTCGCTAACAAATCAGATGGCAAAAAGGACCACCTATATAAAGACCCCCAGAAAAAGGCAGGGGATACGCACTCAGTAGTGAATTATTTCTTTATTGTGACTTGCAGTGCACAACGTTTCGGGGTCTTCCCGAGGAAGGGGGAAGACCTCGAAACGTTGTGCACTGCAAGTCACAATGAAGAAATAATTCACTACTGAGTGCGTATGCCCTGAAAATTTGTTCCCGATGTATGGAGTCCACTGCTAGTGGTTAAGCAGATTGGGGAGGCAGCAACGTTGGTGATTAATAGTGAAGGTGTGCGGGGAGAAACATACATTTGTACAATGTAGTATAATCATCCCTCAGCACCAAACCTCAGCACATAAAACTATGGATTATCAATAAATTTATCAAAAAGAACAAAAACAGTAGCCCATTTTAAAGTTATCACAACATTCAATTAAAAATGAAACAAGGCTCAAATGGAAACAACATTGGAAGGTAGGCAAGTATGACTGTATGTAGATTTCCTTTAAATGGCAAGTCCAGCCCTAAAACGAAAACTTACATACAGGTAAATCACCCCCAAAGGACTAAACGGTAATAGTTTGAAATCTGAAATATATAAGTCTAACCTGAAATCCTGCACTGAATTTGCTGAAATCCTGTTTCCCCTGTTTCTGCTTCCGGGTTCTTCCAGTTAGCAACGGTCAGTTATGAATTTGACAGTTGACATCATAGCCAATGACTGAATGTTAATCTGCCTCTTCTGAGCATGCCTAGGCTCAGTACAGGTTTCTTAATTGCTCAGTTTCCATGAGGGATCCTTAATCATAGCAGGCATACAGTAATGAATTCATAGGATAAACTAAAATATGTTGATATATCAAAGAGGCTATTCTTTCTAAAAGATGTTTTTATGAGGGCGGAGTTGTCCTTTAAGGCTGGGTACACACTGAGGGACTATTTGTCCCGAGCGAGCGCTTGGCCGGGCGAAATGTCCTTCGGTCATGGCAAATTCTGCCGCATTTGGGAACAATCGATCGTGTGGTCCCATAGGGACCCGAACAAGGTCGGTCGTGGAAATAGGTTGGGTACACACCAGCAGATAAGACTAAAAGGGCACCTGAAACAGGATATCAAATCATACTCACAGAGATTTCTATTTCCCAGTCACCAAAATGGGTTAATCCCCTGCAGGACAGGAAGTTGAGTAAAGTGTGTAGTGACTTTGCAAGAATAGGTTAACTATTGGCAATAGTCTATGCAAAAGACCAATAAAATACCATTCCACCCTGGAAACAGTCCCTATTGTTTATATTACGATTAGTGAAGCATGGAACCAGATCTTTTCCAGACAACGTGGGGCCGAACAGTGTATCTGGAATTTTCTACAGCTAGGGGTCTGGTGGGTACCTTAAGAGGTCATTTTAAGGACAGTCATACATGTAAAATAAATTATTTCGGTATTGGAATATGTGAGACGGAAACCAATATTATATTTGTGAATGGGAAGGTAGGCCCATTAAAATGATACCCAACATTAAAACCTTATTATTCCCTTGCCAAGGCGAGTTATTAATATCTTGGGAAATATGTATTACACACAGGTCATGTTTGGTATTGTAGGAATTGATAATTAATAAAGGAGAGGAATATGTGGCCTATATCCCAGTACAATGTACATATCTACATTTATATGGAATCTGCCTAACTGAGAGGGAATGAATTCCTTTGGGTAGCCATAAATCTGGACATTCCTAGACACTCCCACCTCATGCATAGCCCAGGAGGGGGGTGGTTCAACAAGGGGTTTAAAATCCTTGTAGCCCCTATAACTTTGTTCATACTGAGGGGACATGCTAAATGTGTATGGACCCGATGTTTCCCTTCCCGCCCTGGGACACAAATATTTTTATTTTATATAATTGTTGTACCTATTATATGTCATTTTTATTTTATTTTTGTACTATATGCACTGTCAACCTTTTTGGAATATTAAATCTAAAATTTAATAAGTTTGGTCTATGATGCTCTAAAAGAACTCAGTTATCCTCTGATAAGTCTATATGTGGTTGAATGGAGTGTTTTGCCGTGTAAATGCTAATCAACTCTGGTTAATTAGCATCAGTCCTTCACAAGCAGTCAGAGTTAGTTGCTGGAGTGAATGGTGAGGTATTATCCATTTAGCTGCCAGGACAGGGGTGTGTATAGTCAGCGAGTCAAGAGTATTTTTGGGGGGCGTCTTTAAGGCCATAACTTAAAGTGGTGATCGTGACTGGGAAACAGAAATCAAAAAACAGTATGATTTGATTTCCTGGTTTCCCCAGGTTACCATGGCAGCATATTACCAAAATGGGATATACCAAAGCTAAATAATGGGCATCATCTCATGCTAAACACACAGTTTTATTAAAGGGCATGTCCACCCCTTTTTTATACTTTTTATATAATGTAGGTATAGGTCCCCCAGCCCCAACCGCTTTAATAGATTTTTTAGAAAGTGCCCCAATTTTTACTTACCATGCCTCTCTCCGCCACCGCACTTTCCCGGCCCTCTGCTTGCAAGGAACTGCAAGCAGGGGGTGGGACCGGCAGCCGAGTCCCTGATTGGCTGAGAGGCAGCAAATCAGGGACGCGGCTGCCCAGAACGCCGGGGGAGAGTGGTATGGTAAGTAACTATCGGGAGACTCTCTCTCTAAATTCTATTATAGCGGTTGGGGGCCTATACCTACATTATGACCAAGGGGTTTAGAGCTAGGGGGAGAGACCGCAAAACAGGAGGGAGAGGGGGGAAAAGGACTCTCCTGCGCATGCCTCAAACCTTGTTGAGGTTAAGGCAGACACAGGAGCAGGATGAGTCACACAGAGATCCTACACTGCAGTTTCCTGGACTTTGGAGGGGCATAGCAGGAGAACCATTTGGATCAGAAATGTAAGGTAAGGATTTTATTAAATACACATTGGGGCCAGTATGGGGTTAAATTTTAGTTTTGTGGATGGACATGCCATTTAAGCATCGGCCACAACAGATTGTAAGACTTTTCTTCCAAATCAGACATCTTCTGAGGCCATCATGTTAAACTTGCAATGCCGTATGAATGTCTTAATTGAAGACCACTTTGATGCCTTCGCTTACGATGCCCAGAAACACGCTAAAGCCCTGGTAGAATGTGCCTTTAATGTTGGTACGCTTTTCTGATGCAGGGCGATCCAGCTGCTTATAGTCTTAACTTGGGGCCTGACCTTTGCGATAACCCCCTCGAACAATGAAGAGATGATCAGATTTCCTAAAACTTCTAGTTCTGTCGATATAGATTTTTATATCTCTGACTATATTTTTATATCTAGTAAATGCCACTTCTCTCTCTCCGTCCTCAGATTTGGACAAAAGGAGGGTAAAGTGATCACCAAATCCAGATGGAAATCTGGCAAAACGGTCTGTAGAAATTGAAAGGCTGATCTGAGCTTGATTTTATCCTCATAGAACTGTAGGTCTGATTTTTTTTATTGACAAAGCTCCAATTTCTCCCACTCGCCGGGCCGATGTAATCGCCACTAAGAACATTAATTTGGAGTGTCAAAAGCCATACCTTCTCTAATGGTTCAAATGGGGCATCTGTTAACTCTTGTAGAACCAGTGGCAAATTCCAAGAAGATGGTTTTGCAAAAGTTTTCGGCTTGATTCTAATCACGGCCGCAAAGAATCTTTGTATCAAAGAATTAGCCGCCCAGTTTGTAACTATGATGGCTGTAAGAGCGGACACTGGGCCTCTTAGAGTGCTATGGCTAAGCTTTTTCTGGAAGTCTGAAAACAGAAACTTCACAGTGTTCGTCAACCAGGACTCTAAAATGTAAAATCCTTCCTCTGTAACAAGTTTTTAGAAGAGCTCCCATACTTTTAAATATTTTTTTTGAAGCGGAGGCCTTTCTTGACTTTAATAAGTAATCAATCATTTCCTCCTGGCTGCTAATCTCAGGTTGCTGTAATCCTGTAATCAGTTTAATATAACCCCCCACGAACACACTACACATACAATTATAAACGAATTGGGTAAAAGAATTACACGTGTGCAAGGATTTCTTGCATACATGACATTCTTTTACCCAATGCATTTACAATATGTGTAGTTGAGTGCTGGAGTGTTTTACAACTTCATAGTGCTACTGATCTTTCATCTGCACACTGGCATACTTTATAAACAGTGTGCCTGTGTGCAGATAGTATGATATTGTATTGGACCTAGGAACATGCATGGATTATCATATATATATATATATATATATATATATATATATATATATAGTAATATATAGATAAGAAGATAGATATATAGAGATAGAGATGAGATAGTATATATAGTAACAACATATACATAATATATATACACAACACCACACACACACACACACACACTACATACACTAGTAAAATTGTGCCCATTGGTGCACAATGGAAATTATGTGTGTATGTTTTGCTATGTGTGGATATAGAATCTTCACACAGGTATATTTTAAACTGTTACTCAAACAGTTCACCAGCTTCCAGAGGACCAACTAGGATAATCCTGCAGGTCTAAAAGTAGACCCAGGCAATCCTGCCACACTGTGTGGTTCAAACTAAACACGCTAGGTTAATACTTATTAGTATTCACCACGGCAAGTGGTGATGGTACCTCATATATTATAATAGAAAGTACCTCACAGCATCATGTTATTGTAATAGCATTGCCCTAATAATCTAACGTATAAATAAACATTTCTCATTCCCAGTTTACCTAAAGAAATGGATTTATCCTTTATATAGTTCTAGTTGAAAAAAAGTTGCTTCAGAGCAATTTAATAAATGATAACTGCTTTTTATTTCAGTATTACAGTAAATCCTTGGTATACCTGCCTGGCTTTACCACCAAGCAAAAGGCTAAGGACTTGCAAGCGAAAACACCTTCATCCCAACCAATAATAGTGGCTGCCAATTCAAATTGTTGTAGCCAATCAGTCCACTCCCTAGTTACCCCATCAAATGGATCAGGTTTAAAAATAGGTTTGGCAATTGGGCCCGGTAAAGCTACAGAGTCTAATTGGGGAATTTCATCTGCAAGTACAAGGACAGGAGGATTTAAATCAATACTATCAGTAGCAGCCACCATAGCCTGTATATTGTGTGTCCTTGTAAGTTGGTGTACACTTATCTGTTGCCTCAGAGTTTGTATCCAATAAGAAATTGTCTGTCCAATAATCTGTCCTTCCAGCAGGTGGTAACAGGATCTTATACACAGGTTCTTGTGTTGCATTCAATATCACTCCAAAGCACACACCACAATCCACTTTCACTTTCTCTCCTCCTACCATAGAGAGCAGGGATGTCTTGTATTTTATTATTCACCGACACCACCTGCAGGCTGGAGGTGGTATATAAGGAGCCTTGGTGTATATGTCCATTACAATACACATCATATCTTGTGTAGCAGACAAACTTTTTTTGGATAACACTTCCTTTCATATGGAGCAAACACACAGGTGTGGTTTAAGCTGCCATTTGACAATTACATTTTAAAATAGGGATCTCAGCTCTGTAAGTAAGTTTATGTATTCTGTATATTTTGTGTTGTACCTAATATAAGTCAGTGCTAAATGTTATATACATTTACTGATGGTCATTTAAATGGTGAGATAGTACCAGTGTTCTCCCTAGGGTCTTTTAGCCGGGCGGCCCACCCGGCTACTTTATGCCACCCGGCTGGAAAAAAATGCTTGAGAGAACACTTGGGATTTGGTAAAAATTTAGATGTAGCTTTAATAGGTGTTCCAATAGGTCAGTAAAACTCCTGCCAAAACTGCCCAGTCAAGAACCCTTTATTACACTCTCGAGTTTTAGCATGCGGGTCACATGTGCTTGTGCTGCCATGTTACATCTGGGTTACCTTAAGATGCTTTAAAACTACAGCTCCCTGCATTCTACAACCACGGAATGCTGGGAGTCCTAGTTTTCAAACATCTAATGGGTCGAAAGTTAGCCATCCCTGACCTATATAATGAAAATGATGCAAGGCTGTTCAGTATTCCCATTAGAATATGATGGTTGTATTTGTTTTAATGTAGTTATACTGCATGAGTTTAAAGGGCATGGATAATATTAAAAGTAATTGAAAATAATTAATAATTAACTTGTAAAAATAGTGCACATTTAATTTTCCCTGCCTTACCCCGCCCGGCTACTTTTTCATGCCACCCGGCTGGGGAGAACACTGTAGTACAGTGAGATAGTACACACATACATATACACCTTTCCTATATGTAATATCCTATACCCCCCACCGCATTGGTAGCTCCTAAAAACCTCAATGCAATATCCTATGAAGATATAAATATATTTATATAATATAAGGTCGGCACTCCTTCCTTATCAATTGCCTGGGTGCTGTCCATGTGTAGAATATATGCAAAAAGATGAAAGACGCACTCACAGGTCTTGTTGCTGAATCAATACTTTTTACACAGTAGTGTAAAAAGTAAAGTAAAAGTATTGGTAATAAAGAGGAAAAGTTCCAATCTAAAGGATTGGTAAATATCAGCTTGAATGCCCAAGATGTATATAAAATACATAAAAGCATCAGTGTTTAATAATTCCACGATCCAGGGTAAGCTCAGAAGTCCAAGTAACGTCTACAGATATAACAGTTCAAAAGACCTAGGTAGCTTGTGTGTTACCATCAATAAATGAGAATAAGTGAAGTTCCAGGATCCAATAAGAATACCAATATAGTGTGCACACATAGCAAATCCTCTATACACCATAAATATTAAACATCACCAGTCCAATAACGGAGGGTGCAAGATCCAGCAAGCATCTCTTCTGTCCCCCAAACTGTTGGAATGCTTAAAGGGGAACTAAAGTCTCCAGACAACATTGTCCCAATAGACAGAGCACATTCACAAACATACAAAAAGCTGTGTCTCACCTCTCCCTTTGCTGTGGCCATTGGAAGATTTATGAAAATAACCTGTGAGTACTAGGGGTCAGCTCCCACAATCCACCTTAGCTGGGTAAACACCCAGCTAAGTGTCTGCGTACAGGCACATGCTCCATAAAGCTCAACAGATCAAAACAAGGAAGTTGCGCCTTGCTTCCTAGAAGCTGACAACCAATCACATTATAGCACAGAGATCCTCCCTCTCCATGACACAGAACAGGGATTTCAGTTTTTTGTTTTCAAACACATTCAAGACTCCTGTCCTAACAATGATATAATCCTTTGCTTTTCATACAAAAAGAAAATTAATCTTTGAAGTGTATTTCATAGATAGCATGGATGTAAGAAACAGAATACTTACATTTCAGCAAAAATAAAAGTAAGTGTGGGGAATAGAACCTGCAACTTGTACATTTACCCTGTCTTGCTAAAAGCAGAAGTCTTACCGCTAGGCTAAGAGAGACACTATAAAAACCATTGGTACATGTAGAATATTGTAGTAGGAACATAATAGAAACAAAAAATAAAAATACATTGGGGGAATCAAACTCATAACCTTCTGATCTGTCTAACCCTGGCATCTTATAAGGTGAGCCACCGCTGAATAAGCTTAAAGCCTAGGAACATTTAGAAGCTTTATCTTTTGCATGGAATATAATAGAAACAAAAAAAAAAGGTTTAGCTGGGGTATTGAACTTGTGATCTTCTGAACTGTATGTGTCTAACCCTGGTGTCTTACAAGGTGAGCCACCACTGCACAAGCTGAATGTCAGGGTACAATTAGAAGCTTTATCTTTCTCAGGGCTAGGCCACACTGCTGCGTTTTTTTTTGCGTTTGCCCAAAATTATTGAAAACGCGGCAAAGCAAAAAAACGTGCGTTTTTCGGTGCAATTGCGTTCTGCATTTTTAATCGCAATCGCATGCGTTTTCCTATACTTATTGAAGAAATCGCAATCGCAACGAAAATCGCACATGAAATCGCATGCTATTGTGTTTGCATTTGAGTGTGGCCTAGCCCTTATGGAATATAATAGAGGGGTATTGAACTTGTGACCTTCTGAACTACGTATTTTTTAAATCTGGTGCCTTACCTGGTGCGCCAACACTGAATAAGCAGAGAGTCTAGCTACATTTGGTAACTTTATCTTTTGCTAGTAAAAGAATAATTTAAAAAATGGAATATGGAATCCCTGATAACTTAGAAAGCTGCTTGTTACCCTGCAGTTTATTTTCTAGCAACTCACACTGACTGGTAAATAAACTGTAGGGTAACAAGCAGCTTTAAAAGTCTTATCAGGGATTCCATATTGGTGTGTAGACATCTGTATAGAAAACACTTTGTGCATAGAGACAGTGAATACTGGGGTCAGGGGGTGTGGTTCTTTGATGACTTCATGGGCTGTGGGTTGTACTGGCAACAACATGGAAGCCTTCTTATTTACAGAATCTATTTCTCACATATATTAAATGCAATGTACCACAGAAGAATCTTACAATGTATAGGTGTTCTGGGAAGAAAAACTTTAACATTAGGTTTTTGAAAATTTAAGTTTAGTTCTCCTTTAAGTCAGCTCTTGGGATTCTGAATAGGGGAAAAGAAAAAAAATCACCCTGGCTTCTAACCCAAACTATTCTGAGTTCCGTGGAACCCACAGTTACTGGCTTAGTCTCCGGTCTGTCCAAGTGTCCGTACAATTACTTCCAGGTAGTGACATCACTGCATGTTTCACTCAAGTGAGCTCTTCAGGCAGTCTGGCCAGCCTTATATAGATTGATAGTCTCTGGGGCGGGAGGTTATATTAAATTGATGCTATATACTTATTGATTTGTGTTGTGTTAGATAGGTATTTGAAGTGCCCTTTTAATGAGGTGACACTTTATAGCTTCATCTAGGTGTATATATACTTCTTTCTAGAGTGGAGGACCTAGCTTCCAATGCTTAGGGATGTGTAGCAATATATATTTATATTTCCCCACTATATTTTCTTGACTTTCAGCCTTATTTGGCAGTTGTAATCTGGTTCTATATACCGCGAGTGCCTCAGGAGCTGCTTTTTTTTGGTGTAGTATTGAATTAAAATTTAAAACTTGATTGCGTACCAAGAGAGAAGTTATTTTGATTTAATTTTAGTATTTTAAAAAGGCACACAATATTAGTCAATGTCAAAAGAGATTAAAATTAAATCTTCTTAACACAGAACTAGGCTCTATTTAAGGAATGGCAGGTATTACCTTTAGGTAAGTGAAGACAGTTCATGTCTTATTACAAGAATTCACTTTAAAGAATGTAAAATCTCTAAAACCATTATTTAAAATAAAATTAAAGCTTGGTTCGAGGCACATGTAATTATATTAAATAGATGGCTTTAGGTCTACAAAAACGGCAAAAAATATTTCCAAGAAACTGAACAGTGATACTGTAATTTTACACTTTCTAGAAAATCCCATTATCACAAGATTACCTTTCAAGGATGGGGAGGGGCAATGACATCTGCTTACCAGGATGTGTACAGTTAACCACTATATTGCTGGTACTGATTTGTTTTACTGAAAGACAATAGGGCTACCAAAGGAAAATTGACAGGGACAAGAATAAGTAGGGCACAAAAGTAAGGTGTCCCAAAGCAAAGGAACAGCTAGCACACATCTTGCACAAACAAGAACAGACTGTCCTTGAGCAGATTCATTGACTAACAACATTTTTCCAGAAATAGTTTGTCTTACTAAAGCAGTGACTAGGTATATAAGAGAAATTTACATGCTACAGCATTTTACATAATGCAAAAATACATACTATTTGTTCAACACTGCATCATGTAGAACCTTTAAGAATTATATTTGGCACAGAGTTGTTTCTGCTGCTGATACAACAGGAGAAAAGATGCCCTGAAGTGCATTATAGACTGAGCCACCACAAAAACAGAGTACAGTGTGCTAGTCATAGAGGGTCAGCACAAGTCTACTCTACAAGTTTTCCCTGACAAATTGTGAATTCAGTAATTCACATTTCACTTCACTGAAGCAGAAAAGCAGTCAGCATTACTGATCTTTTAATAGTTTGCCATTTTAGTCTCATAAATTGTTAAAGCAAGTTTTAGAATCTATTTTCCAAATCCCAGTGATGCAAAGAAACTTGACAAAGTTTTCAAGGGTTCATTAACAAAGGAAAACGTTTTCTGAACACTTAATGTTGCATGAACTTAAATAATGTCCTTATTCAGAGCTCCCCTATGCAGGGCAGCAGTTATTAATATTTGTGGAAGTATTGCACACAATTATAAACTACAGGATGTGGCTTTTATACTACTCTATAATCAATTATCTTTCAATTTTTTTTTTACCTCTTTCATCTGCTTAAGTTCCAACTTCAGCATCTCACATTCAGATTCAAATTCAGAATTCTTTTGCCTTAATTCGGAATTCTCTTCCAAAACAGCTAGACCATACTGAGCAGCTTGGACCTTTTCTTCAATTGTCTCTTGTAGTTCAGCAGATAAGCGGTCCAGCTCTGCCTGCAAAATTACAGCGTCTTCTTGGGCCATGCTGTCACGTTAAATAAAGGAATTTAAAAAGACACCTATTAAAAAAAAAATTAGAGTATTTAAGATGTAAAAATGGGCAATGAAAAAAAAAAAAGCACAGTACCAGCTAGGAGGGGAAAGCTGCTTTTAGAACATATGCTTCCAAAAAATTTTTTTTATAATAATGCAGCAAAATGGAATTAGAATAAGGAACACAATAGCATTTCTGCTAATGTGTTCATGTGCAATGTACTGTATCCCATTTTACAGGAACAAACGCAAAATGATGGTAAAAATGTTCATTTATTGCATATAGAAGTTTCTGAGAAATAATTTTTACTGGGAAGTGTTTTATCCCTTTAACAATGCAATTGACTTTGGTAATAAGTTACGCATGAACTGGAATAATACACTGTCACACCAGCCATTGTTATAAATCCAAACATACTGTAAGCCTTGATGTCATTGCAGAGCTGCAATGAATTAAATGAGGACTTCCAGTTCTTGATAAGTATACGTTGCAAAACCTTTTTTTTAAGCCTAGAAATAACATAATTACTGAAGACTTCTTTTAAAGGGGAAAAAAGTATTTTTCCATTCCAAACAATGTAAAATGGTCCTAATGCACTCTTGTGCAATGATGGGTGCAAACTCCTCTTCTAATTGAAGACTTAAAATTCAGTGCAAATACATATGGTTTTAAAAGGGGAGAACAAGGTTTCGGGGGTTGTGTGCCTCACCTGAGGAAGGGGGGAATGGAATCCATTGGAAATGGGCCAATCAGTTCACATCAGATTATGGTTCAGAAAAACTGACCCAAATCTGACATACTAACAAATGGCTGTATACAACAGTGGTCCCCTATTGGGATCATGTAGTACAAGGGCCACACATGTATGTACTGTATAGTATTTAATGCAGGGACCAGTCCATGGAAAAAAAACTATAGAACCAGTATATGATATAAAAAGGTTGGACAACTCTTCTGTAAACAAAATATTGCCAAGATACTTTTAACCACTATAAAGGCCCTGTTTGTCAAAATGCAGCCAGCTACAAGCAAGCACTGATTAAGGCTTGATAATCACATGCTTAGGGCTAGGGCCCCACTATGCACAAAATGTGAGCGATTCAAATTCATTTTTCAGATCACATCTGCTTAGCGCATGGACACCAACCACAATTACATGGAAATCATTGTCCATGCCCCACTATTTCTTTGTGCAAGAACCCCAATTTTGCTGGGTAATGCATGTATACTTGTTTAAAGGGTACATACACCCAGAAATAAAACTTTCTATTTACTGTAGTCCAACCCAGCCACCAAGTTGCAAACAGGGGCCGGACCAGCAACCCCCTCTGTGATTGGCTGAAAGCAGCTGCCGGCTATGCAGTGAGTCGAGGAAACAAAGCAGTACATTTCTGCTGCTTTTTAAAAAAAAGAATTTTAAAAATCTAGCAGGCAGATCTATAGTTTTCCCTCTGCTAGAGACTGCACAAATGGATAGTCTAGTAAGTCTTGGATACTGTACAGTCACTGGGGCCACAAAAATAAATAAATATCCAGACGGGACCGATTTGGCCTTGCGTTTGACATGGGTGGTCTACATATTAAAGACATAGGGATGCACCAGTTTCAGTGCAGCCACACAGCATGCACTTGTCCCACCCCTGGTTCCATTACAGGACATTACACAAACACACACTAGTGTGCCCAACAGCTGGAGAAACCCTGGTCCCACTTCCGGATATGCAGCTGTTGTAACATGACAGAGACTGAACCGAGGGCCAGAACATTGATGCACAGGCTCCACCCTAACCTGACAGAGACTGAACTGAGAACATTGATGCACAGGCTCCACCCTGCACAACCATGGAGCACAGAAAGTCATTACAAGACAACAGTTATACACTCATTTTGCATTTGATAGAACACAATAGGTTTTAGTTTCTAGAAAAAAAAATAGTTTTGGTTTCCCAGAGTTCCACTAACCAGCCAATGCACACTATGATCAGTCACTTCCTGCTTTTGAAAACTACGACTCCCGTGATCCTCTTTGATCAAACAGAACATGTAGAGCTTTGAATAAACACAATTGACACTGTGACTATCAGACACTGGCTATACAGTGTTCCCTCCCTCTGTAGGGATAAAGTGAGGCCCCGTCCCCCCCCTTATTCTTACTTGGCCGAGCTCCTTTAAAGTGTCTCCTGCTTACGACGCCATGTGTGTCCAGGGGCCCAGATGTTCCTCTCCATACGACATCACTTCAAACGACGACTTCCAAGCATTTCCATGTCACACGATCCGGTACAGGTAATGTGAGGCAGTACCAGAGCTTAAACCGTTGCTCTTTGAAAATTCCAAGTCCCGCCCAGCACGTTCGTAGGACAAACGCTAAGCGCTAACGAACTTGTGATTGGCTGATGCCAACATCCGTCTTCGTTTTAAGCCCCGCCCCTTACGGCTGCGGCGCAGGTGATTGGCTATAAAGTAGGAGCGCTGAGGCTAGACAGACTGCAAAGACGTAAATTTGGGCGGGAATGTAGCCACTGAATGGAGATGTTTGATTGGCTGCCTGAAGTGTAAAAGATTATTAAGCATGATTTAGCCAGAATGCACCGCGGTCATTAACTAGAGAGAAACATGTACTAGAGAGAACGTGGGTGACAAGGGGTGCTGCAGCTGTATTTAATGTAATGGGTAACATTTCCTTTAAACTGGGATAGGTGGTGGGAAGGGGATTCAGTAAAACACAATTAGGCATTATCTTTGGATAAAGCATTTTTCAACTTTCAATAACACAAAAGGACACTTTAGAAAGGCTTTATTATGAAACGACTGTCTATGTTTTGCATTGAGTTTTTAGGAGCAACTAACTAGGTGGGGGTATATAGCATTATTACACATAGGAAAGGTCCATATGTATGTGTGTAATTAGCACTATTTAATTAAAATCACCATAAGAAATAACACCATACAAAGTATAGTACTACTACCTACTACTGAATTACAAAACAATGTATATACAATTAATAAACTAAACTTACTTTACTGGACACCCCTAAGTTTCAATGGAAACTGTTAGCAAATCAAAAAATTCTCTTAGGCACTGTCCATGACAAGACAGGAAGTGTAAGGAAGTCCCTGTATTACACCCAGTTATGTGCTGTTTGTAAAACATGTAACAGTTTTAGCCAATTAGAAAATTCTTCAGACTCTCACATTTACTCCCCCTCCCCTCTCCATAGAAAGTAATGACTTTGCATGTCTCTGAAACTACCCAGCTAATCAGAATCCTGTGTTTCCTAACCCCATAGTGACTGTAAATCTGGAACTTGCTGTGGTAATTACCAATAAGTATGAACCTAGCATGTTATTCTGGATCCTGTATAGGGTCTCAGGATGTCCAATGGAGCTGTTCAGATTGAATTGCACATTGTGGCAGGATTGCCTGGATCTGTGCTCAGATCTGCTGGTTAATACCATTTTGTCTGGATACATATAATACATGTGTCCCAACTGAGCATCTGCTTTGTGTGAGAGCCCTGCCCGGACAGATGACTGTTGGTCACAGTAACAGTGGCTGCAGCTAGCAGCGCATGTGACAGACTGATCATATGGTCCCATAGGGAACTGCATGATTGGCCATGATTTACTAACTGACCCATTTGTCTGATACGGACGACCGAACTCGGTCGTGGCTGGCCGCCCCACACCATCATATTTCCAGCCGACTAATCCGTGGCACTATTGGTTCGTTACTGGTGTTTACCCAGCCTTAAGGTTCGTACACACATGCGATCGTGGGTGCCAACCCGTGATGCACGATGTGTACGAACGGCAGATAATCGTGCCATGTATGGGCACTTTATCGGCTAAAATGGGCGTTCTGTCTATACACGGCACGAATATAATCCGAAACGACCGTTCGCACACGTCATGCGTCGACACTGACGATCGCATGTGTGCACGAACCATTAGACTTTATAGATTATAACTGCCAGGTAGGTGGTATTTGGAAGTGAGTGCAAATAACAGGGAGATTCACCCAGAGGCACAAGCTCTCTGGGCAAATCTCCCGTACGGGATTTACCAGAGGCTGTGCGATTTTGGGTGAATCTCACCCGCACATAAGTATTGATCGCCAGCTATTAGTTGGTGTTTAATACTTACGCATAAAGAGCAACCTCTGGTAAATTACTTTGAAACGGCCGCACGAGTGCCTCTTCTGGTACTCGCGCTGCCGCCGCAAAGCGGGCATCCCTGTTAGTCATAAACTTTACCATATTTGCCCTAACTTCCAAATACCACCTACCTGGCAGTTCTAATCTATGAAGTCTAAAGGTTTGTGCACACATGTGATCGCGGGTGCTGATGCACCACGTGTGCGAATGGCCGTTTCGTCCGATAATCATGCCATGTATCGACAGAACGGTCATTTCGGCCGATAAAATGCCCATACATGGCATGATTATTGGCACATCGTGCGTCAACACATCGATCGCATGTGTGTAAGAACCTTAAGGCTGGGTAAACACCAACAGCGAACCGATAGTGCCATGGATCAGTCGTCAGGAAATATGTGATGGTGTGGGGCGGCCAGCCGCGACCAAGTTCGGTCGTCCATTAGTTCACGGTCGATCATGCAGTTCCTTATGGGACCACATGATCAGTCTGTCACATGCACTGCAGGCTGCAGCCACTGTTACTGTGATGAACAGTCATCTGTCCTGGCAGAGCTCTCATACAAAGCAGATGCTCAGTTGGGACACATGATAGTGTTACACATTTCCATGCTAAATGGTATTAACCTGCAGATCTGAACACAGATCCAGGCAATCCTGCCACAAAGTGCAATTCAATCTGAACAGCACCATTGGAAATCCTGACACCCTATGCAGGATCCAGAATAACATGCTAGGTTGATACTTATCGAAAGCTTGGGGAGCGTGCTTTCTGTGATCTCACACCAAGTGCACAAACGTGCAAGTGGTTCGGGATCCATTCTGTCTCGCTCTTGTGCCCATAGCTGTTAAGCCGTAGGGCTAGAGGGAGGCAACTGAGGTCCCTTCAGCCGGTTGGCGTCAGGAACCACACCATACTTGCCCTCCCATTCTGCTCCCAGCTGCCACCAGGAAGCGTCCAGTGGGGCTCAAATGGGATAAGCCTGAAGGTCCTAAAAAGGACCCAGGCAATCCCGCCACAATACGTGAACAAAACCAAACAAAAAACACAAAATAAGTGCTATTAAGTGCTATGTGTTAATAAATAAGGAGAGGGTGAATTTAATAAGGTGATCCAAATAACAGGCCCCAGCCTTTCGGCCCAGGGTAAAAAATTATTCTGCCATAGCCAAAGCTATGGCAGGAAGTGAAGGGAGTGCTATAAACACGTGCCCCCGAAAGTTCTGTGGGAAACCCGAACTTTCGCACGCACCTGCCTCAAGGCTTCGACCAGGCTCCATATCCACTCAAAACCAGACGGGAGCTTGGGAGGTGAGCCCTTCGGGAAGCCCATCTCCCTCTTTACCATGCACCTGCCAGAATGGATAGGTTCATACTTATTACTATATATGGAGAGGTTTGCATAGAGGAGCTAAAAGTAGAGCCTTCTTATAACTGAAGCTACCTGACAGCCTCATGTTTATTATATTAATATTGGGGGAAAGGGGAAAAACTGTTAATTTCTCTAAGAATGCTGGGTAGTTTCAGAGACATGCAAAGTCATTTAATCATTTACAGACACCACTTCCTGTCTAGCAAACAGAAACTGGATTGTCTCATTACTTTCTATGGAGAGGGGAGGGGGGAGTAAATGTGAGATATAACTGGGTATAATACAGGAACTTCCTTACACTTCCTGTCTGGTCATGTACAGTGCCTAAGAGAATTTTTTGATTTGCTAACAGTGTAAGATCAGAACCTCTCATTGGAGGTGTGGCTAGACCTATCATTTTGAGTTTTCCATAGAAACTTAGGTGTGTCCAGTAAAGTAAGTTTACTTTATTAATTGTATATCACTTGTTTTGTAATTCAGTAGTAGGTAGTAGTACTATACTTTGTATAGTGTTATTTCTTATGGTGATTTTAATTAAATAGTGATAATTACACACATAGATATGGACCTTTCCTATGTGTAATAGTGCTATATACCCCCACCTAGTTAGTTGCTCCTAAAAACTCAATGCAATTTCCGTAAAAATATAAATTAATTTATATAATATAAGGGATAAGGGATTGACAACCGTTGTGTTCAAGAGCTATCAATATCAATATATAATATATATGCATTTGTGCCCATACACTAAAATCTTGCCTTCTGTTATTCCAGCAACCTTTCCTGCTGATAATCCTAATGGCTGACCCTACTGCCCAACTCATATGCAAAATGAATTTCAGTCTCCAGTGCACCAGAAGTTTAAAAATGTTTTCAATGTCTATAATGAACACATACAATAGCTTCCATTCCATTTTATCATTGATTGTGTGCCAAGCAAAAACAAAGAAGCTTACAATCCATTTTCAGATGTGCCCTGCAAACATTTTTGTACAGCCTGAACATTTAAAGATCGTTTTTTTTCCAATTCCCTTGCAGTCTGGGCTGATCTGAGTGAGCAGGACAACAATTGCCTATCCCACTGAAATCAAGAGGAATTCCCAGGGCTATGTGATTTTATCTAGAAGCACCCAGATTAGCACTGACCCGAGTATAAACCGAGGGGAGACTTTCAGGATGATTTTAAAAATATCTTGGATTATACGGTAAGTATAAGTCAGGGTATCTAGATATAGATTGCTATAAGACCAGTGTCCCAGTGCTTTTGTAGTTGTCTATTTGAAAAACCTAAATGATTTATAGTGGAATTTCTGCCATCTATACCAAATAGCCCTTTCTGCATCAGGACAAAGGTGCCCATTTCTAAGACTCTGATCTTCCAGAAATCCAATCGGACCGATTACATTGTAACCGACTATACAGACGTAATGTTGGTAAGTTAAGCAGTATCAGGAGAAAATATTAGGCAGTTGTAGAAGACATCCTCAAAGTTCTCTGACCTGTCTAAAACAACCTTTTGCTTTTAGATAATCATGGCCCTACTTTATTACTTCTAACAAGGGGTAAATTATTTCTCATATAACTACTAAAATTATATGTCATATTTAATTAAACATTATAATTATATGTAGTTACTTTTTTGTTCTATTATAGGAATATGCGTAAAACTGCATACAGACGATTTACAGCATGGATCCATGGTTATTTGGGTGCAAAAAAGAAGAATTCTATTCCTGCATGTATTGTAAGCAAAATAAGAAACCAGTTCCCTGATCCTAGAGGAAGATATAAAGGATTTTATTGGGCAGATGATTACTCTGCAATAGACATGGAAACAATTACTGTTTACTCATAAAGAAAAAACGTGTGTGTATCCCTCTTGGCAATTAAAAAGACTGTTTGACACTAAAGCTAGGTACACACCTATTGATCTTTCCTCCTGACCATCCGTTCGATACCTTCGACCAGTCGGCCAGGAGGAAGGACTCTCAGTCGCAGCAAAAGCAGCCGCGTCCAACAGTTACCGCAACCTATCGTACGGTCCATAGAGGATCGGACGAGGTTTTCCACCATGTCCGATCATCCTTTCAGACGAATGGTCGGTTGGACATGGCCGCATTGGGAAGCAATAATTTCGGTCCGATCGACTGATACACTGAACTATCGGTCGATCGAAATATCTCATTGTGTGTACCCAGCTTTAGAAACGGAACAGAAGATCTATCATGTGACTCCACATAGAAGGCGATATCAGATACAGCTTTCAATTACTCTAGTTTCAAGGTAAAAAAATCTAATCTAAAATTTAATCTTAGCCTAACAGTGTTTGTCTCTTTCTCTGCCTATTGGAATATGTATGAATTCAAACAATACATGTCCTGTAACTTAAAATTTAGCAATACCGTGGCTTTAACGATTGTTAAAACAATTGTTAGTTTATGATCGCTATTGTAAATCTAGGATAGCGATTGTAAATGTACAATGACGGTCACAATTTAGATTTAAGATCCCCCATAGAATACCATTGCGTTATTTTACTACCACATGGTATTCTACAACCGAACGTCATTAAATTAAAGAACGTTCGCCATAAATGTTCGGATGTACATTTACGCCCACTATCATACAATAACAATAATACCTGATATCGCACGTTTATAAATATGGCCCTTGGAGTCAGGAAGTATTTATTTCCCCCTAATACTGTTTCTTTTTCCTTCTCTTTTTTAATGTTTTTCTGGATCAACTGATAGGCAGAAAATGTGGGTATTGCTGAGTGGAGTAAATGGATCTATGTCTTTATTCAATCTTAAATACTATACTGTAACCTCAGTCTCACCATGGGTTGAATTAGCACATGGATATATATATATATGTGAGCAGTAACACCACGTCAAGGCTTCAACCCTTGTTACAGACCATTCATTCCCCATTCATACTTTTTTCTTTAAAGGAGAAGTGCACTGTAAAATGAAGTTATGCTAAATTGGAAGCTGCAGCTTTAAAAATACATTTGGCATATTGTTTTTCCCTAAGCCCCTCCAGAGCCTACCTTTGTAGGTTTAAAGTTGCTGACATCTTGCTTGTCCCCCCCCCCCCCCCCCCGGATCCTGAGCTTCTGGTCTCTCTAGAACTCATGACAGGCACTGTAATGTAAAAGAGTTCATGAGCATATGCAAAAGAATTTTATTTGATGAAAAGAGTACAATCTCCCATGTTACTCAATTGAGCATGGCAGAGATGGACTTCCACCGCGTTGTTCCCCACTGCTGCATGCAGGAGCGGCAGAAACATGCGAAAAAGGCACTTAACCAGTAAAAACACCGGCTTTGTAACAGTTTGCAGCCATTACCTGGTTGCGCTCATGACATCATACGCGTCATTGCTACCGCACACGAGAAACTCATGCAAGCACTTAGGTGCAGATCTGGATCAAGGGAGGAGGAGAAAGCAAGTCACTCACAAAGACAGGAATGAAAAAGGCAAGGGGCCGGGTCTTCTAATCCTTTTATAAGGTTTGAGGGAGGGGTTTCTGTCACTCAAGCAGTGTAGGACCAGGGAAAATCACAAAGGTCTTAATCCATTTTAAAGGACAGTCTAAAGCTAAGACCTGAACTATATCATGCAGGGGTGGGGGAGGGTTTGTATTAAGGGTTTATGATGTGGGGTAATGTTGTTTTCAGTGTAAAGCTTTCCTTTAAAGGACACCTGTACTGAGAATTTTTATTTTTTCCCCTCCCCCCCTTCCAAAACATGCTAGAGAAGGCAATACAGTTAAGGGGGGTTAGGGAGAGCTCTCATTGTCTGATTTAGGGCTAGACCACACTAACGCATTTTCTGTGCCATTTCGCTTGTAGTTTTGGTTAAAATGGAAGTTGCGGTAATGCCAAAAATTCTGTGATTCCTGGTGCACATGCGATTTTGCATCCGTTAACAATTTGCGTGCACCATTTTTTAATGCAAATGCATGCAGTTTTATAATGTATAAATTACAAAAATTCATGCGGAAACGCAGAACGACGAGCAACAATGCACAGAAATCGCACATCCAGCCATGCTTTGGTTCGTTTTAGTGGGGCCTCAGCCTAAGTTAGCGTTTCCTGTACAGGCAGCTATACCTATAAATGGTAAAAAGTTGTAAATCCAAAAAAAGAAAGAAGTCCCCCTTAATAAAGATTACACACAGTTCCTATTACCCAGTACTCATGGAATTCACCAAAATATCACTCATAGTCATCGCATGGCGAGATGACGTCACGCTGTGTGCGCCCTGACGTCATGCGCGGAGCGCACGTGTCCGACCGGGCATTAGCAATTGCAGCTAACCATTCAGGAGGCAGCTGAATATCTCGGAGGGTAGATTCTAACTATACACCTAAAGACAAGCAAGATGTCAGCAACTTTAAACCTACAAAGGTAGGATCTGGAGGGGCTTAGGGAAAAAAATATGGCAAAAGTATTTTTAAAGCTGCAGCTTCCAAATGAGCATAACTTCATTTTACAGTGCACTTCTCCTTTAAACCAATCACAAGGGAGGTGGAGGGTTTTTAATACCTCTTAACCTTGACCTTTATGCCATACCATTCACCAATATCAGCACATTTTATACTCTGCCTAACACAGCCACTCCACATTCATACCTACTTACCTGTTTTTCTTACCTCTTTCCCTGGTCCTACACGGCAGTGGAACCTGATGGGTTAGATTCTATAAAGGTTAAACCACATGTACTTCCTCAGTCTTTTTTCTTCTGTCTTCACAATGGACGGTCCTCTCATGCTGGCTCTCCTTTTCCTGCTCCAGTGGGGTCTAGCTGCTCTTCCCTCTCTGGAACCAAGTGAGCAGGTCCTATTAGAGAAGGAATCATTTACTCACCAACCAGGAGTCACAAACCAAAACTCCTCAATGGTCTCTACAGCTGAGTCATCGCTGATGGTCTTTAAGAAGGACAGAGGCTTTTCACTGTAAATGTTCAAATCCTCAGATGACACCTATAAAAAATATTTTAACAATAAACTTTCTATTTAATGTAATATGGACCATAACAAGACTAGGACTGTAGATGAAGCAAAATAAAGTTTGAAAGAGTCTTTATATAATGCAATAGTTACATTCTGCAGTCATGTACTTACTGGCTCTGGCTGAAAAGGAGGCGTTCATTTTCCCCTTTCAAGCTCCTTCCAGTTGATAGAACTGTAGAACGCATGTCGTCGTATGTTTCCATGAGTTCCAAGACGATGACATGATTTCTTTTTCAGGAGCTAAAGAAGCCAAGTACAGTGACTGTTTTGGTACAATTTATCAATATCCAATGTCAAACAGAACATGAAAAGCTACAGGTGTCATGTGGTAGTTATTTTAATATAAGTTATATACTAACCTATAATATGGCAGCCAAGAGACACAGTTACACTTTACTTCTTTGTGATAAAACATTAAGAATGAGATGTTTATGTAAATGAATCTATTACGGTAGAGAAATAACTAACCTTCTGCAGGAGATGTTGCAGTGCTGTACTGAGCGATGCTTCTCCTGAAGGATGGTTCTTCTGATGTTTTGCAGGTAGGAATTGTGATCTTCCGGTGGCCATTTCGCACAGTACAATTCCAAACGACCACCAGTCTACTGCTGCACTGTAGTCCATTCCATCCATCTTAAACAGCAAATCATTTATCATTAATCCTCAAACATTTTTATATTTGGAAATTAAAGGAAATTTGAAGTAGTTGGTCAAATTTAGTATTACAGTCTTAAGGCAATAGATGTTATTGTGTATGTAATATGTATGGAAACTGTAATTGAGTCATGTATCAGAGGCAGCACTCCTCCTGAATCTGTTATATGGTATATCCTATGGTACTTGCTTCTGGACAACCGGCCACATCTCTACTAACAGAAGTTAAAAAAGGCAGCACACATAGACTGTGGTATGAGACTAATCCATATAGTTACAAAAGCACCACAGTGATGAACATTTTGAGGACCTCCTCCTCCAGAAGGTCATTAAAACGTAAAAATGTTGTTTCTTCTGGGGTCACTTCTTACCTCGGGAGCCATGTAGCAGCATGTGCCTGCCATGCCGCTGTTGGTGTCCTCGACAAAAATATTTTCTGCTGCCACACCGAAATCGCAGATCCGGATAAGACCGCTGCTCAACAGGATATTCGCTGGTTTGAGGTCACTGCAAGAAATATATTAAAAACTCACCTTTTAGGCATTCACAATTATCAGTGAGGTTAAGAATGCAAAAGATGCTGAAAAAAGAAACTACTAAAGAGAAATAATAGTAATGACTATAATAGGTTGTGCGGTGCCTACCGATGAATAATGCCGAGGGAATGAAGATATTGCAATCCGCACACCATCTCTGCAGAGTAGAACCTTTTTAAAGAACAAAATATTAGTCAATCTTCCAATACATTAAATATATTTATTATTTAGAGTCTAAACCACAATCTACAAGGCAGTTTCTGATAAAGTTATTCTCAAAATTCTGTGGATAAATAAAAATTGAACTATTTAGAAATTCAGCTTTACTTGTCCCACAGTCCATTATAATTCCATTTGTAATAACTAATAAAAACTCCATAGAACAGGATGAAACATGTCACCGTGTATTTGTAAAAAACCTGGAGACTCCAAAAAGTGTCCACTACCCATGTGCAGTGTATGATTATTTGTGAAACAGACCAATCTGTTGCTTTCAGATAAAGCAGATAAATTTGAATTCGGTGAAAACCAAACGTTCAGTGAGGAACTCATGGCCAATCTACCGAGGAACACAGAGCCTCACGATCCCAAAGGAATAGGAGCAACTTAAATGTTACAAAAAAGGAAAATCTCAGCAGAAAAATTAGGATTATGGGTGAGCAAAGGACAGAGTGGGAATAGAAAATATCTTAGAACAATTATCTTTTGTTTACATAAGAATTACCAGGCTATTTCATTCATGAGGATCAGTTGCTTTTAATTTTTTCCCAAGGATTGCATATGCATTTCTGATACATTATACACAATGCAAATAGTAGGTGTAGGATTTAATCATACTTGATGAACACGTTTCTTTGTTCATCTTTAACTACTATAGGTAGTATTAGATAAATAAAGTCCCAAAGGCCCATGCAGTTACCAGATATTCATTCAATCTATGGTAATATTAGGTGATGAGGTTTTCTTTACCTTCTAACAGTTCTGCGCTCAGTAAAGTGTTACACCCCTCTACATTTTATCTTACAGTTCCTATACTTAAAGGGGAAGTTCAGTGCAAATACATATTCTTTGAAAAATACTGCTCTTTTTTCTTAAATCACAATGAACTTAACCAGCCCCTTCAACATTTTGTCTGTGTATAAATAAATTCAACCAAAATACTGACTTCCTGTTTCCAGGACCCCTAGTAGAGACTGTTATGGTCTTGCTCTTGACCCAGTGCCTGGGTTGATTCAGTTGCTCAGTAGAGATCTGAGCATGTTTGACCCATCCAGCAGCCAATCAGTATAAATTACTGTTAAGAACATTCCAAGGAAGTGGTGCTTCCTGGGAAGAAGAAGGGCCGTTGGAACCTGAAATGGCAGCTCACTAATGTCAACAGGAAGGATCGGCAAAGGGTATGAAAAAAAAAAAAAATTCGGAACGGGAGAGAATATGCAAAATATGCATAATAAAAACCAAGAATTTTTAAAAGTGATATTTTCCACTGAACTTTCCCTTTAATGTTTTATTCTAAACAAACAGGTTTCAGTTCTGAAAAAAAAACATCACTTACTTTGCCGAATGATCCTCGACCTAGAAGAGAATGGAAAGTGTAGTTAGTCACCACCTGGTGACATGTACATGTAGATCTTACGTCCGATCTCCGGTCATCGCTCGCTGCTCCTGAAAGTAAAGAAATATAATTATCTGTATAAACTGCAAACCTACATTATTACCATAAGATTTTATACCACTATATAAATCACATTTTAAAAATGTTGATGTCATCAGTGAACTTTTCCTTGAATTTTTAGCAACACTAGAAACACACAGAAATGCATGTGAAAAGCTCAATGGTAACGCAGTGCATTTCACGCTTATTTCTGTGCGTTTGCCAAGCCTTATGAGTTAATATATTTAATTATGCTTTTAGGGAAAATTGTAATAGAAATCTTATTAATGATTGAACTTGAAAAATTCCCTTTAATTGTGCTACTTACATTCTACTTTACCATTCATAGGGGAATGTTAATGGCTCAGTATTTAGCACTGAGTATGGACTTTACTATTAGCTACATATAGTTTGTATGTACAAATGGCACTTGCATAGGTTTCCTCTACACTGTAACTTATTTAGACAATATTTTATATGATTAATGATAAATCAAGGAAGGCCATAGAGTTGAACACAACCTTGCTATCTACCCTGTTTAGCTGTTTGAGCCTGAACATTAGTTCTATTTTATTAGAAATAGCACATCAACTGCACTTTCCTACACTTTATACCCCCAGTGAACAGGTAAATCCTCTATACAACTAATATATATACAAAAATACAGTTACACAATATGTATTATAAAATAAAATACCTAAAGGTAATACCAACATACAAATGGTCCTTAAAAGGCAAGTCCAGCCTAAAAATGAAAACTTTAAAGGTAAATCATCCTCCAAAACCCTAAACGGTAATGGTTTGAAATGTGAAATATATAAGTCTAACCTGAAATCCTGCACAATGTCCTGTTTCCCTTGTTTCTGCTTCCTGGTTCTTCCAGTTAGTAACTGTCAGTTATGGATTTGACAGTTGACATCACAGCCAATGACTGAATGTTATTCCTCTGTCTGCCTCTTCTGAGCATGCCCAGGCTCAGTACAGGTTTCTAAATTGCTCAGTTTCCATGAGGCATCCAGAAGCATAGCAGGCATACAGTAATGAATTCATAGGACAAACTAGGATATATCAACATATTATAAAGAGTCCATTCTTTCTAAAATATGTTCTTATGAGGGTGGAGTTGTCCTTTAACCAAAAATAAGGACAATTTATAGTCAATGTATATATCCATACTGTATAATATAGCAATACATTAGAAATACATAATTATCCATTACAACATTCATTCCCATACCTAAGGTCCTGGCTAAAGATCTCCTTTTCGCCTCTCCTCCGCTCTCTTCTTTCTTCTTGTCTCTGATTCTTCTCTTCATCTTCGTCTCCTCTCCTGTCCTGCAACCTAAATAACAATAATCGCAAACAAAAGCGCAAACAATTGAAACTGCACTTAGACTATAAAAAAATCACGGCTGCTCTGCTGACCAGTGGTCCACAATAACATAACTGTCAATTTTCAACTGTCATTTGTGCCATGTGCACCCACATACTGTCATGTGAACATAGTGGCCAGTGTCAGCAGAACTGACAGAACACAGGGAAGATGGGGAAATTTACTGTAAACCAATTAGTCCATATCACCTGGCAAGCTGCTTATTGGACTTACATATTGATAGACTTTTGTAAAATAAGACTTATGTCTATCCAGCTTCATTAGTGTGAGTTACCTACAGCATGATGACTACCTAACAATGGTCTAGAGGAAACAAAAATCTAAAGTCAACCCAGCAGTATTGTGTCCTTAATACAAGACATTACCTTCTCAGCTTTGGCTTTTTGCAAATTGGTTGCTACCACTAAGCTTGTTATTTACCATAGTAAAACTCCTATGTTCCTAACAAATTTTAGCAAAAATGAATTTAGAGCATAAGCAGCAAATTGAATAATGGCCTTATTTAATAAGAAGTGCAAAATGTGTCTGTGCTGTTAATTTGCAGCAACCAATCAAATGTTATCAATTTTTTTCTAATTCTAGTAGATCAATAAAACAGTAACATCTAATTGGTTACTACAAATTAGCAGCACGGGCACATTTTTGCACCTCTTATTAAATAAACCTATGAATGTACCTTTCATAGGTGCATCCACTGCGCAATACCTGTCGATTTAAATTCCATACATACAGTTATTCAATAAAACTTCTTATCATTAAAAATGAAAAAGTATATATATATATATATATATAATTTATTTTTTACAATATACTATGGTTTGTGATGTAGCGATTAGCTTTGGCAGGATCGTGGCCTACTGGGTTAGGCAATTACACAGGTGCTTCAAAGACAACTTTAACACAGAGCATTTAAACAATGGCCGCAACCAGTTTTATTGTAAACAAAGCAAAATAAACCAAGGCCAAGCTGTCCTTGACTAATTAATACACAATGAGTATTCCTCTCTATGAACTATAAATACATTCACAGTGTTCACACATCTGTAGCACCCAGATTTCCAGCAACCTCTCACATGCAACACAGAAGTTCTGCTTCCAGGCATTCACTTAAGGGACCCATAACCAGTCTTTACCACTACTGCGTTTTTGTGCATTGCATTGTAGTGCGTTTTTTGTAATGCTCTGCTTTCTGCAGTTTATTGCGATAATGCACTCAATGGAGAAGAGGAAATAAAATACATAAAAACCTGCAGTTTTATGGCATTTATGGAATGTAACCAAAACGCTACATTCACACTACACATCAAAAAACCCATGAACAAGTGCAATAAATTGCAATTTAAAGCATTGCATCTGTAGTAGCGTTTTTATGCGTTTTGTTGTGTTTTTTTATGCAGAGCATTTTAGTGAATTTATTGGTATTTATTGGAATTTTTTGGTATAAATCCAAAAAAAATGCATAAAACTTTTTGGTGCCTTTTTTATGCGTTTTTTACTCTCCCCCATAGACTTTCGAAAAACGTACAGGGAGATTCAATGAAAGTTCTTATCGTTTAATCTGGTGCTAATTTTGCCCCAACCAATCAGATATTATTTAACATTTGAAAGTTAACATCTGATTGGTTGGGGCAAAATTAGCACCATTTTTAACGATAAGAACTTTTATTAAATAACCCTGTTTGTGTAAATGCTATTATGGCATTCCTATGTGAAATTGATGTCCTCCCCCCCAACGCATGTATTACCGCAAATGCAATAAAACGAATCTAGTGTGAATGAAGCCTTACTGTTTTCTCTGTACAAGATGTACTTTTAGAAAAATACTTCTCTATATGGAATAAGGAGCCTTTATCTTTTATGGAACTTTCCGGTGTTGCTCTTTTTTTGCAATGCTTTATGTTCTTTTGTAACAAACCATTCTAACAAAACTTTCTTACAGCTCATTAAAGTGTTTTATACATTTTACTCTTAATCTTCCTGCAACTTAAAATAAAAGAGTTTGGCCATATTCAGAAAGGAGAGGAAATCTTTTTCGGAACTTTCTTCCTTTGAGGTAGAATTGTCGCGGAATTTATAAAAACACATCCTGGTGGCAAGTAGCAAAATTTCATCATAGGCCATAAATGTTAGTCCAAAAAAACATCAGCAATGAATACAAACACTTTTCTCAGCCTATGGTAAGAGTTTTTAGCAAATTTACTGTAGTTATGATAAGAATTTTTACATCTTGACATGAAATATTTGAATCAAAGTCCAACTCTTTTTTAGACCTTTATTCTGGACGATATCACCAAAGGATCATTGGTTTTTTTTTTTTACAATGTGAAATGTATGACTAATACTTGGTGTCTTTGTACAAACTCCCCATTACTATCTGTATTCTATTTTGTGCATTTTAAGATGACACTAGATCCAACAGAACATGTTTTATAGCATGAACTTGAGAGAAAAGTCTTGAATGCCCATCTCAACCCTTAATGATCACTCTTGGTTTGCTGTGTCTAACAGTGACACTATCATAGGTTCCCCCTGGAAAGGTTTCTTTAAAGATATCATTCATGTGATAGGGTATGGACAAAGCACCAAGCATTTTGTCTAGTTATGCCCCTGATGAATAGGGAGGAATGAATGGGGGTTCCATTTCCAAATTTCACATCTGGGCCCTTTATTTTGCAGCTTTGCCATACGTAGCTTCTGGCTGATGTCCTCAGTATTTAGTTTATTCTTCAGGAGAAATACAAATTGATGATTAGATGCAAATCCAGCAATTATGCTTAAAGGGAAATTAAAGGCTAAAATAAATATTTGCAAACGAAGGCTGGAGTAGACTTTTCTAGGTACCTTTAGCCTTACGCTGCCTAAATATTTAATCTGTAAAGCAGAGAATTTGCAAGCATTAATTTAAAGGGCATGTCCACTCGCAAAACTAAAATTTGACCCAGTGCTGACCCTACTGTGTAGTTCAAATAGAATTAAAAGTAGGAGATGTCTGTGAGTCATCCAGTTCCTGCTTCTTCCTTTTCCTTGTTGAGGATGCTGGCATGTGCAGGGCAGCATCCTCCTCTCTGGATCCATCTTGGCTGCTTGGTGTTATAACTAGAAAAAACTTTTTCTGTAGTGTAGGGAACCCACCCCACCCCCAATAATAATACCAGTTTTTTTTTTTTTTTCGAAACCAGGAAAGGAAAACAAAGTGGCTAATTGAAATCAGGAAGAATATCTTTCTTCAGGGACCTCCAGGAATAGAGTAGGTATTGTTAGACATGGGGTTTTGGAGTGGGGGTTGCTGGCCCTACATATGAACTTGCCCTTGGGAGGTTGGAATTGTTGCTCCTACTTCTTATACAATTAAAGATTCAGTGGAGAAATAGTTAATTTTGGGGTTTGATGGTCCTTTATATGTTGGGACTTTTTTATGATTTATTTATGGAGACAGACTAAGGGATTGATAATATCCTTGTAATAAAAATTATTTTAATAGTTCAAAATAGTTTTTTGGCAACATTTCCTGCTGATAAATCCTGATGGCTGACCCTACTGCCCAACTCATATGCAAAAATAATCTCAGTCTCCAGTGCACCATAAGCTTACAATTTATTTAATTGTCTTTAAAGGGCATGTCCACCCTGAAAACTATCTTTTCATATAAGGTAGGTACCAGCTGCCCAACCCCCAGCCGCCGTAATATTTATTTTAAAATGTGCTTAAATCGTTACTTATAGAGCCTTCTCTCCCTATAAAGGATTTTATTGGGCAGATGATTACTCTGCAATAGACATGGCTTATAGTTTGTAAATAATAAGTTAATAAGTTATAAGCTCTACATTTTATTCGCACAAATTTATTATAAATTCATAAAAACTATTGCTGTTTACTGATAAAGAAAAAAACGTGTGTGCATCTCTCTTGGCAATTAAAAAGCCAACGGAACAGAAGATCTATCATGTGACTCCACATAGAAGGCGATATCAGATACAGCTTTCAATTACTTAGTTACTCTAGTTTCAAGGTAAAAAATCTATTAAACATTAGTTTTTAGCCTAACAGTGTTTGTCTCTTCCTCTGCCTATTGAAATATGTATGTATTCAAACAGTACATGTCCTGTACATTAAATTTTATATTGTTAACCACTACTTTACATAGAAGGCATTATTTATAAAGGATTGTTATCTGTAATGGCAGGTTCATTGGATAGTTAAAAAAAAGCTGGATGAGTTTCTGAAAATAAAGAATTTTGCACATTACTGATATAGATACATAAAGTTGGAGGGACATATTTATAAAGGTGTGGTATCGCTTTATAGCGATACTGCGGCTTTAACAATTGTAAATCTAGGATAGCGATTGTAAATGTACGATGACGGTCACAATTTAGATTTACGATCCCCCATAGAATACCATTGCGTTATTTTACTACAACATGGTATTCTACAACTGAACCTTAGTAAATTAATGAACGTTCGCAATAAATGTGTGATCGCGTACATTTACGCCTGCTGCCATACGATAACAATAACACACGATATCGCACCTTTATAAATATGGCCCTTGGAGTCAGGAAGGATTTTTTCCCCCTTCAGGGCTAGGCCACACTCTCGCGTGTTTTTGCATTTGCACAAACGCATGCGGTTTTTCTGATCATTGAAATTGTGGCAACACACCGAAAACGCACTTTTTCGGGTGCCATGCGATTGCAATTTGCGTTCCACTTTTTTATAGCAATCGCACGTGTTTTTCTATATCTAATGAAAAACTCAACAAAATTGCACGCGATTCCATGTGCGATTGCGTTTACTGGCGCAGTGTAGCTGTGCCCTTTCTGTCCGTTTTTTCACAATGTGTTTTCTATATAGAAAATGCATGCAAACATGATCAGAATTGCAGCATGCAGTGCGGTTTTTAAATGCAATGGACACAATCAAAATACAATAGTGTGAATGGTGCTATTGAATTCTATGTGTCTTTGCGTTTTTAAAAAATGTTTTTTGCAAAAAGACACACCTAGTGTGAACGAGCCCTGATTAAGGCTGAGGCTACACTGCAACGCACACACACGATTGCGGGTACGATTTCTGTGCGTTGTCTCGTGTTTGTGCATGCGATTTAGCTATTTTCCATTATGGAAATGCATGCGATTGCGGGGGAAATGGAGATCGCATGCGTTACCAAAATGGACACGCATGCGCAGTTGCACACGCGAATTGTCTTGACTCAGGTTAACTTAATAACATGAGGTAATGGAGCTACTATCCGTTCTTCAATTAAAAGATCAAGAGATAGGAGAGAAACCAGCATACTAACCCATCTCCTCCTCCGCCACTTTCTCTGACAGACCATTGCAATGTGCAAGTATGTCAGAGGTGCAATCTACACCAATCAGGAGGGTGGGTTCTAATGACTTTCAAACATTCTTTAGTTTAGCCAGTTTAACCCACCCTCCCCCAAAGGTGATAGCTAGCTGCAAAAGCTGCTATATTCTCATAAAAATACAGGCAAGGATCCCATGTACATGCTTAAGGTCATGTAAGGTAATTACCTCTAAAATGTTAACACTATATAACAAGGAAATGTTGGAAGCATTCAGTTGGTTTACATGGATGGTATTTGGCTGTTTTGTTCTCAGTTTTCCAGCAGTTCATTACCAGCAACACATCTTGAGGGCTAGGCCACAGTAGCATGTTTTTGACCGCGATTTTTGCTAAAATGGAAATTGCGGGAGTGCAAATATTCTCACAATTTCCGATGCGCAAGTGTTTGCGTTTTCAATGCACCAGCTTTTTACGCAAATGCATGCCTTTTTATATTACATTAAAAAACGCATGCGCAAACGTGGGACAACGCACAGAAATCGTGCATGCAATCATGTGGGATAACGTTCGCAATTTCATGCATGATTTAGTGCATTGTAGTGGGGCCTCAGCCTAAACCACAAACATTTGCCTACCCTCTCTTTTAGGCTACTTTCACGTGAACAACGGTTGTCGTTTCTGCACGTTTTGCAAATGTTACAGATGTTTTGTTGCATGCAGCATTTTCCTAGCGTCAATGCTCACAAACCGCTGTGCAGTAGCTTTAAAAAGGTATAGTATTGATTAATGCATTACACAGGGCGGTGCTGAGATCAGGTTCACTTCATTATCCTTCCCCTGCAGCTCTGCACCATGTTGTTTCCCCCTGCAGCTCTGCACCATGTTGTTTCTAGAAGTGTAATGTTGATGGGTGCACATTTGTCTTGCCTTAAAACTCGCTTTGGGGGGTCTTTAGGTATGTCAGCTCAGGACTGTACAAACAAATGGTCGGCAACCTCTGCCATCAGATACAGTGACAATTTGACACATTAAAAGAAAAATTTACTGATCTGGATCCTGCAGATTTCCTTCCAGGTATTTCCCTTTAACTCTCCTCCTGACAGGTGGCTGGATACTTCTGCAGAGAAGGTGTTCTCTCTTTTCCTATTTGTTTACTTTAGGAGACACCTCCTTTTATTTAGTCTTTCACTCCTCCTCTCACATGCTCTAGAAACAGGAACTTCAACTGCCCCGGTGTCATTTCCTAATCCTCATGACTTGGTGCTTAAACCATCCCACGTTCCAGCTGAGAAAATACAAAGAAGAGAGGTAAGTATATTGCATACTTTTGAAAGCAAACTTTCACACATGACAGTCTTGCTCCTTACAGAGAGTACGGTTATACACGACTAGTAGAAGCGATCTCTCTGTATTTCTTACTAAACTTGCAAGAATAGGAATGAATTTTCATCTGATAGCTTGGTTATTCCATAACCTCCAACATTGCCCCTTTAAACAACACAGTGCAGAACTGCAGGGGTGACCCTGATCTTAGCACAGCCCTGTGCAATGCATTTCTCAATAGTGTAGCTATTTAAAGGGGAATGTTGGACGATAGGTTATTCTCTAATTTGTACTGGAATTCCCTATTCAAATGGAAAAGGAACAACAAATATTTCACAATGATTCCCATTACCTGTGCAAACATTTGCAAGAATTGGGAATATAAATTGTGCACCACTGGTATCTGTTGGGGCTATGCGTGTATTCTGTTCCACATAAAGTAATGCTTGCTGCTTAAACATGGCATTTTGCTTTGCATGTTTTTCTTATTGACTTTGCTCTATGTCTTCAGGGCGTTACAAGCAATAAAAAGAACTTGCATTGTGTGGAATATACCTACAAACATTAGAAAGGTTTTAGGCTGGGTTCACACCATGAGATATTTCCAGCCGACCGATAGTGAAGTGTAGTGGTCGGTTGGCCCGGAAATATCCTGTCCACACAAAAGATATTTCCGGACAACCAACCAGTACACGGACGAATGGGTCTGTTGGTAAATCACAGCCAATCCTGTGGTTCCCTATGGCACTGCATGAATGGTTGCACAAACTGTCGACTGTGGCCACTATTTCTGCGACCGACTGTCATTTGTCCTGGCAGAGCGTTGCTAGTAGCGAACGCTCGGACGGAACAAAAACTCTGCTGGTGTGTATCCAGCCTTAAACTGGGTCGTAATGTATATTTACCAAATAAAGTATAGTAAGGCTGAATACTAAATTCTGCCTGCTGGTTATTGGCTACTATGACTAGAATAATGTCTTTCTTCATTTCATTTGTGCATATAAATTCATTTTATATTGTGTAGTAAAATCCTTAAAACATATTCTTATGAAAATTAGATCAGGTTTTGTGGGCACAGCCAAAATCTATTGATACATTCATTTATACAGCTAGTGGGTATAATAATGCTGCCACAGAGAGAGTAAATTAAAATGAGCATGCCCCCACCTCTATATGTATGGTACCCATCTCAGGAGATATATGCATGCTGGGATAATCTGGGTTCATAAACAACTACTGGCAAGCCCTGTCCTGAGCATCTCTCAGAACCAACTTTCAGTGTTCATAGGTTAACAGATTGTTTTCTAATGACAGGCGGTCTTTCTCACTTTCATAAAACAGTCTGAGCAGGCTGCCATTGACGGTAAAAAAGACCATGCAGCTTTTATTTAGAGGTGGGTGTGTTGGTGTAACAAAATGTTACCGGATCAACATGGATATTTCAATGTGACCGATCCCTTGAAGTCTACACAACCGGGCAAAGTTTTCTGGCCTCTCCGATTAACCGTTTATCAGATTTGAACGATCACTTGGCCAACATCAGTCTGAAAATTACACACTGATATTTTGGCCCAATCAACCAAAATTTCAATTGCTGTAGTCAATCAGCAGAACTATTGATCTCTTGTGAGTGAAAAATAGCTGATATTTTTTAAATGTCAGTTGCGGCAGTTTTACAATGCTTTATCTTGCTAATGCTAAGTCTTCTTTTGTCTGTTACTATTCGTTACCTGTTTAGGGGTTTTAAATGTAATTACCTACAGCATATCACTCTAAATGTTCATACACATGCACGATGTGGCCACCAAGCCACGACCAACAACCATGACACATTCGTCCAATGAATGGGAGTTTCGGATCGGCAAACGACCCCCGACCAGCGACCAAACGCATACACACATGCAATTCTTGCCCAAAATGGCCTTTCGTCACACGAATGTGTCATGGTCAGGGGTCGTGCATGTGTACGAACCTTTAAGAGTACTGGCATGGTATTGGATAGATAAGCAAACCGGGCTATCATGAGAAATCTGAGGTATATTTCAACCTTGGTTTGATATATTAGTCGGGTTGAAATCTTGGCAAACATTTTTTTTTTGCCACAACCCACATTTTTGTTACATTTTTCGTCAAATCAGGATTTAATATGGATCAGACCTAACTGTAAATCTCTTATCTCAGTCTCATCCCAGTATACCGGTTTTCTTTTGATAGGCAGGCTACCAAATCTGTAGGTCAGAAAGATAAGGTTACAATCATGTGTGCGCCAGCCCTAAATCTCCACAACTATAGAATCATTTATTTGCAATCACCCGTCACCTCTAGCTTCCTTTTAGACACCCTGATTCATTACTGAAACCTGTGACATTGAATTTTGTGCAGATGACATTACCAGTTTACAGGTTATTGTGGGATCACATATTATTACATGGCACATTGATCATTATTTTTCTTTTTGTTTCTGACAGGTCTGATTGGCAACTTTTTTTCTCTTCTTACCTGCCTGGGATCCGTTGTCATGTTCTCCAGACAGCACCTAAAACTTCTACTCATTGGGAATGCTGGGTAAGTGTGATAGTAGCTCAGCAAACATTGGTAACTCCCTGTTCCCATTCACTGTATTTGCTCTGTAAAAAGTTAATTGCCTTTCTAGATGATTTCTATATAGCCTTATAATCTTACAGTTCCAGGAGGAGAAGAAAACCAGAAGCCACAAAGGGGTAGGTTATAATAAATAATGCACCCCAAACTGTAAATTAAAGGGATATTAGATGTCACCTTGGAGTTCCGTGCCCTGTATAAAAGGTACTCAGCCTGCAGCCTTGTGCTTTTATATGGTCGCGGAACTCCTCTGTTACTTCTAATATCCTTATGATTTACAGTCTGGGGTGCATTATCCACTATATAATCCACCCAATGGGATCCAACTGTAAATAATAATACCCTTATGATCAGCGTTCTACTACATAGTATAAATGGTCTGGAGGCTTCTTGTCTACCCCCTCCTCTACACTAGTAATGAGAGTCGTGGCAGTTCTGGAAATCCTGTAGGACAGATTGTTGCTGCAGTTATGCAAACTGCCATGAAATCTTTCCTATTCTCTACGCTTATAGTAAGTTAAGAAACAGGAGGGCAGGGCACAAAACATGTACGATGTACAGTTCGAGGTGGATGTCTGTCATAGCCCAGGAGTGTGTATAATGTGAGTCTGGTGAGGTAGGTTTAGTTTGTTGTGTCACTGTGTGGAGCGGGAGGGTTGTCATATGTGGTCCTCTCACGGTCTGATCCAGGGGGGGCGTGTCACAGTCTTTTTACAGATCCCAGTTTGCAAGCAGACTATCAGCAATGTATGTATGTATGTATGTATGTACGTATGTATGTTTATTTATATAGCGCCACTAGGGGACAAAAAGTCATACAAGGGGAACAGTAAATAAATACATAAATATATAAATAAGTATGAGCATCACTAAATATATAAGTGCTTAAAACATGTAACTTGAGGAAAGAGGTCCCTGCCTCTTAGAGCTTACAATCTACTTAGGTGGGTGGAGATTGTTTTTAAATTTGGGGGAATGAGGTGGATTAGAATGGTTAATATACCTCCTCTATTGAATTAATTGGAAGCGACCTCAGAGTCAGGTCGGCGGGGACAGATAACTGTCGGTTGAAGCAGAAAAAAACTCAAAGCACTGCACGATTGGCCGTCATTTACCAGTGTCTGATTGCCCGTTATGGAAAAATCTGCACATGAGTGCCCAGCCTTAGATCGTTACAGTGTATTTGAGAATTGTTAAAAACTCACAACCATATTCTAATGGAATTTACCGTGAATATATCTATGACCCCCCTAAAACGTTTTATACACATTTTGCAATACTTACCGTTCTCCCTGGCACTCCCAAGTGAAGATGTCAGTGGTCCCTTGGCGCTTTTTTTTTGTCTCTTCTGGGTGCCGCAAGTCAAGGCTGTGATAGTGACTTTATGGCCAGCTGCTTTATGGCTATGAAAGTGGCACAACATCTGCTTTTTGGTCCAGGCCCTGGACTGCCCACTGCCAATCTCAGGATAACCTGAGATTGCGAAGCAAAGCGGGACCAGAGCGGAAAAGGAATGTTTAGGTAAGTTGATCTAAATGGAACTCTGTAGTGAAGACCTAGTTGGTTTATTTCCTTGTCTTTGGTACTTATTATGGCAGGAATATAGTTTTGCTTTAAAGAGGAACTAAGGGGTTAACCCCTCTCAGGTGATCTCACCCGGACAAACAGGCAAAAATGGATGAACATCCTACAAGTACACCAATAAACTGTAAATTACCACTGTAAATAGCAGTAACATAAAGGAGAATTATACTCCTGCATTAACTGACTGCTTTATAGCAGTAACAGACAATTTTCAAGCCCCTCCGCATCCCTCGTTAACATATGTTCCTCAGTGTCATGGGTGGGAGAATTGTCAGTGACAATGATCGTGGGAGGAGCCAGAAAGAAGTCGGGTACTTGCATGAGTATAATTGTCCTTTAAATGTAATCCCCTAATAGAATGCATAAGAGAATTGTGTGCATGTGTACTTTCTGGCCACACCTCCTGACAGTCATATGCTCCCTTGCCTAATATGTACTGTAACAGGATTAGCTAGAGTACTAATACACATGACCTGTTGTAACAAGTTCCTGCAGTAGCTTAGGATTTGGCGTGTGCAAAGAACACAATGGTCAGTGACCACACTGTGCGATAATTGAATGCTGGGAAATAAAACAATGTTACAAAGGTACATTTTCCAGAACCCACATTAAAATGAAAGGGAAGACAGGTCACTATTCTCATATCAAAATGCTTTGCCTTCTTATTTAGTGATGTTCTGAAGGTTAAGTTGTCTTTTTATCTTTTTATTGCCAAACGATTAAAACCACTTAGAAGTACATATGTTCCCATTGCTCAGATTTTCAGCCAAGTAAGGAAATACCACCTAGATGGGGATAAGGCAGACAACCTTTAATTGTTATTAATATTGTAGGATGCAGTCCCCCTTTAATTTTTTTTTTTAAAATAAACTACTAAACTATATGAACTTTCCTTTTATAAACGACTTTAGATCGGGGAAATCCGCACTGATGAACCAATATGTCAACAGTCGTTTCAGCAACCACTATAGGGCAACTATTGGTGCAGACTTTTTTACCAAGGAAGTAAGGGTTAACGAAAAGCTGGTGACGGTACAGGTCAGTATGTTGTATTAAAATGGCTGCTAAAGTAAGCAGACCTCTCAACATATAAATTGCAACGAAAGTACTAGTAAAATATAAACTTGTAATTTGCAAGTTATTTATATGGGGCTAACAAAGGGTCTGCTTTAAGAAAATATAGAATTGGCTACTGTGCATTTTGTTTTGTAACCTGACAGTTATTTCTTCCTAGCTAGAGCTAATTATTAATGTAAATTAAAAACTGCACTGTGATGGCACTATAAAGGCTGACACATAAAGCTATGATCGTGATGGAAGCTTTGATTGCCCTGCTGACCAGAAAGGTTGACTCAGTCCTTCCTGCAGTGACCCTTTTTTAGGATTGGACTTTGTTTATGACTGGGCCGCCTACACAGAATGATTATGTGACACAAATATAAAATATAGTCCGGTGCCATATTCATTAGGCAATATGAAAAACAGTCTCAGGGCATAGACACCCGTTTCTATACAATTCATGCAAGTCAATGTTGGCATGACCATAGGGACTGTTTGTGAGCCCTCACAGCACCAATGAATATAGTAAATAATATTTAAAGTCCATGAAAATAATATTATAGTTCCATGAAAACATAAAAGCATTAGGCTGCAGAACACGTGACTTCACATGGTCATGGAATTCCAAGGCGACATCTAATATTATATTTATTAGTAGGGGGGGACATTATTTCCTATAATACATAGTCCCCTATTATAGCAGATGATATAGCTAAGCACTAATTATTACTGATGACATTGCTAAGCACGAATTATAACTGATGACATAGCTAAGCACTAATTATAACGGATGACATAGCTAAGCACTAATTATAACGGATGACATAGCTAAGCACTAATTATAACGGATGACATAGCTAAGCACTAATTATAACTGATGACATAGCTAAGCACTAATTAAAACTGATGACATAGCTAAGCACTAATTATAACTGATGACATAGCTAAGCACTAATTATAACTGATGATATAGCTAAGCACTAATTATTACTGATGACATTGCTAAGCACGAATTATAACTGATGACATAGCTAAGCACTAATTAAAACTGATGACATAGCTAAGCACTAGTTATAACTGATGACATAGCTAAGCACTAATTATAACTGATGACATAGCTAAGCACTAATTATAACTGATGACATAGCTAAGCACTAATTATTACTGACATAGCTAAACAGTGCTTATAAGGATATTCTTAACTACATGGATATGTACTAATATGGGCTAATGTGAGCAGTAATAAATGCAAAAAATTGTCCATGCTTTTAAATTGCAGCAGCCAATCGTATGATACCTCTTTACTAGTCTACTGAAATAATTAAACATTTTATGAATAGCACAGGCAAAATGTTATACCTGTTATTATATAAGAACAAACGACGTGTGTAATATTTGCATGTATTAATAGTGCTGTGTTCTTCACATTAGATCTGGGATACTGCAGGCACAGAGCGGTTTCAATCATTGGGTGCTGCTCTGTATAGGGGCACAGACTGTTGTATGCTGATTTTTGATGTTACCTCCCCTAACTCTTTTCATGCTCTGGATAACTGGCATAAAGAATTCTTAGTGCAAGCGGATCCTGCTTCCCCTGACAGCTTCCCTTTTGTGGTGATTGGCAACAAGATTGACCTAGAGGAAAGGCAGGTAAAAACAATCAATGGACATTCTAATATCTACCTTATAAGATTACTGGGAAGAATTAGTGGTGTAGAAATAATTTTTATGGCCTGGTGATGACATAAGATGGACTCGAATCCAACCCCGAACCTGGTTCTGAATCGGATTTAACGAATATGCCGGAACATGGATTTTCTCGGATTTCTCTACACATAGTTTGGTTTCTGAGGATACTGAGCACCCAGTCCTGCACACACAGCAGTGAACATATAAATCTACAAGACTATGCAATGCTGTGTGTAGCTCACGTAATTTAACTTTGTGTCCACACAGGTGATACATATCTGTGCAGAGAGCTGATGTAAAAATTAAAGGGGAATATTAAACAGGGTATACACCCCCCCAAAAAAAACACTGTTCCAAGGTATTTCAACAGGACACAGAATGTTGTCCATGAGTTTGGCTGTGTTGGAAGAGTACATATAGCCTTATAGTTTATTTCAACATCCTGTGCCCTTATAACAAATTGGCTAGGAAATGAGATACTATTAAAGCAGGACCATCAAGATTTTGTCTTTTGGCTAAACAACTCCCATAGCCCTTTCCAAATGGTTCATAGGTGCGAAGACAAATCTGAGGACAATTGTTAAGAATGATAAATTCCACCCCCTTCTGCTCGTTCTAATCATCTCACTCTTATGCTTACTCAATACCAGGTGTCCCCGAGACAGGCTCTGGAATGGTGTAAAACCTGCAATGCCACATATTTTGAAAGCAGCGCTAAAGAAGCAGAAAATGTTGAGGAAGCATTTCTGGAAGCTATTAGATTAGCCCTGAAACATGTAAGTGTATATATATATATATTTAAACAATATGCACGGAAATAGTTTAGAACTGAAGTAAAAAAAAAAAAGGTAATTTGAGGAATATTTTTATGACTGTTGGTCTGCAAATTGGGAAAGGAGTCAGGTCACGTGAGTATATTAATGATGGAAACAAACTAGCTTAAGGTTCGTACACACCTGGCGATGTTCACCAGACCCCCGAGCCCAGGGAAAACCCACGACGAACGGGCAATAGTTGTGCGTTTTTGCGTTGGGTCAGGGGACCCCCGACCGAACGCATACACACGCGTGACTATCGGACGTTCGTTCTGGGTCGGTCAAGGCTTGGGGGTCTGGTGCACATTGCCAGGTGTGTATGAACCTTTACACTGTAAAGAACCAATATGCATAGATTAAAGCAAACATTGTTACACCCATTTCCCCCCACTTGTATCTGTATGTTGTCCCACCCACTTAGGGGCAGGGATCTCATTCATAATGTGTCGAGGCATGCCGCTCTTATATTAATTTACACATATATGCGTTCTTAACTGATGTATTAAATTGTATTTCATTTTTATTTATCTGTATTATTGCTTGCATGCTCTGTATTGTATAATGTACAGAGCTGCGTACCCAAGTGGCGCTTTATAAATAAAATTATACATACATACTCCCAGGTTTTTTTTGTTTTTCTTACAGATCTCACATAACAGAATGTTGTTCAATATGATGTGTATTCCTTTACCTGCCTGTTTCCTATAACTTAAAGGGCTAGATATTTATTTTGTATATAATTAGCAATTGTGTTTGTCTGTTTTTATAGCACAAGCAGCCCGAGCAGAAGTGGGAGAACAACACTGTTAATTTGAGCCCGCCAACCACTAACAAGAAATGTGACTGTTGAGAACATAGCTCCTTATGGAAGGATTATATTATCCCTCCCTTGCAACACGGATAACTGTGGACCTTGCATCAAACATTGGAAAGATGATAGACAACCACAGGCATCAATATGACTGGGATTCAATCTTAGGATTCTTTTGGAAATGTCACAGTTCCATTTGAAGGACGTTGAGCAAATTCTTTTTTGTTGCCCATAGAGAACTTGTTTAACTAGTTAATGGAGCATGAAGGATATTTATAACTACAAAGAGAGCAAAGGATCACAAGCAACTAAAATCATCATAAGACTTTATCATCTAAAGTTTCTCAACTGAAACGCAAAAAGAGGAAGAACCTAAAGCTTTGTAGTTTTTATTTATTTCAACCACAGAAACATCTGATTTAGGGTTTAAAAGAACAAATACACACTATGCGGCAGAACCACCTGAATAGAGCAAGCAACTTGACGGGAAGTGTGAAGTTTTGTGGGGACAACATGGACCTGGTTGGGTTGTTTTGTTTTTGGCCAATGGTTGCAGACAAGACTATAAAAACATTGGTTATTTACTTAATCATGGCTAAAGTCAACCTGGTCTATACCAAAGTGAAGCTCTTGCTATTATGTGCAGCCTATAGGGAGCTGTCAGCGTTTCTGTTAAGACTTTAGTAGTGCAGAAAAAATACAGATAGATGCACATTAATGTGCAATGTTATATTTTTTTGGGTTACTTGTTTGGGGGTAAGTTGCCTCATCTATTGCCAGGGCTAAAGGGACACTATAATTATTCAGTAACCACAGCTCTCTGGCACTCCTATCTAATAAAGTGGAGTTAGTGTTAATGAAGGGGAGGGCAGACCAAGGGAGGAGCCAGAAAACAGCCAATTACTGCTTAAGTAGTGTCCCTTTAAGGACATTGTGTTCTAGAGTGCAAATTATTACTACAATTTACTTTTAGGAATACAAACCAGGCTTCTATAAATACATTTACAACCATAAATAGTTTACACATAATAAGGCCATCATCAATTTCATTTTTGATCCTAGATGGATACAAATCAATGTCTAAATGTAGTTTCACACAAGCAGCCATTCCATGCTCATTTTCTGAGCAGTCCTTTCCCACTGCTGATAGTAAAATGCTTCATGTAGAAAATGGCCCACAAACCGCCTGTCTTAAAATAACCTCAGTGTGACAAGAAACACAACCGTTGGCCTGCTTGCAAATAAGATAATAGAAATAAATGTAAGTTGTAAATGTTTCTATATAGTAAAGGACTTCAGGTATATTTATTAAGGTGCTTGTGTTATCGGTGTCTCTCATGTAGTTATTTCATAAAGATAAGGGCAAACACATCTACAAAGAACAGTCTTACAGGGAGTATAAAAGCTGTAATAGAGTGCAAGAAGGCAATTAAATTAGCTAAAATAGAAAATGAAATACGGATAGCCGAACAAAGCAAGTCCAGCCCCAAAATGTTTTTTAAGTAAATGGTAAAAAGATTAGGACTGAGAATGTGGGACCATTAAATAATGGGGCTGAGATGGTTGTAAAGGCGAATCTGCTAAACCGTTTTTTACATCGGTTTTCACTGTTGAGAATCCTAGTCCTTACAGCAGGGATTGTAATAATATGCAAGGGAGAAATGAAGAGTATTCACATTTGCTGAAGGAGGATATGGTACAGAAACAATTAGACAAAGTAAATATCAATAAAGCCCCAGGACCAGATGGATTGCATCCTCGGATTTTAAAAGAGCTTAGTTCAGTTCTATCTAGACCACTGTTTCTCATCTTTCCAGATTCACTTTGGTCTGAGGATGTGCCGCTGGATTGGAAAAAAGCCAATGTAATACCAATATTCAAAAAAGGTAGTCGTTCACAGCCTGGTAACTATAGACCTGTAAACCTAACATCAGTGGTAGGGAAGGTGCTGGAAACGTTGTTACGGGATCATATCCTTGACTTTGTCTCCAGAACTGATCTTATTAATAGTAGTCACCATGGATTTATGAGAGATAGATCATGCCAGACAAATTTAATTGTTTTTTATGAGGAAGAGAGTAAGAATTTAGATTCAGGCTCAGCAGTGGATGTGGTATACTAGGATTTTCTAAAAGCGTTTGATACTGTGCCACATAGGTGACTAATGTATAAACTGAGGACTGTTGGCCTTGAAGAAAACATTTGCTCATGGATAGAGAATTGGTTATTGGATCGCAAACAGAGAGTGGTGGTAAATGGGGCTACATCTATGTGGGCTAAAGTTCTAAGCGGAGTGCCTCAGCGTTCTGTAATGGGGCCGCTTCTTTTTAATCTGTTTATAAATGACTTAGAAGGGGGCATTGAGAGCAAGGTCTCTGTGTTTGCTGATGACACTAAACTATGCAGAGCTTTAGAAACTTCAAATGATGTGCAAGCGCTGCAAGCAGACCTAGATAGATTATCAAAATGGGCAGCAGAATGGCAGATGAGATTCAATGTTGATAAATGTAAGGTGATGCATTTGGGATTTAATAATCCCTGTGCCACCTACACCATTAATAACTCTGTGTTAAGTGAATCTGTAATGGAAAAAGATTTGGGGTAGATACCGGACTTTGCTATAGCAAACAATGCCAGACAGACACGGCTAGAGCTAGCAAGATATTGTCTTGTATAAAGAGAGGAATAGATTCAAGAGAGAAAAATATTATACTCCCTTTTTACAAGGCACTGGTAAGGCCTCATTTGGAATATGCGGTGCAGTTTTGGAATCCCATATACAAAGGGACATCTTGGAAATGGAAGCAGTGAAGGGCAACTAAAATAATAAGGGGAGTTGCAGGCATATTAGACAAGTTAGGGCTGTTTACATTGGAGAAGCGACGTTTGTGTGGGGATATGATAACCTTATACAAATATATTAATGGGCCATACAATAAACTCTCTGGTGCATTGTTTAGTAATAGGTCATATCAGAGGACTCCTGGACATCCTTTAAGGTTGGAAGAAAAGTAGTTTCATCTTCAGGTTAGGAAAGGTTTCTTTACAGTGAGAACGGTGAAACTGTGGAACTGTCTTCCAGCAGATTTGGTAATGGCAAGATCATTAAATAGTATTAAAAAAGGCCTGGATAGGTTTCTAAAACTAAAAAACATTGAGAATTACTGGTATACTGTAGATCTGGTTGATCCAGGGATACTCTCCGATTGCTGGTTGGAGTCCGGAAGTTTCCCCCCCAACCCCTCCCCCTTTTTAGCTGGGTTTTTTGCCTTCCTCTGGATCAACTGTTAGGAAGGGTTTTTTAAAAAAGAAAGTGAATAGGTTGGACTCGATGGACATATGTCTATATTCAACCTCAATTACTTTAGTTGAAAGAAATTTATAAATCTACAAAAGTTTGAATGTATTGGGAGATTATGTACCCTTGCATCATAAGCAAAGCAATTTAAATGGGTTCATGAATTGATTAAAGATGACCACCACATGGTGGTGACCTGTAAAGGCATTGTCAAAAAAAATGAATTTAAAGGTCATGATTACAGAGGGTTGTTGTCAGGGAGGTAGGAGACCTTACTCCTACCTCCTATTTTGCCCTCTAAGCCACGTGGTAATGAACACACTGTTCCTCCACCTGTCTCGTATGACTATCCTCAGACTTTATACAGAGAGGGAGATGAGGCGTCACAGGGGGTGGCTAGTGAACAGTGTTCCCTTTTAACCTGTGTTCCCTTTTAACCAGGTCTTCAACCTGTGCACATAGATTTAAATAGTGCAATAGTGAGTATAGGTAAAGCCGGATTTACCGCATAAAACCTGATTGCGTCCACAGTTAATTGTTTATCTGTGCACAAAGCCGATAAGAAATTAAAGACAACATTGGTGGTAAACTGTCAACTGCTGCATCTTTTATGCCCCCTATACACAGGACAGACTTTTCAAGCAATCTAATAAATTTGATTGGATCGCAAGTCGAAAACCATTTTTTGGCAGCAGTCATCTATCAATGTGTGACTATATATGATAAATCTTTTGAAATGTTCCAAAAGATTCTTACGCATTTCAAAGAATGTTTTTCTTTTCCTTTTTGCAAGCATAAATTTTAGGTGAGTGGTGCATCTGAATTGTTTTCTAGTGATAATTCATATTGATCGATTGCAGTACTTTTAAACACTTGTGCATTTTCATGCAATTTTTTTCCCCCCCTTCCAAATTGAGTGAGTTTTCACTCTTAACTGGATTAAGGGCACAGCCACACTGCAACGCAATCTCAACGGAATCGCATGCAATTTCATGTGCGATTTTGTTGCGCTTTTCCATTAAGTATTGAAAAATGCATGCAATTGCGATTTAAAATGCGAAACGAAAATCGCAAAGCACCCAAAAACGGGTTTTCAGTGCGTTGCCGCGTTTTCAATGATATGAAAAAACGCAGCAGTGTGGCCTAGCCCTTAGAAATGTTTACTTAACAGTGCATAGAAACGCAGAAATGTGAATTTTACCCCTATACAAAACTCAATGTCCTTGTGTTTTTTACACACTCTTGTAGTAGACGAACTACACAGAACTGTCTCTAATGCGAACAAAGCCTAAAATATGACTATGCACTACCGAGATATTGGATAGATTAGCCTATAATCATCTAATTTAAAATATTGAGCGCCATTTATTTTGCAATCACATGTCTATGCAGACTATTATTACTATTACCACACTGTATACCAATCATCACTATTAGCTTGTGATTGTAGAATACTACTGGGTGGAAGATCTCTCAGGCCTAAAAAAAAACACAGAACGAAGAAAAACCTCATGACTATAAAAAAAAAGTTAAGCTGCAAGAACATTTGTAGATGAAATGAAGGAATTTTAGTATATATTACAGTAAAAAAAAAATTGACAAAAAAAACCAACACATTTCAAAAAATGTCTTTTAATTATTCAAAATAGCACAAAAACGACAGATAGCACTATAGTAATATTGATTCACTTGGAGAACTCCTCTACAATGGAAGTAATAGCTTTTCTTCTCAAAGAAAAAGGCAGGTGAGGTTTCAGCAGGAGGTTCTAGGCGATAACACACAACAACGCTATATTACAATATGAGAATTGGCAACAGAAATGTAAAGATCTCCATTGCAGTTATTTTCCCACTGACTTTCATTCAGCTGCCAGCGGATTTTAGGCAAAGCTGTTAAGTTTTTTTTCTTCCTGGGGGGGGGGGGGGGTAGTTGCACTATTTTAGAACAACTGTTTGAAAAGGGACACTGTTAGTAAATAAATTCTAAATTATCCATCTGTCACTGTAGAATTACTTTCTACTGAATTTAAATTCAGTGTTCATTGTTGCCACTTTTACAGGGCGAGATCTACTCAATACTCACTCGGCCTTGGTGCAAATACATAAACTAACAATTCATAGAATTGTCAAATACCCTTCTCAGAATGGTGCACGGTCTAATTGCGCAGCTACCCATCCTTTATTTTCTTTACATTTTTTCCCTAAGCCAATATTCTTGAGTGGATTGCAAGGACGAAGTTACTTTTGACATTTTAGGCATCAAAATCACACAAGTGACTAGGTATATGATGCCATTGATTAAAAGTACAAAAAAAAAAAAGTGTGGACTTCCATCCCTGCACACACCTTACAAAAAGCCAAAATACAACATTGGCAGAATGTTGCGCCATGTACATAGAAGTAAATTTGGAACTTGCTATAGAGATTAAAAAGAGGGGGGAATTATTTATATATTTACATTTAATTAACTCTGCACAAGGAAGAGCCGCATAAAAGTTATTACTGAAATAATGTAAATCCTAATGGAAACTTTTTAATGGGTTTTGTATTTGTACAAAAAAAAAAAAATCATGCTTTAAGCTACGGCACTTTTTTCTATTTTTATGTATTTTTCTTATAAACCATTTTTTTTTTTAGTTTTTTTTTTTTTACAAAAAGAAAAAAAGCCACACCAGCTTGTATAGTCTGTTTGAAAACCACACTACTGGCGTGTATTTATATATATATATATATGTATATATTTTACTTATGTATATGAATTTGCCTTTTTCCAAGCAATGAGACCACTGGACCTTTTCTTACAACACGGAAGAAGCAAAATGACAAAAGGGCATAACATTAATTTGAATTGATTGGCTCGAGTCTCTGGCATGAAATGGTTTATTAGACAGGAAGCATTGCTTCTGAAATGGGGAATAAGGATGGGGGAAAGTAAAATTACTTCCAATAGAACAATTTGCCTTAAAACCCCAAAATAAAATACTCTTTTCAGAAAAACACAAAAGCAGGTGGGAGATAAAACCTCATGGTTTATAGGCGTCAAAAAAAAAAAAAAAAATTATAAATCTATTTATATAATTGAAGTGTACAGTTAAAAAGGTTGTACAGGATTTAGCTCTTATTTGCCAGATACAAAAAGCTTTAGAAGCGTCCATGGCAATGTGTATAAGTAAGAAGCCAATAAAGAGGAGGTCATGAATTAGAAAGGAAATGCTACTTGTTTTTACTCAGCTTATCAATATCTAGTTTGATACATATTTAAAGGGGCACTATAAGTGAGACAACTGTCAGTTTCCTACAATATATTATAGTACAAGAATATAGTGTCCCTTTAAATGTGGATGGAGAGAAATTTAGAGGGGGTGTATATTTCTTCAATTCCCATCCCAATAAAAAAAAAAACCAAATGCTCATACAGACTCAACACATAGGAAATGGTTATACAAATTGAAAATTTCATTCAAACCAACTTTGATGCAATATATATATATATTAAAAAAAGGGGTGAAATAAGGATGGTGTTTTGGAATTTTCAACTTAGTTTCTACAGTGTCAACATGTTGAACAGCTTTCCAAGCCTTTCCGTTAAAAACAGGCAGATCCAAAACAACTTAGATGAAACAAAAGGCAAGGATTTTTTTCTTTTTTAATATCACTCAGTATTTCTCTGATGCAAAAATATGTCTTTCGTTCTTGTTGGTGAAGAGTTTGAACTCAGGCAAGATGAAAATAGAGAGTGCCTGGCCAATGGCATTCATTTTGCAGCAATGCTCTTTCCAACAAAAGAACAATTTAAAAGTAGCACAGGGAGATAGATCCTTCGGTGATTATAGTCTGTCCTTCAGCAACCTTCTCTAAAGTCTGCTTGTATCTTTAAAAGCTTCAAACACCTGAACACCAGGATAGCTGCAATACAAGTCCAAGTGCTTCTGTTACAAAGTTGAGAATGTCCCCTCCCCCAACAAGCTTACCCCCTTTTATTTTCTTAATAAATTGGGGAAATGTGAACCAGGGTTGCAGAGGGGCAAGGGGAAAAACTGATTTGGGCTGAAAAGAAAACCAAAAACATGGGCGTTTGGATCAGTCTGCTTATCCATAGATGTCAGATATGGTCTCCCATTAGCATAAATTGTTTTAGGTATCCTCTGTTCTTGCACTAAAAAGCAAAAACATAGAAGCAGAGAAAGTGAAGTCCTCTGAGTTCATCTCTACTTCTTAGAAGAAAAGGGAGAAAAGTAAAAGTGTGCTTTTCCTGCTATTCCCACAATCTTGTAAAATAAAAAAAGGGGAAGGGAAAAAACCCTCAGGATTGGGGGAAAGGGGTCACAGGGCATCAAAGCCAGCCCTTCATAAAGCCCAAAGGGCCAGAGAAGCATAAACAACATATATATATTTAAAACAAAAAAAAGAGTTAAGCCAATGGGGGAGGATTAGCATGTGAGGAACAGCATGGAGCTATCTGTTGAAGGATCTTTAAGTAGGCTGGACAGATGCTACAACCCTGATCAGGGGTGATCAGATTTTGCCTTCTTTGGAGCAGTTTTCCTGGTTGGAAGAGAGAAATGTTTTTAAAAAAACACGCTAATGTTTAAAACATGAAGACAACAATAGTAACACCTGGGGTTTGGTTCTAAAGAAATACATAAAACTTAATCACTAATATAATCCATTTATTTTTGTGGTTTATATTTTTTATGCCGTAAACTTATCCAGAAAACAAGTTTTACACCAAGGAGAATTTCTTTAGGCATACAAGATGTGTTTACATAATACTTACATTTCAGGAGAAGATACAGGGCGCTTGTTGCCTGCTTTCCCAGCTGAACCATCTTTGTTAGATTCTGAAGAATTAAACAAAATAATGTATTAAAAAACAAAGATGCCGATACAGAGATTGCGGGGATATACAAAATTTGAAATGTCACCCTTACCTTGTAACCATCTAACTTGGGTAGCTGGTCCATAGCCTTTTTCGTTTCGGGCAGCAATTCGAAAGATAATAGCGGGTTTTGTGGTGTAGTCTATATGAGCATTGGAAAGACTGGAGGATTGAACCAAACAGGAAGGGTTAGGTCCACAGTATACCCGCATAAAAGCAAGCTGAGCTGGTGTCGACTTCTGTTCTCCACTAGGTTGGTTGCTATGGATGGCCAAATATACAGAGTACTCAATGATTTTCCCTGAGGTTACAGATGGTGGCTCCCAGGTAAGGTGAGCTCCATCAGGGCTCTAGAAAGAGGAAAAAAAAGAAATATTTTAATACATCAGGTCAAGATGGCCAAACAAGCAAATCACTTGTGACTTAATCAATTTGCTTGTTTTCTTTGTCAATTACCACTACAGATTAAAACCTTACTATAAATCATGATATCAATAGGGGTGGGCTTTACTTATATTCAGACTTAGGGCACGACCACACTGCATCGATTCCTGTGTTTGCGCATGCAATTTCTCCTTTTGAGATATGGAATCGCATGCGATTGCACATAAAAATAGTGATCGCATGCGATTGCACATCGCAAACGGATGCACAATTGCATTGCACCTCGAAAACACGCGTTTTCGGTGCGTTGCTGCGATTCCTATGTTAGAGAAAAAAAATTTGCATGCGCAAACGCACAAAAAACTTGCAAGTGTGGCCTAGCCCTTAAGCTGGGTACACACATTACAGATTTATGAAAGATGACAGACAGGATCTGCAAGATCATTTTTCAAAGATCTGGAAATACATAGTCCCGAGCGTTATCCCTATACACAGCATAGGGAGAACGCACGGGACTGTGCGTTTCCCTCAGCCGCGGCCGACTCCAGACTCGTTTTGTCCCAAACGACGATTGTCGACAGGAACGTTGCTTTAGCGCCAAACATCTTGAAACGCTGTTTCACTGCTCATGTGAAAGCAGCCTAAAAGGTGCTTGCCATATTCTTCAACAACCAATAAGATGTCAGATTAATAAAAAGTAACATCTCATTGGTTACAGCAGATTAAGAGCACAGGCAAAATGTTCCATCTCTTATTAAATAAGCCCAATGTCTTCTTTAATGCATTTGCTACAAGTTAAAAGGGCAATGTCCACCTCCAAAATTATAATGTAACCCACTACTGGCCCCACTCTGTGGTGTAGAAAAATCCTTACCTTACATCCCAGATCCAAATGGTTGCCCTGCAATGCCCCTCCAAAGTCCAGAAAACTGGCCACCAGGAGCCTAGCATAGAGGGAAATTGTTTCCGCCTCTGAGGCTTCCTCCGAGAGGTTTGTGGCATGCTCTGAGCAGCCCCCTCCCTCCCTCTCCCTAGCACAAATCACTTTTAATATGTTATAGTGCTAGTTCCCCCAGCCCCAACCGCATTAATATTATTTGCAGAAAGTCCTCCGATCTTTACTTACCTATTCTCTATCCACCGCCGTTCTGAACTGCCAGCAGCCGCGTCAGTGACTGACTGCCTCTTAGCCAATCACAGACGCGGCTGCCGGTCCCGCCGCCTGCTTGCAATTCCATGCAAGCAGAGGGTCGGGCACTGCAGCTGAGGATAGAGGGAAGGTAAGTAAAGATAGGGGGAGTTTCTGCAAATAATATTAATGCTGTTGGAGCTGGGGGAGCAAGCCCTACAACATATTAAATGTTTATTTAAAGGGTGGACATGCCCTTTAAGCTCACATGGAATGTTTGAACTTTTTTGTAAAGGTAGAATGAAATTATACCTTGCTGATTTTTATAGCGCATGGTGCCCCAGGGAAACCAGGCAAGCAGGTTTTAAAGGCAGATATCTCACTAAAGGGTCCACGTCCACAAGCATTAATGCCAGCAACTCGGAATTTGTAAGCTGTGCCAGGCTGCAGCTCCTGCTTTTTCAACTGGCTGTAATCCGGAAGAACACCAGAATCATCCTGTAGATACAAAGAGAAAATGTTTGAGCTCCCATAAAATCATACACCAAAACCTAAATAAAACAGCACTGGGCACAATGCTAATGAGGCACATAAACAAAAGGCCACAGACCTTTCTTTCCTTTACACATTTTCAGGAAGCGTGTCTGATGCAGTTATGTCACATGGGATATTTGAACACACAGTTGCTGTAGCCATGTGAAGCAGATTGTGTGTCCACCTTTATATTTGTATAAGCCAAACATTTTACTCTTTACGTTTTCACCAAGCTGCAAATATTTTAGCTCAAGAACAGACTAGTGCTGCACGAGAAACGCCAAATAGGATGTCGTTTAGGATGCATCATTACACACTACATCATTAAAAAATCACACGCATCATTAAAAATATCAAACCTCCAATGCTAAGCACATTTTCATTAGACAACGCATGGTTTTAGAAAAAAAAAAACCTGTCCAGAAAATCTTATGAAAAAAACTACAAGAATGATTTCATAACCAATTACAGGTACTCACATCATTATTAGATTCATCTGCTGGCAGGTAATAGTGTGTCACGACCATATTACAGGCCTTTATTACTCCTACATCAAACCACTGGTTCTCTTTCTTTAAGACAGCCTTAGGCTGTTGTGGAGGAGAATCTTGTTTCTGTAACGAGAAATGACAGCAGTACATATTTACAAATCTGTGACCTACAAAGCCTGTCCACTAAAATCTATTTAAAAACCTACCGATTCTATGCCATTTGCTACTTCCGTTAAAGCAGCTGCAGCCTGTAGCTTGGCAGGACTAGCAATCACAACTGGCTGGGGAGCAGTGAATGTGTTAGATACAGCCAAATCTGAAATTATATGGAACAAAAGACCATTATAAAAAGACCTGAATTCAAGAAGAGTATAGATGCATATTAGGGAATAAACAAGACAAGCACATTACTTACTGTCTGTGGCTGGCAAAAGTGTTACTGCACTGGTCACAGGACTAGTTAGTTCACCCAGGCCATTACTGTCACTGGCAGGGTCATTAAGGCTATCAGCAGGTGCTAGGGCTTCTGTAGGCACATGGTGCAACTGCTGTAAGTGTTGTAGCTGTTGCTGGTGAAGTTGCTGCTGTTGTAGCTGCTGTTGCTGCAGTTGTTGGAGCTGCTGCTGATGAAGCTGCTGTTGCTGAAGCTGCTGCTGTTGTGCTTCCTGCAGTTGTTGTTGTTGCTGTACCAATGCAGCCAACTCTTGCTGTGTTAGGACAATAGGAATGGTTGTGGCAGGACCTTCTGCTGTCAGGTGGTGCAGCTCTGCATGAGCCACATCAGAGGTGTCCATTGGTTCACCAGATGCAGCTTGGAAACCCATAAGAAAAAGAAGAGAATCAAGTTGCTTTTTCTCAAAGTGCAAAAATACATCAAGTAAACAGAAATTGTGTCAGGTGCACCCTTGCAGATTGGGGTTTTAAAAGTATTAATAAAATACATCTCTATTTCAAACTTTTATTGCTCATTTGGAATTTCTTCATGTGGCAAATGTACAACAAAGTTGTAGGTAGTGTTTTTATGGAACCAAAGTACATTAATTAAATGGTTCACTGGATTGGGCTTTGTCTTTTGAGACACATTCTACCAAAATCACAATTCAATTAAATCAGAAATATTAAATGCCAACAGTAATTAAAAGAATCTAGAAGCCAATGCATTTTCTCTTCCAAAGACCATTTATGTGCCATTTTGCAGATGCTTTCAACTCCGCATTGGAACTTACCCATTACTGCCTGCTGGGCAGCCTGTAGCACTGCCTGAATGGCTAGAGCCTGGGCCTCTTCTGTTGCTGCTGCCTGGGCAGCTGCTTCTGCTGCAGCAGTTACTGCAAGTTCCTCGGGCGTTAACCCTGTCACCATTAGTGTGGTAGTCTGTCCTTCTGCCATAAGTTCCTGTGGGAGAGAAAGTTGTTCCACCCCTTGCTGGTCAGCAGCCATAGTGGATTCCTGACCAGATTCTGCTTCCATGGCTGCTTGCAACTCTGCTTCACTATGCTCTGGTACACCACTGTCCATGGACTGTGGAAGAGTGTCTGCAGGTTGCATGTCCTCACCAGGCTGCAGAATATGTGATGAAAACTGAGCTTCTGACTGCTCAGTACAAGAAACTGCTTGTGATTCTTGCACAGCCACTTCAGATGCCGACTCGGTCATGGAGGAAATATTCTACAGAAAGACAAAGACAATAAAAAATTAAAGCTATATAGACCTATAATGCACAGTTAAATATGCTTGCTACAGTTTTGAGCATATCCTAAATTTTAACTTAAGTAAAACTGTTTTTAACTAAACTATAACAAACACATCCCAGGGGGAGCGAGTCCATAAAAGTGCAAGATGCTGTCATGAGAGAGAGTTGCTGATCTACGGAGACGAAAGAATAAAAGTTTGTGCAAAAAGATTTACACATGAGGATCAAAGGACTTCAGCATGCCTGTGTGTTGGAATAGAAAAACTAAACAGTAGTACTAAGCTATAAGATTGAAAGTAGAATTTCTTGTGACAAAGGGTAGCTTATCACACTTTACATTGGTCTCCAACAAGGCTGGGTACACACCATCAAGGGTTTCATCCAGACCACCATTAGCGAGCAGTTGGCCGAGACGAATCACTGTTGTGAAAAAGGAAAAAAGGCAGCCAACAGTTCACCACAAGCGGTCATGACTTCCTGCAAGTACACCATCCAATTTTTTGCCTCAACCGACCAATATATGGCAAAATTGGTTGGCTCAAAAAATTGGATGGTGTGCACCCAGCCTTACCTTAGGGTTGAGTTAATGGCTGCTGTTCTACCTCACAGCTCTAAGTGCAATCTGCCCTTTCTGCTTCCAGCAGCTAAAGTAACATGACCAGCACCCTCTGCAAAATATATCCCCCTGCATTGTAAGCCTGCACATTTCAAACCTACTGCTAGGACATATAGGAAGCTCTGCTTGATTGATTACAAAATACCAATATATGCAGTATGCATGAGTTTCCTCCTGGGCAGGGGGCAAAACAGAAGCAGGAAACAGTAACATGCCATGTCTCCAAACTTTTTTTAAAATTTAAATATAAAAAGGTAAAACGCAACACCTTACTTTAATTTAGCTTCTTTGAAATTCTCCTTTAAGAAAACCATGGAAGTATACAAGATACCATAACCAATAATTTTCTGTATAACTTATTTTTTCCATTATCTAGTAAAACTAAACAGGTTTCTTAAACAAATTTGTATATTTTAAATATGTACAGACTGCCAAGAAAGCTAACTATTCTAAATCCACTCAAAATTATTTTACAGGCTCAACACAAGACAATGGGGTGCAGCTATGAGTGAATCTACCACGTTAAAGACATTTTCAAATAAGATGATCAATACACACACACACAAGGTCTTTATAAAAACAGTTGTTTTTCATAAACTTAAAAAGTAACACACTGATATTAGACAAACTGCACAAAAACAATTAAAGAAATGATATTGGCTTAAACCCTAAAGGTTTCTAACTTAGCCACGTCAGTTTCAATAGTTTACCTCCAATGGGAGGGGGTAACTATTAAAGTGTGAAAATCATTTAAAATAAATAAATAAAAGCACTTGGTAGATATTTGCAACTTTAATACAAAAGTAAAAGGTCCCAAATACCATGGCAAATCAGCTGAACTTTTTAATAATTATCATTAAAACTTATAAAATACACACAGAGATGCAAAAAAACACCTATTTATTTCTTACCGGCACAGAAGGTCCAGGAATGGGTGTAGATTGTGTTACAGTGGTCACTGCTCTTGAGACAGTGGATGGAACTGTACAGTGAACTGGAGAAGATGATGCTGCTGAAGCCACAGCAACCATGGTTACAGCGGAAGATGTGGCCACAGTAGTGGTGATGCTGCTTGATTCAGATCCTTCAGTTTGTTCAGACTCTTGCTCTCCTTGTCCATTAGCAGCAGGAGGTTGATCTGCAAAGATAGGAAAGAATGGTTAACAATCATTGCAAAGAAAACTTAATTTTACCACCACATAACATACAGAATCCATTTTCTAATCAACTTTTTATTTTCACTGCACTTGTCAAAGTACAGCTTTAAAAAGGACATATTCAGAGAAGGTATTTCATTCTAATGTTGCCTGACAATTATCAACATTTGTAACAATATTTTCCTGTGTACTCAACCAGGAAGACTGAATTACTTTTAAAATAAAGCAGTATGAGAGATAGTAATACTTGCTCCTCCTCTTAAAAAGTTATAGATTTAAGGGAAGAAAAGTTGTTTTTAGAGTATATTGATAATTTTAATGCAGTAAAGATCCTGGCTATGAAGAACAAGCCTAATATAAGCCATTAATATCAATAAAATGGTAAGTGACTGATGTATTCCACAAAATTTAACCAAGCATAGCAGTTTGGTTACTCTAAGTCCTGGGCAAAGTCCTGGGGGCCACATGCGGCCCATTGGCTGTCCCCGACTGGCCCCTGTATTAATTCATTGTCTAAGGCTGGATGATTGATTTTATAGAAAAAAATTGGACCTGATCTATGGATTAATTGAATTTGATGTATTGGATCTATTAAAATTTTAATTTAATCGTTTTTTTTAATAAAATCCAGCGTTGCAACCTCTTACTATCCAAGTGTATGTGGTACCGTGAAGTTTAATTGCCTGCCCCTGCACTAAATGCATGATCATTGAAGAGACCAATTTCCAAGATGATCTACACTGCCAGAAAACAGGATATGTTGCTTCATGTTTTGTTTAACATAGTGGAGAGATGCTTTAAATACAGTGAGAAATGAATTTAAAGCAATTGACAGAAACTCAATCCCAAGAATTTGGTTATGTTGCTGCCTGCAATTCTCAATTACAATTTACAACAGTCCTTACATGATTCAGTTTCAAGGCTGTTGCACTTCCTTATCTTTCATGAAGACCTAGTGAGTAACTCCCTTGCAACCAGATATTCAAATTGCATGCAAGTTCTACACAAATGTTCAAATATTTCCATGCATATCCTCTCAGCGTGGGTGCATGAAAGCTCTTAGCTTTTACAATGCTTAGAAGGGGGTCCACAAAAAATGAATGAAAAGGAATGGAAGGGGGGGGGGGTCCTGAAGAAATGAATAGTCTGCATACTTATTAAGGACATGTTAACCATTTTTTAACTCACCTTTTGTCTTTCTACTTACATCAAAGTTTTAATTTGCCTTGTTTGTGTTTTACCTGTCATTTGTTAATCATATAGTAAAAAGTCTTCTCCCACTAGATTTCAGCGAGATCTCATACTAGCACTAATTCTAGTCAGTGCTAACAAAAATGTAGAGCTGGATTGATCTGCTCTGAAGTTTTCATTCCCCTTTCAGATAGGGATGGTTGCACAGGGTTGTGCAAAGATATGGTTCACTTAATTACCCACTCTTTGCAGATCTGTACTATGTTTCTAGAAGTGTATTAAAGGGATAATATTAAAGGGTATGCAAATGGAATGCAATCTGTGAGAGATTGCATTCTTTAGATTTAAAGCATTTTTAGGAGATTCTGACAAAGCAGTATCTAGGATACAGTGACAGATTAAAAGCAATCTTGTGGAGCTTGTGACAAACATAAAATCTACATAATACAAGTATGTGTAGCAGTTCACTAAAAACATGTTGGAACACCTACTGAAAACACATGCAGCTGAATTAATGCTGTTTAATTGCAGTAATCACAGTGCTTACATTTCTTAAGTGTGTGCTTAATAGAATGAATGATCTGGCAACCCAGTTTTCACGCTTTCCTTTACAAATACTTGTAAAATCTACATGTAGAAATTCTGTCTGGTATTTACATTAGAAGCATGATGCAGGCTGCATTGATTTCAACATAGTAATACATCATGTCAGAATGATCTGCTACGTAGCCTTGTAATATAATATGAAGTGTTTAGGCACAATCTTTCACAAGCCCCATAAGATTACTTTTATACTGCCAGTTTTCTAGATGTTGCTTTCAATCTACCCATATCTCCTAAATATTGCTTTAAATCTACCAAACTGCATTTGATTTTCATACGCTTTAATATTATCCCTTTAAGTAGTTATGCTTATAGAAGGCGAATTAAAACTCGATCAATCCAGGTACATATTTTTATTACTCAATTAAGCACCGACACACTGATTTAGCTAAAATTTGAAATTATTAGAAAGACAAAGGACTTTTTTTTTGGAAAGCTTTCTACACAACTTAATAAAATGATTTTAGATATATTGGTAACAAGTGGAAGCATGCTTTCAGCAACTACTGCGGTTTGTCCATTAAGCTAAATATAAGGGATATTAGCACTAAAGGACCTACCCAATTCACACGGTGTGTTAGTTCAGCAAGTTATATGGTTTTGAGACCATTAGGGTGGGGGGTAGATTTAAGAGTTAAAAAAAAAAAAGCCTTACCTTGGTTGTTCCCCATATTGGCTGTTACTGTGGTGTGTGTGTGAGTTGTGCCCGTCTCATGAGTTTCACAAGGTGGGTTTGAGCAAACCTGCTGAGTAGGAACAGCATCAGGCTGGTTGCCCATGCTAGATGTGGAAGTTGTTGCAGTATTGGTAGTATTTGTTTCATGAGTTTCACAAGGTGGGTTTGAGCAAACCTGCTGAGTAGGAACAGCATCAGGCTGGTTGCCCATGCTAGATGTGGAAGTTGTTGCAGTATTGGTAGTATTCGTTTCATGAGTTTCACAAGGTGGGTTAGAGCACACCCTTTGCTCTAGGGTGCCTGAAGACACCACAGCAGCACTACCTGAGGAGCGTGTCTGGTGTGTCTCAGATGGTTGATCACTAGTAGATTGTTGAACAGTCTGCTCTGCTACAATATTGGACCTAGCAGTAGTTTGGGTATTCGTTGTACCAGTTTCATGTGTCTCACATGGAGGATTGGAACAAACAAGAGGCTTCATTTGGTTGGACTCTGTATTGATGCCCGTTTCATCAGCGCTAGACTGCACTTTATTTGATTCTGCAGTTATAGTCATTGTGGTACACGTGGAACTTGCCTGAATAGTCTCGCAAGAGGTTTCACCAGTGGATCTTTGTGTGTTGTCTGTTGATCCAAAATTGATGTTGGATTTAGCTGTGGTTGCCGTCTGAGTGGTTCCAGTTACAAGAGTTTCACAAGGGTAGCTAGTATTAACTTTTTCTTCTTGCTCCAACATAGTAGGGTCTTTGTAAGTGCGAGTGGAATCACTCTGTTCAACTTCAATAAGGTTGGAGGAGTCAGAACTGTAGTCAATATGCACAGACATAACCGTTTTTGTTGATATGGTTTGATGCGTTTCACATGGTGGATTGTTTGGCGTTCTCTGTACATTTTCTGACTGACCTGTTCCAATGTTAGATCTTGCCGTTGTTGGGGTGTGAGTGGTGCCAGTTTCATGAGTTTCTGAAGGTGCGTTTGAGCACACACGGCTAACATTTTCAGACTGATCTGCTCCTAGGTTAGCAGTAACAGTTGTTGCCGTGCTTGTTTCATGGGTTTCACATGGTGGGTTGGAACGAACAATCTGGTTATCAGACAGTCCACTGGAAATGTTAGCTGTCATAATTGTACATGTTGATGTAGTCTGCAATGTTTCACATAACTTAACTGTCCTTTGTGTGTTTTCCTTATATTCCTTTCCTATGTTTGATTTTGCTGTTGTAGGGGTTTGAGTTGTGCCAGTTTCATGAGTCTCACATGGTGGATTAGAACAAACCCTCACCCCACTTCCAGTCTGATTGCCTCCAATATTTGACATTGCTGTGGTTGAAGTCTGAGTAGTACCCGTCTCATGTGTTTCACATGGAGGATTTGAACAAACCCTAGTCACAGCTCCTGTATCCCCAGAGTTGATATTTGACATGGATGTTGTTGCAGTCTGAGTGGTTCCAGTTTCATGGGTCTCACAGGGTGGGTTGGAGCAAACCCTTGTAACACTTCCTGTTTGGCCAATACTGGACATTGCTGTTGTTGCAGTTTGGGTAGTTCCAGTTTCATGAGTCTCACATGGGGGATTGGAACAAACTCTCACCACACTGCCATTTGCCTGACCCAAAGATGTTGCTACATATGTTCCTGGTTCTTGACCTTCACAAACAAACTGAAGTGTACCACCTGGTTGTTGGACAATGCTATTAAGATTCACTAGAGTGGTGGTGGCTGTATTTGTGGTTCCGGTCTCATGAGTCTCACAAGGAGGGTTTGAGCAAACCAAAGTAACTGTGCCTGGCTGGTCTCCTTGACCAGAATCTGCAATTGTTACTGTTGCTGTAGGTTGATCAGAGGTTGGCGAGGCCAATATTGACACTGGAAGATCATGAACCGGCTGTGCCTCTACACCACTAGGAGTAGTAATTAAAGTTACTTGTGTTGGCTGTGAAAGTGACTGCAAAACAAAAATAAAATGAATCATCTTATGCACAGTAAAATTACTTTAATTCCACCTTACTTGCTTAGACAAACCTGGAATTTATAAGGAAAGAAAGGCAGTGTAGGACAGCAACTTATCTACAGATATCCACCAATATGGAAATACAATACTATAAATATTAAAGAAGCCACATTGACTCCAAAGAATACCCAACAGTGGAAAGATCACCATAGCAAGGACTTTTTGGTTCTGCAACCACTAATAGGGATGATAACCATTTTGCAACACTAGAGAAAACTGATCCATCAGATGGTTGACATGCTGTTGAACATGAAGTAGGATGACAAGAATCTAGCAGTTAAAAGCAGCCAATATAACAGAGGATTTTCTTTACAACTCCAGAAAAGTAGTATCGGATTATCTATGATCTACTTATCTTATCGGATTAATGTGCAGCTAAAGCACTGTAATATTTAGTATGTCTCAGTTTGGTTAATAAGCTAACAGATTCAATAAAAGTTCTTGCCGTTTAAAATGGTGCTAATTTTGCCCCAACCAATCAGATCTTATTTAACATTTAAAAGCTAACATCTGATTGGTTGGGGAAAAATTAGCACATTTTTAACTATAACAACTTTTATTGAATCTCCCTGTAGCTTTTGCAAGACTGGTGTGAGGCAATACTATATATTCAGGTTTATCTATGCCCTCCACACAATTGGAAAACCAAGTGCCTAAACAGTTTCTGTTCTAATTCCAATTGTATACAACCACCCGTAACAGACATTCAACAATGGATTGAAACAAAGTATATTGAAGAATCACTTGTCTTTACCTGCATGGTGATTGTAGGGGTGGATAGTCCGGATGCTGCAGTAAGTGATGTCTGAGCTGCAGACATGGTAATTGCTCCTGGGCTGATCACTTGGTTGGAGAGAGTAGCAATAGTGCCAAGAGTGTTAATGGGAGTAGCTAGGGACGCGGTGCTGTGAACTCCACTTCCAGCTAAACTACTTGAAACAGATCCAGAGACCGTGCCAAGGGTGGTGACCCCTATGGGGAAAAAAGAAACACCTTTTTAGGTCACAGAACCAAAATAAGATGGAATTCGCTCAACATTAAAACAAGTAGCCCAGGGCAAGTTATATGGGTTACTCAAAATCATTTATATGGGTTTATTTGTTGCTCGAAGCAAAAAAGTTCTAGCCTAATTTTTGTGCAGCATCATAGCGTAAAGGTAGCCATAGAGGGATCAATATTACCGTCCCAATAAAATTGGCCTGACCCAGTCAACAGGCACCATACACTGAGCGACAATTGGATGACTATATTGCTGCGTCTATGCCAACACTTAGGCTCACAGACTTTTGCCGTTGAGGAAAATCGGGATGAGGATGGTATGCATTCTGCAATTTTTAATCTGCATTCATCCCCTCTGTCTTTCTTTGGTGGTCGGTCAGGTGTATTGCTGAGGCCCTGAAGATTTTTTATGCTCCTTTGGGCTTAGTTAAACTATTGTGCATTATTGTTATACATGTAGCCTAGCATCTAATTTGTTATTGATGTATAGGGCCTGTTTCTCTATTGATATATTATATTTATGATGATCATTTTTTATGCAGGTCAGTCCAGGGTTCAGAGGGTAGAGTTGTATTTTTAATCCTTTCTTCTGCAGTTTATCCATTATGTTCCACATGAATTAATAAAGGATATTTTATTATTAATATTTAGTGTATGAATGTGCCCTATATATTTTACTACTATCCCAATACTTTTTCTGTGTTTATATATGATTTAGTGGAGTGAGCACCCTGTGCTGGCTATTTTCTTACATGCCTTAGCGCAGTAAAATATTGGTTTGTTAGTGCCGTCTCCTTAATGTATGCACCATTAAGGATAGGTTAGTCATTATTATTATTGTGGATTTATATGGTGCCAACATCTTCTGTTGCACTTTACAGTTACATGTTAACATTCATACCATGTTCCAATATTGCTAACCAAGACAAATGCCAGGCAATGAAACATACCTGTAGTGCCTTTCACAACAAGAGTAGTGACTGTAGGTTTGACTGCAGAAACTGTAACTGGAGTGACTAGCCTCATGCCACTCATTGGTACAGTTCGGAGGATAGTGCCAGGCTGCCCTGGAGCACCTTTTAACACAACCTAGAAAGTGGGGAAAAAAAACAAACATGAAGCAATTAACAGGAAAAGATTAACTATTGCAAATAACAGAAAAAGAAATAATAATAAAAAAAAAATTCAACAAAAAGTACCTTTAAGGACAAGCAGGGAGATTCAATAAAAGTTCTTATCTTTAAAAATGGTGTTAATTTTGCCCCAACCAATCAGATATTAGCTTTCAAATGTTAACTAATATCTGATTGGTTGGGGCAAAATTAGCACCATTTTTAACGATAAGAACATTTATTGAATAACCCTGTAAATGTTTTAAATGCTGCACAGACCTGTGTCAATCCTTGTTGTCCATGACTAGTTGTAAGTTTAGGAACTGCTGTAATAATTTTGGCTGGGGTTCCAGTACCAGATGTTACCATTTTTGTTGTAAGGATGGTAATTGGTGACTTAATTCCAGCTGTGCTGGTTACACCTGTTAACAAAATGTGAAACATTTAACACAAACTCTCCTTTTTATCACCACTTATTTTTGGCATACACAAACTACAAAAAGACAACCATAGGAGTTAAAAAGACAAATCTATGACTAATTCCAGTAAGTTACCCTGTTCTATTACAGAAGGTCTGCATTTCTTTACAGAACTGTATTATGTAGCATTTAGTAAAGGCATTTTTCTGCACCTTTTAAGTCCTAAGCATGTTCAGTGTGGTGTATATCAAGAGGGAGACAGAGATGCTCTCTCCTATTAGCCAATTAAATCCACTCAGGGCAGAGAAAAGTATTTAGACTGTTTAATGAAGAATATTCATGTTTTTATAATACTATTTTAACCAGCTACAAGTTAGGCAAGATAAGTTTTAACCAATTCTAGTTGGTGCCGAATAGAAAAAAAAATCTGGATATCAGTATAGCATTTATTTACAACACATGGATGTCAAATGTGCCCTTCAGATGTTTGTAAACTACAACTACCAGCACATCCAATAAAAAGGTTTGACATCCTTGCTCTAATAGATTTACCTTACACATACATAAAAGATTTACGAAAGATATATCGTTATTAAATTGTAATAGCAGCACTTCCTTCTATTCTGCTGCTAATGAAGAAAACTAAAAATGTTTATTTTTAACCTGTTGTGTGTTATAAACGTTGGCATTGACCATGTAAGGCCACATACCCAGGAATTCCTTTAACTGAACCTGCCGTTAAATGTTTCTATCCCATCTCAAGGATGTATATTAACAGTGAAATTATTTTTAAGTGACAATTTATAGCTTTTAGGGCATCACCATATCCTTTTTAGAACACTTGATACATTTCCAGATAACTCCTGCCACATGTAACCTGGTCCCATACTTCGCCTGAGACTAATGTTCCTAATAAGCTATATTTTGCATATGTAAATAGGATCTGCAAACCATGTGCAGATGTGCAGAAACCAATTCTGTCAATAGTCACTTACAGTATCTCACAATATTACACTTTCACAGACAACATTTGCATTCACAGCCATTTAAAAATAGGTAAGCAACTTTTAAGTAGAATTCTCCAATTTTAACAGAACAGCAGAAGACCATACATACCTGTTGCACCAGCTTGTGTAATGATAGCAGACATAGGTATGGTTTTAATAATGGTGGTGGTCCCTGGTTTAGTGGTATTTGGAGACACACTGCTGATACCCAGAATGGTAGGTTTGGTGCCTGTGCCTCCTGCTTGTGAGGTGGTGATTATTGTTGTGGGTTTTCCATCAGCAGAGGTTACCAGCTTCAAAATTGTCCCTGCAGGAAGCGGTCCTTTGGTCTGGGCAGGGATTAGAGAAAACAATCAGTTTCTGGTGTATTTAAACAGTAAACATGCTCTTGCATAACACGATATATAAAGATATGCAATATTTAAAAGGACAACAATATGGAAAAAAAATAACCCCCATTACACGTCCACACTTCCAGCAGCTGAAAAGATGAGTTTTAAAAGCCCACATCCTAGACGGCCCAGGACAATGGCTAACATAGCGCTCATCATTGGCTGGTGGGAATGTGTGTTACAACCTCTCTCCTCCTCCTCTGCCAGTCAAACAAACTTGAAATGTCTTGTTGCTAGGATACAGCCTACATAATCGAGCTGATCAAGGGTGGGTGGAGTAGTGTTTTCTCGCATGCTAACTGAGTGACAGAGGCAGACAATCGTTACGCCCCCTTTACAGCATGGCTAATTGAAGGTAGAGAGGCAATAGTTATCCTTTAAAATGGGTTCTTTACGCCCTATAATCATGAGAGTGTTATTATAGATATCAATAATGCTCACTCTAATGGGGTGATGGTCCAGGTGCACACTGGTATGACCCACATCCTTTGCTTTAACGTTACACAGGTATTCGCTGTCACTTAAATCTTCAAACAAACTATATAACACAACTACTGTTCCCACAGCATATATGCTTGACAATGTGTTCAACTGGCCTGGGTACCTCTTGTCCCAGGCCCGTTGCTTAGACCATCTCCACTGTGCAGGTAAAAAGATGGAGGTGTCGCACACACCGGAAATGACTCACATGAGTAACATCACAACTTCGACAAACTTTATTCACACATAACCAAGCCCACCGCGGTTCAAATGCTTGCTGCGCTCTTACTCAGACTGCCTATGAGTAAAAGCACAGAAAGCACTCGAAGCGCGTCAGGCAGGAGTTTCGCGGACTTGGTTATGTGTGAATAAAGTTAGTTAGTTATCAGGGCAGATGCCAGACATTTTCTGTTTTGTACACTACATAAACAGAAGCCCCTGATTAGTAATATATTTACAAACCCCTCTCTGAAACTAAAAGCACCAGTGGTAGGATTAGAAACTACCAGAAACTAAGAGGCAAATATCCCTGTCAAAATTTAAAAAAATTCAATAAGGTGAGGAAGCAACAAATTACATATTTCTAGACACTTTGAGCAGCCAATCTTACCTGAATAATCTGTGTAACTGGCCCAGAAGATGCTTGTCCTGTAATTGCAGATGTCTGGACAGGCTTGGTCTGGACAACAGACATAACTTTTCCAAGGTTTGATATCTGAAAAATATGCAATTAGTAAATGGTAACTGATCAAACGTCCACATGTTAAGGAATTTAAAAGATATCTTTACCCAAAAAAATCCTCCACTCAGTTTTTCACTGGAGTAGATAGCACAGAGGTTAAGCAGGGTGCAGATGGGCCAGTGGTGGGAGGAAATGGGGAGGGGCAAGCATAGAGGATAGGGAGGCATGTATATTAAAGTTCATAAATTATAGGATCATAATCTAAAATGTAGGTTTGCAAATCCAAGAAGCCTGGCTAAACAAATGGGAGAATTGGAGATAATGGTTTTGACTGAAAAGTATGATGTAATATGTATAGCAGAAACATGTTTGAACAATTCTAATGAATTTAGAAGGCTACAAGCCCCCAAATGCTGGCAGGGAGGGAGGAAGTGAGTCAGCTTCATATGCAGATGGCAAGGGCTGCACATTTGGGGAACATTCTTATTATGGGGGACCCATCTATGACCCAGATATTGATTCGAGTAGTGGAACGGTCAACATAGAAAAGGGTGATGAGTTCCTTAATTTGCTGCATGATTATTATTTAACAGGTGGTTGATGTTACTACTAGAAGGTGCTTTGCTGGATCTGGTAATATCTAATGTTGTGAAGCATATATTAGGTATGAAGGTCACTGGAGGCACTAGAGAATAGTGACCATGAAATAATGGCATTTAACGTATGTTATCAAAAGGGTTAACACAAGTCAACAGGAAAGCAAAAATGTTTCCCTGGATAAAAATCGCTCTTTAGCATATCTGAAAATTATTTTTTTTTCAGGTAAAAGATACTAAACAGAAGTAGGCTGTTTTTAGAGGGAATAAAGGGGTTTAAAAAAAATTCACATCTTAATTTATACCCATGGGAAATAAATGTAAAGAAAAAAACCCACAAAAAACCACATCCATTTGGCTGAATTCAGACGTAAAGAGGGGAATTAAAGCGAGTCACTATGCTCAAAAACTTTACATTATCTGAAAATACAATTTGAAAATGTAGCTTTCCTGGGTAGTTGAGGGAAGCGGTGAGCTGTAATCTTTAAATATGAGAATCCCTGCCATAGACATTTTCTCTGCTTACACATCAACCCCCCCCCCCCCATAACACTTATTTTAATAATAAAACTAAAGGGAGATATTCGTTTTTTCTATTTTATATTCCCATATAAACTTACCAGAGCACTGCCACCAGGAACAGAGATTGGACTCTTAACTAAAGTGATCGTCTTGGTTACACCACCAACCACAGTGGTTACAACTTGGGCTTGCTGCGCAACAGTAACAGTTCCAGACTTATGCACTGTGATGATAGGCCGAGTCTGTGCATTGGCAGGAGAGACTGATGTTCCAACTTGTGCAGCAGCAGTTTTTAACATACGAGTTGCTGGGTTGCTCACCTGTTTAAAATAAATTCATTAAAAAAATTTTTTTAAAAAGTGCAGGAAAGGAAAAACAAATCCACTGGCAACCACCACCCATGAATTTTAAAGAAATTCCTACTTTGAAAATAACTGCTTTGCATACAGTGAAATAAAAGATGAAAAATAACTCAATATTAAGATGCTGGAATATCAAAAATGACTCCCCTCCAAAAGGAAGAAAAAAACAAAACAAAGAAACTGCATGAATAACTAAGCAAACTGGAAGTATTCTAAAAGTAATTTAAACAGGACTTAAGATAAGAGACGGAAGGTAATAAGGAAGTCTGCTTAAGCAGATAATGAAGCTTAAAGTAAGGATTACTCCATAACGTTTAAAGTAGTCTCCAAGATTCAGAATCCCATGCATAAAAAAGGTTTCCATTTTCCTAGATCTATACATGGGGGGAGGGTTGGTAGTAAAAAGCAAAATAGTGTAAAAAAAAGTAACAACTCCTCAAATATTTAAAAAAAGCCACTTATAAATTGTTCATGCAAACTTTCAGACACTGAAAGTTTCCGAGTGGTTCCTGTTCAGTTTTACAGCTCATGTGAAAATAGCCTAAAAGCTTTCATTAAATATAACAATACAGTACTGAACCAAGGCTTGCCTGACTCTGCACAGGCCCAAATGGTTTTTGGATGCTTTACTTTCAGTTTTCCATGAGGCAACCACTGGAAGTAAAATGTCTAAAAAACATTTGTGCTAACCAACCCTTAAGAACACCACCCTCTAGAAAAGTTAAGATGCAACTCCAATACCAAAGAAGCACTTTTTTTAAGGAATAAAACAGTCCAACATCCCAGTCTACAAGTAATATGTCTCATGTGACAAATATAAGCAACCATTTGGAGCTGGTGTCTTCCTTTTCTTTTCCTCTTCAAAACTACTGTTGTAGATAACACCTTTAACATTTGGCACCAGCTCCATAGACTTGAATGGAGATGCAATTACCAGACATGCAGGACAAGAGTTGAAAATAACTGAACTGCTTTTAATGGTCAAAAATGGGAAATTCCCTCAGTACGCTAAAGATACCATTTTTAAAAATTATTTTCCAAGACAAAAAAAACAAAAAAAAAAAAAACTAGAATAAGCGATTTTGTGTTCCAAAGTGCAGGTGCCTTCAGGGAAGAAGAAATGGAAAAATCTCCCTGTAAAAAACGGATTCCCTATCCCATGTGAATCTTGCATAGCCACAATAAATAAATAACAAAAATCAAGACACAACTTCCATTAAAGGAGAACTATAGTGTTATATAGATTTACAAAAAAAAAAAACCCAATATTGTTTCTGTGAGGAGCACCATCCCAAAGAAAACCGATTCTGCCAGTCCTTTCTCCTGGCTTCAGCACCTTTAATAAAGAACAGAAAACAATTTGTGCAGTAGCTCCTCAACAAAACAATATTGTGAGGTAGGAATATTCAATCCTACCTCCCTGCTCCAGGTCCTTTCCATTTTTAAAAAGTTAACTTAACACATTAACACTCGACAATAAAACAAATAAGTGATTTGAAAAGTATACCTAGAAGGTAACCGATTACATAACAGCACAGTGATTTTCCTTCTCCCCGACACAGAACAGGGATTTCAGTTGTTTGTTTTTTTTCTCAATGCTCCTACCCCAATGATAAAACCCATTGCTTAACATACAAAAAAGAAAAGTAATGTTTGCGGTGGCATGAACCACTGATGTAAGAGACAATATTAACATTTCAAGTAATTCGGAGGAATTGAACCTGCAACCTCATGTATTCTGTCTTGTTAAAAGCAAAGCCTTCATCCATATCCCAAAAAGAAATCTTATGACACATGAGTACATGTAGAAACTTTATCTTTTGCTAGGAAAAAAATAATGGAAACCACCAAAAAAGTTTGGGGATTTGAACAGTGTGTTTCTAAAAACACAAGCTTTGCCAGTTGAGACACCACTGCAGATGCAAATAACAGGTACATTTAGAAGCTTTATCTTTAGCTAGTAACAGAATTAAAAAAGTGGGTTAAACAACATGGAAGCCTTCTAAGTTACAAAATCTATTACACTACACGTACTAAATGCAACTTACTAAAGAAGAATCTTACAATGTATTAATGGATTAAAACAAACATAAGTATAGTTAACATTAAACAGTTGAATAATCTCTTACCATGACTGGCGAGGATGCCATTTTCATAGTCGTAGGGAGAGTGGTTGCTCCAGAAGCCATAGCAACAGATTTCACCACAGTAGCTCCTGCAGGGACACTAAGCATTGTAGGTGCAGAAGAAGGAGGAATCTTTTGTGTAGCAGCTGCTGCGGCAGCAAGAGCCGCCATGCCACTCATTGGCTGACTGCTCCCAATACCCTAGATAATAAATACAACAAAGTAAAGATTGCAGGATTTGCGAAAGGTAAAGTTTCAGTAGAACAGCATAATTTTCAACTCCCAAAGCCAAAAGGAAATGGTTTAAAGCCAAGCACTTACCCCTGCTTGAGTGCTCTGCGCAGGGACAACCATACGCACACCTGGCGGAAGGGAAGTCACGGTCATGGGAGCTTTGCCAATCTGATTTGGACGCACAGTAACTAGGGGTGTGCTCACAGCAGACTGCTGACCAACTTTTAGGACAGCTGGGAGAGCTAAAACAAAAAGTGAATGTGACTGAGTATGCAATGCTATTCCATTTGTGGCCTTGAGACAAAAATGTATTTTACTAATTACTTACCCTGTGCACGGGGAGCAGCAGAAACAGATATTGGACTCCCAGGCATAGTAGGCAAGACCTGAATTGTAGCGGAGGTCGTTGGCACAGATGCTGCTTGAGGCAACAGGGTGATCCCTGTATGAGCAACTTGTTGAACTGTTGGTGCAGCTGAGGCAGGAGCAGGGCTCTTGGGTGGATTGACTGGCACAGATGGGACAGGATTGGCTGGAGACATGGCTGCAGCAGCTGCTGGTATGTCATATTTTTGTAATTGCAGTAAATAAGAATCAGCAGTGGATACGAAACCCCATCCAACTTCTAGAGAGTTTGTATTTGCCCTTATCAGTTGAACACGTGAAGGCGCTGGTGGTTTTTCTGTGCAAACAGCAAAGATTTAGCAAAATATTAGGGTCTTCTCCTCATTTAATCTTACAAAAAAAAAAATCTTATGGTCACTCACCTGTTTCAAGATACCAGAGGTCTTTACAACACACCTGGTTGTTCCAGGCTTTGCGGTAGCCATCTCGACCACTCCATATATAGAGACGTGTATTGATGGCTACAGCACAATGACCAGCACGGGCACGTGGAATGTTATCCTCCAATGTGTCCATTACAATATGTTCCCAGACCATGGACTCTGAAAAATTACAATACACTAGATCTAGACAACCGATTAAGAAAATAAACCAATATGCAGTACATCTTAGATTCAGAAATAAATTTACCTAGGTTGAGACAAGCAAGAGTATTGGTGCATTTCCATTCCTTTTCATGGGTAGCAACTTTGACATCATCCATTACCAGAGGCACCCATCCTCCAAAGACATACATCCTAAAGTAACAAATCAATCATTATTGTAGAGAACATACAAATAAAATTCTTAAGAGATGCCAGTATCAATGCTTACTTGTTCATAATGGTGGTGGCAGAATGAAGACTTCTTGGGAGAGGTGCTACACCATTAAGATTGGGTTTACTCCAGGTCAGTGTATCTAGAATGTATAAGCAGTTTAGAAGTGTCTAATTCTTCATTTCTACTCGGATGTTAGTGCTGCTATAATAGTGTTAGCTGGCAAGACAATATTAATCATTCCATTTTAAAAAGGGACATATCATTAAAGATTCTATTTCATGCCAAAAACGGTTGCAAAACACAACACCATACCTATTTCCAATATCCAAAGATCTCCAAGTCTACATCCGCTCATACCCCCATAAATTACTAAACGAGACTTCTTGTCTTTATCTGTGTACACCACAGCCGTGTGGGACTCTCGAGGCGGAGGAAGAATACCATAGGTTATAGGAATATCCCAACCAACAACACCAGATCCAGGTCGCAATTCCAAGATGTACAGATCATTCAAATACCTATTATTTTGGTACATGCCAGTAATTAGCCAAAATTAAATGCTACAAATTACAATTTAAACCAAAAGCAGGAAATTTACCTAGGAATGTTGTTCTTGGGGTCCTCACTATCATTTGCAAGACCACCAAAAAGATAGCATTTGCTTCCAACTAATGAGAAACTGTGTCCAAGCCTTGGACATGGAGGAGGGCCATTTTTTGGTGCTTTGGCTTTTAGCCTTTTCCATTCCCATCTGCTTGCCTGAATGAAAATATAAGTGTTGGTTTCAAAGGAATCCTTTCATTTTTACTGTAAATCATACTAGCCTGTACATAAAATAAGGGATGATCCACATGTGCATCGAAAGTCAATGTTCTCTATAATTAGTCAAATGGTTAAAGGGTCTATCCACCCTAAAATTAAATGTTTTCCATAGTGTAGGCATGCCCCTCCTACCCGCCATGTTTATAATGTGAAAAATTCCCCAAGCTCTTACTTGCCTGCCTTCATTCAGCCTGTAATGTTACTTACAAGGAAAAAGTGACATTAGGGGTGGACCGGCAGCCACGCCTGTGAATGTCGGAAAGGCAGCCGTGCCTGTGATGGCTGCCTCTACGCCATTCACAGGCGTGGCTGCCGGTCCAGCCCCTAATGTCACTTTTTCCTGGTTATTGAGAAATCCAAAGGAATGCGTTCTGGTAAGTGTCGGACGAGTTTTTTTACAATATAAACATGGTGGCTAGGGTTGGGAGAGGGGTCCCTACACTACGGAAGCAATTTTATTTTGGAGGGATCCGGAGGGTGGGAGGGCTCCCCTGTGCGTGCCAGAAACCTCAGAAAGAACAAGGAAGAAGCAGGCATCTGGATGACTCACAGACAGCTCCTACTCTCCTCTTTCTGGGATTTTGACCAAAAGTTTATTCCTTCTAGCATGTGTGGTGTGCAGTCACATTATACTATTAAAACCTTTATTAAAATAGGTCAGAAGAGAAAGTTTCACAATTTAGCCATCCAAAACCTGGCCATACAATATCAACCCCCCCCCCCAATTAAAGGGCAAATATAAGCAAGTGTCCACCCTCTCTGTCCTAGGATGAGGACCCACTAGGTTCTGAACCCTGGGTTCTATCTATATGTTGCATAACGAGCAGTCTAAGCCCGCACGTCTCCAATTTAATGATTAGTAGTCTGTAGGATAGGTTAAAAATTGCCATGTGTACCAGACCTTGGGCTGAGGCTTCCCAAGTCACATTAAAGGCATATTTGTGTGCTTTATTCACACCACCATGCTCTCCAGTTTTTACCTTTACTGTAACAAATGCAAACCACACCAAAAATGGTGATCAAATGCATTTCAAAAACAGCCTGTAAAAGATTCATATTTAATCTTTTGTCAAATCTCTCATGTTTAATCTTTGGCAAATAAAGGAGTGACTCCACTTTGCAGGATCTCCGACTCCACCACATCTCTGTAATGGGGGACTTCCATATTCTTATAAAGGACGCATGACCAATATTGCTATTTTATCTTTGTGACATTATAAACCAACATTATATAATTCTTATTAATTTTTAGACATCTTTGACCAATACAAATGCATAAGAAAAGAACTTTTATAGAACTTTTTATACAGGTAAAAAACAAATACATGTGCGGTGTGGGAAAAAAGCATGCAAAGTACCTGTAACTCATACAAGTCATTACTGTATTTCCCATATTCCACCATTCCCCCAAACACAAGCAGACGTGTCCCATCGCAGACAAATCCATATGCAGCACATCCAGGGGGTATGTCACCTCTCACTGCTGGAATAAACCACTGGTTTGTGCCTGTAATATGGAATGAACATGTTCTTGTTACTAAAATACTCAAATGTTATGTATAACAAAATAGAAAACATCTTCAATGTATTTTGTATATGGGCTATGATGTTTATTTACTTTTAAGTAAATAAGTCTCTATAGATAGGAAGTGGTATTTATCATTTAATTCAAACAGTCAACTCAGATCAAAATAAACTAAATAATCTCACTCAACTCCCTGAAACACCTGCAGCAAACCAACTGATATACAGATTAGAAGTTTGTTAGTATTTATTTTTAAGTTTACAGTTTCTCAACTGTGGGTTGGTCAAAAGACCCATTTAAGGGATAATTCCACCCCTCAAATGAAAAAATTGCATAAATGTAAATTGGGATCTGAATAAATTTCAGGAGCCCAGGCAGCCAATGAGCATACACATTTAAAATACTTGTTAAAAAAAACTTTTTAGGGCAGCAATGAATAGGTCTCCATAACACTTACTGTCCTGGTTGATGGTTACACTAGGACTTCCAATATCCCATTCTGGACAAAGCCAGTTTAATGATACAAATATTGCACCTTTCATGTCAGCAAAAAAAAAAAAGTTACACCACATTATCTGGTAAGGAATTCTAAAGCTGGTTAAACACATTATCGATAAAGAGCCACCAATCACGTCAGTACAGACGGGATTGGTCCTCTCAGTAATGTGTTTAAAGGGAATATCCACCCCTCTTTTCAAAAAGACATATTATAGATAACCCCCCAAAACCTAAAGATCGTTTTAGTCAAAAGCTAGAAATCGGCTCCCAGCCTGAGCTATTATACTTACATGCTCCGTGTGTTGTGTTAATCACTGCCGACCTTGAGGCAGTTTTAATGTAAATTAAAAAGATAATTATACTCTTCTTGCACCTATTTATAACAGTTTAGGTCCTTGCCCTGGGTACTTTACCCATTAGCTGAAAGACTTACTAAAGTCTCCCTAGCTGCTTCAGTCCTCTTCCTGCTCATCTCTGCAGCCCACAATAAAGCCAATGGGGAGACACACTCACAGACTGTCACTTACCGTAGCTATTGTGCAGAGCAGACCGGAGCGAGGAGGAAATCTTTATGCATGTATTCCATCTGATCAGTATGTTATAGATAAACTGCATTTTACAAACCAATGCAGTCCTCAGCATGGATTAGAAAAGTGAGTTCATGCTTTAGTTACAAATGTGGCTTAAGAATTTAAATTTTCCAGTCCCTAAGTAACTAAGCACCATGGAAATCCAATGCTACTGAGCATATCTATTGCTGAAAAATGGTGGACAGAACTGTGTGCCTTTCAACATATAAAGATTGGTAAATAATGTGGTGATAAATGCAGTATAGCATTCAAGCCCAAAGTTGAAATTCCTGTTTAGAGGGTCATTTTACATATTTTAAGAGGATTTAAATTCTGCATCATATCAATTCTTTCTGGATAGATTTAGTTGCATTTTTTTTTTTAACAACTGAACGGTTTATAAAAGGTTAAAATGGCCACTAAACTGAAGCAAAAAAAGTTGATTGATAAACAAAGTAATTTAAGGAAATGGGAGCATTCACTAATATCGCCATTAGTTACGTACAACAGCCAAAATACAGCACTCCTGCGCTTAGGAAAAGCTCCCCCTTTGTAAATGCAGTTCCATTCTGCATAGGTGTGTCTTTCCAGAAAAGGAGAAAGAAATGAGTGGCCCACAGTGTGTAGGGAGCACGTCACTGATTGCAGGAGTCCTGTATTTACTAAATGATTGTGGCTGCTGAAAGTAACGAAGCACTCATATTTCTCTTTTAAATGCTCCTCCCCAAACACAGTTTCAATACCCTTTAGGGGTCGTTTATACTAGGCTTCATTTTTACTTTCATTGCACATGCGTTCTGGTGCGATTTCCATGCATGAATTTGCACACCAAAATGCATGGGAAACAGAAGTGAACAGCACCGCTTACACTGCACCACTGCGATATAGTGAGTTGTTAAAGAAAAACAAAAAAACAACACAATGGATGCAGATTTGTGCGTTACAGCGGTGCCATTAAAGTGTCATAGCACGAGAATGTAAATTGTTTACAAAGGCAATTTATGTCACATGCATTATTAAAGGGCATGTCTCTCTCCCCAAGCCCCAACCGCTATAATAGATTTTCCAGAAACTCCCCCGATCATTACTTACCTTCCCTCTTTCTTCCAACGCACTGTCCTGGCCCTCTGCTTGCGTGAAACTGCAAGCAGGAGGCCAGACCGGCAGCCGCGTCCATGATTGGCTGAGAGGTATCCTATCACGGACACGGCTGCACAGAACACCGGTGGAGAGAGATAAGGCAAGTAAAGTTTGGGGGAGTTTCTGGAAAATCTATTATAGCGGTTGGGGCTGGGGGAGGAAGACCTATTATATATCAAAGGGGTTTTATGCTAGGTGGATGGAGAGCAAAATGGGAGGGAGAGGGAGGGCTGCTCTGAGCAAGCCAAAAACCTCTGAGAGGACGTCTCCGAGGCGGAAACAATTTCCCTCCCTGCCAGGCTCCTGGTGGCCAGTTTTCTGGACTTTGGAGGGACATTACAGGAGAACCATTTGGAGCTGGGATGTAAGGTAAGGATTTTTATGAACTACACAGTGGGGCCAGTAGTGGGTGAAATTATAATTTTTAGGGTGGACATGCCCTTTAAAGTAATAGTGAATGTATTGGAGCCAGGGACAAAGGTAAGTATATTAACATTTTGTGTGATTCTCTGCTGCAGAACTGAATTTACGACCACTTCCTAGACCACTTACAGCTTGCTATAGTGGATTAGAACCAGGAAGCGGTCGGTACCTGTTCACTTTGAGTGAACCATTCCTTTAAGCCTCTTTAATGCTCATACATAAATGAATAGCGCACAAAAACAAACTGTTTGGGAGAAGGGCTTTTTTTCCGACAGATCAAAATACAGAAATAAGTGTATGGCCAGCATGAGACATTTACACATTATCATGCATTGCCATGCTATCAAACTGCTTAAATAATTTAGGAAATGGCAGCATTACTTAAAGGAACACTAAATCTATAAAAATAACTATTTGCCATTCGTTTCTATTATTCACGGGGAGGTGAGAACGCTTATTCTCACCTCCCTGTGAATAATAGGACGCTCGGGGGACCTGGAACTTGCCTTACTGCGCTCCACTCTCAAGCCGTTTCTTCACTGAACAGCTGTTCTCTCCCGATTGCGTGCCCTATCTTTTGTATTGGCGCGCATGCGCCTAAGATAGGGTGCGCGATCGGGATAGAGCGGCTTTCAGTGAAGGAGCGGCGGTAAGGTAAGTTCCAGGTCCCCCGAGCGTCCTTTTATTCACAGGGAGATGAGAATAAGCATTCTCACCTCCCTGTGAATAATAGAAACGAATGGCAAATAGTTATTTTTATGGATTATGGGAGTTTACAGTCCCTTTAGGGTGGCCATACACATGGGATTCCCATAGCAATGTGCCGACAGATCACGTTGGTATCGGTCGGCACATTGCAAAGGGAACCTGCACACGTGGAACCGACCGATCCCCATACGGGTAAGGCATACACCGCACAATCGGTATCGGCTCCCTTTATTAAAGTAAAGAGAGCCCATGCCGACTGACAGAAATTTTCCATCTTTCCTGATCAATCGGAGTACCGACTACGGTCATTCGTCGGCACTCTGTTCGGACGGGAATATCCCCTATACACAAGCAATAATAGATAAATCCTGCCGTGGAACGATGGGGATTTCCCTATTATCACTTGTGTGTATGGCCTTCTTTAGGCTGTGCAGCAAAAATGCAGACAGTCCAGTGTGCATTTCTGGTATTAGCCAGTGCTCTTCATTGTACTGATGAATGGCCAAAAACTATATTATTGTAGCTCTCCTAAGTAACTAGTTATATTTGAAAAAGCTATAATGCAAGTGTTTAAATTGAACTAAACAGTATGCGCCTAAGGGGGGGAAAAAAAGCATTAAGTACGCAAACATTCTTATTGTTTTATACATTTATTATAGTTTAAAACATACACAAAAAAGGTAATAGGAGATACCTATTCTATAGAACATTACCAAACTGCTTAACTGCTGGCAATTTTATAAGACAAATTGTGGTCGTTTAAAATTGGCAACCAGCAGTTAGTTTGCACATGCTTCAGCAATCCTGGCAATGCCAACCAGGAATGGGCTACATCCACTAACCAACCATGCTGCCAGTTTCAGGGTGGATCTCAGGAATGAAGACCATCATTAGTACTCACATATATTTATAGGTGCTTTGTGGAAACAAATGACCATGTTGCATACCGTATCTTCCCACCATGTTTCAACACATTAAAACAGAATGTCCATTTAGTATGGCTATACTAATAAAAAGGGATTACGCTATAGTAAGCCAACATTAAAAACATATTTAAAGGACAACTATACTGTAAAAATAACCTTTTTTAAAATGAAAAGTTCCTGGGGCTAGGAGATAGGCTTGATTATTCCCACCTTCCTATATTGTTTTGTTGAGGAGCTACCGCACATACAGTTTTCATCTGCCAGGTTATGGCCCTGGGCCATTCTATATTAAAGATAGTGCTGAAGCATACAGGAAGACTGGCAGAGGCATTTTTCTTGCCCTGCTGCTCCTCATACAAATGATATTGGGAGTTAAAAGCACCTATCCTACCTCCCTGCCTCAGGTACTTTTTATTTTAACGGATTTTAAAAAAAAACAACTTTTGATGTACTATAGTTTTCCTTTAATCAAGAAAACATTTATAAGCAAGCAGAACCTATTTGCACATAGTTTCTTTCCTGTTCTATTGAAGGAAAATTTGTTAAGCTAAGAGAATAAAAAAAATAGTTTAAATAAATTTGCCCATGCAAGCTCTATTTGCACAATAATGAACTTTGCTTTGAAAAGTGCAATCAAACTTAAAAAAAATGCTACTGAAGAGAACCTATTCCTGCAAAAAAAAATTCCCATAGCCTAATACAACAAAATTAGAAATATACTAAAATATCTTTACTTAGCACAAATTCACATGTTAAAAGTGTACTTGCAAGAAAAGAAAAACCCCACCAGCTTGATTTCTAAAATACATAAAACAGATCTGACAGAAAACAAGTTTAAAACCACTAACTATAAGGCAATGTAAGCTGCTTTAAATAAGAACAGTTCCTCCTTTGAAACCAAAGGAGGGAGGAAGCTTCAGAATTAGCATTTAAAAATTGAAATTGGCGGCAGGGGCCTCAGTTGGTTTATGCCGTGTGGAAACCAGCAAAGCAGAGATTGGCTAGGACATATAATGTAACCACTCCTCAAAGTATACAGCAGGCTAAAAGAGGTGTGGCTGCACGTTGAAACCAAGACTCCTACAAATGCAATACGACTGACAGCTCTGTTATTTGTGCATATGATAGGATATCAGAGATGCCCAACACGCAACCACCAGATGTTTGAAAACGGCAACTCCCAGCATTGCCTGGCTCCACTCTGCTGTTGCAGGTATGGCATCCCAATGTTCCCTCTAATTCAAAAATCACCTGTGTGTACAGAAATAAATGGCATAAAAAATAAGTGTGCACTACACACCACAGCACTTATATTCAAGTACATTTGTGTGTGCACCACTTTAACCAATGTGCGCGTGTACGGACACAGAGCTTAGAGGGAACACATCCCAGGTATACACAAATCCTACCACTGAAAATTACTGTCACCAAGTAAAATGTAGGGTTGTAACAAGACATCCATTAAAAAAGGGGCAGGTTTAATAAATAATAGATACTAGTAAGTTAAATTCCAAATAAATATATTTGCCAACAGTCCATACAAATGGGGATAGAATTAACATGGTCACTAACTACTGCTATACATATGAACTTATTTCACCATGACATGTTGCTAGATAATAAAAAATTGGATGTTACAGTGATCTCCAATGGTTAGAGTGGACAAGCTGTCTAGTTCACACAATGTTACAAGCCTGTCTATAGAGGAAAGGACAGAGCAACACTCCAGTTTATACACAAAGTAACGTATCGTGCATTGAACAGAGGCATCTAATTGGTGGGCTTGACGCAGCAAAACAGCGCGATTAGCTGTGGAGAAAACCAAGTCCAGCCCACTTCCCCCTCCCGCTCCCTCCCCTCCTGTCTACATGATCCTCCCGCTGGAGAGAGAACCCGCCATTTTTCTTTGTGGATTAAAACTACAATCATGTAAAAAAACACATCCACCAGCCACTTTTCACCAAAAGGACCCAAATTCAGCCTCAACTGCTGTTAATATCCAAACCACCAATTACCTTTTGCGGAACTACACCTGCCAACTGCTCTTGGTTTTAAAAGGGGATGCTGGGAATTGTAGTTACACCACAGATCTAAACGAGACTAGTGCCTGAATAATAATAACAAACCCCCCACCTGTGTTATAAACATGCAGCTCGTCCACGATCCCTTCGTTTCCCCCTCCGAACACAACGATCAGCTCCTTGATGGCCACAGCCCTGTGTCCGTGTCTGGGCCGAGGCACCGGTCCCGACCAGCCGACTACCCGTTTCCACCGGGGTTGCAAGGCCGCCGGGTTAGTGGTGGCCATTGTATCGCCGCCTCCTATCAGTGTTGGGAGTTTAGATTAATAATAAAGGAATAAGCAAGCAGCCCAGCGTTGGTGGGTGAATGGGAAATAATCACGCAATAGGAGTTGAAAGATCCGCCGCGGCCTAGTCTTTTGCCGGGTGTCAGTGAGGCGCTATGGGAGCCGCCATTTTAGGACGGCGGCCGGAGAAGAAAAAAACCTCCCAACTCCTTTTCCGCCCTCTCACGAAAAGCTTCACGGGACAGCTCGGGCTGGTCACACACTGGGCACCGTCACCATCCAGCACCTGGTGCCCCGAATCTCCTTCTCCTTTCTTGTTTCCTTTAAAATCGCCCGGGAGTACCAGAGCTGATGGAGTCCATGGGAGCCGCCATCTTGTGCCGTCCAAACAAACCAATAAAAGAGTTTGGTAGGAAGAGCAAAGATGGCGGCGAGAGAGGCGACAACACAACCGCCTCAAACTCCTCCTTGTTTTACGGTACTCGTCGTAATGACTAGGAGGGACTTCTAGAAGAGATAGGCAAGAATGATCGTAAAGGAATGGGGGCGACGCCGTGGAAAGGAAGGGAGGTGATGGTGGTTACCGCCAGTACTGGCACCCGTAATTCACTGGGGGTAAATAGCAAAGACTGGACACCCGGTGCTCCAACAGTTTAAAGTCCTGCCTGGCAAAATCCGTCAGCGCCCGGTTTCCTTAAAGTCCAATAGGTATCCAGGGGGGACCAAAGACTGTTTTTCACGCCTCCCTGGGAGCCGCCATCTTGCAAGCGCCCGCCTCCAAAGTCTTTAGTGGCTCCTCCCCCTCCGGAGACAATAAGATGGAGGCGTAACCAGCGCGATGCGGTGGCGAAAGGAGGAGCATTGGGGACGTGAAAGAAAGAAAGAGGGGGTTATAGACTAAGATGGAGCAAGGCGCCTCATCCAACATGGCGGCAATGCTAAAACAGAACGGGAATGGGCGACTCCATTCCCCATGAACCATAACATGAACTGTCTGTTATGGTTACCATTGTGATTCCAAGTTTTATTATATTAATCAGATGTTTAATTTAACTGGCGAACTAATAACGAGATAACATCAGCTTGGTATAACACAAGGTGTGCCCCCTGTCTGGTCCTATCATACACTAAGCTTTAATAGGCGATTAAACCCACAAAACAACTTAATGGGGGGGCTTATATGTTTCCCACAATCCTCACTAGTTCAGTCACTAGTCTTTCCCCGCCCCCCTTCCTCGGTCTGGGACCTGGCCTACAGGAAGAAGCACATCTTCCCACAGCTCGGATCTTCCAATTGCCAGGATCTTCCCATAGCTTGGGCCCCATCTTCTTATATTTCCTATGGCTCCTCCCTGAAAACCACTGTGGGTAAAGCACACGTAATGACTAGTTGTCACTGTCCCATAGTCAAGGCCCTACTTGTAAGCAGTTTAGTGTAACTAAATTGTAAGTTCTATGGGGCAGGGACCTCCTTTCCTCTTGTGGCAAAGCTCTAGGACTTCAATTTATATATTTATGTACTGGACTACCCCTTGTATGACTTTATTGTATCTTATTACTGTACAGCACTGTGTCCCCAAGTGGCGCTTTATAAATAAACTATACATACATATCCATACATACAGTTGGCACAATTGGACTGGCAAGTGTGACTTTCTGTGGCAGGACAGACTCAATCTGAAGGACCTGTCATAGCCTCTCAAAAAAACACTGGCATTTGTCCCACAGCTTCAGGACTTGGGCATTGCGTGGTGTGCACAGGGTTGCTAGATGCAGGTATCCCACTGCTTCCGGATCTTCTGTGCACCCGCGAGACCACCCCGATCTCCCGCAATGGAGAGGAGTCCTGAATCTCCTCCCCGTTACGCCCTCTGTGTGTCACGCCCCCGGACTGCCCATGTCACGCTCATTCCACACCCCTAACCCCGCCTCCCTCACCCCCTAGCCTGTGTGCCCCGCCCACTGTGTGACGTCAACGACGTCACACAGCGTAGCCACTACCCCCTCGTCACGCCCCCTCGCCCACGAAGAGGCAGGGTGGGATGTCTGTAGATGTGCCAGGCTTAGACAGAGTTTCAAGGAGGGCTAGAGTGTGTATCCATTAAAAAAAGAAAAAAATCAGGTAAAATGAGAAATACAAATACCTTGTACAGGGATATAGGAATGGTAATTCTTACCTCCCAATTTCTGTGAGTAGCACCAGCCAAAAGAAAACTGATTATGACAATCTTCCTCCTGGCTTCAGGACATTCTTTAATACAGGACTAGGCCAGGACTAACCTGGCATATGAAAACTTTACGTACCGTAGCTCCTCAATGAAACAATATTGTAAAAGTTATCCTTTAAGTGGGCCTTGCCCCAGAAGCCTGGTCCTCCTTGTTGCAAGGTGTGTGCTTGCTATTGTTCATATCAAATAGCCAACAAGGATACACTTTCATCACTTTTGCAATGTTTCAATTCAATCGTTTAACTCTTCTACTGTCATGCAGAATGGGAGGTAAAGTTAAAAGAGCCATGGCCTGCTGGGAGGTATTAAATTGCAAACAGCTATCAAAAAAGTAGGAACAATGCAAAGCAGTTGCAGCATTTGGATCATCACCCTACTTCTCTATATCATAGATCTTGTATGTACACTAAAGCAAATACAGGGTCTGTTTTTTGACATATTCGGTTGAATTGGTAGAAAAATCAACAACTGGGCTAAGCATTTTTTGATTGTCTGGCCAAAAGGAAATATGATGATTGGGTCAAGCAGATCATCTTCCAGTCTTCAAGCTGAAATCTGCTGTGTAAGATGGGACATTTCAACCGTTTCTTTGATTTAATTTTCAATCGGGAAGAATCGATCAGTAATTTGTCTGAAAGAACTGTCCCGTGTATGGTCTGCTTTAAGCTGCTTACATAATTACTAGCAAACATGGTAAGAGATTCCCTAGACACAAAGGACAAGCAAGAGACCTCCCTCACTAGTGGGACACAAAAGCAATCCTTTGTGTCAGTCATTTAGTGTTTGGAAGGACATGATACTAAACATTGTTGTGATATACCTGTACAGACTCTAGACTTTTGCCCAAGATGATCATAGATGACCATCTCTGACAATTAAAATTTAGCATCTGTATAAGTCTTGGTACACACTGCAAGATATTTGTGTCCACCAACACGTCAGGATTAATCACCGTCAGTGGCAGCAAAATACTTCTCTATCGCTTTGATAGTGCATTTGGTATCAATACTTTTCTTTCGCTTTGATGAACATTCTATGACTTGCCCTGAATATGTTAATATCAAGGATCATTATAGGTACTGATTGAATAACTCAGCTTTGTAACATTAACTTTACCAACAAATAATATAGTATAAAAATAATCTGGAGGCTTTGCTGGAAGCTGAAAGGAAATATTATTATTATGAATTTATATAGTGCCAACATCTTCTGTGGCGCTTTACAATAACAATCATACATTACATACAAGGGTAATACATATTATACAAAGTCATACCAATTACATACAAAGGTAAAGCATACATTATAAACTGAGTGATGAGTTATTTACATGTGCCTGTTGCCTGCGGTAAAGTTCCAGGGAGGAGCGGTGCAGCGGATACCGTGTCTTGCTTTTGTTTCCATGAGTTATTTACAGTCTAGAGGAAATAGGGTGAGACATGAGGTGATGTGAATCGGTAGGCTGTAATAGATTGGAGGTGAAGTTTATTTAGCAGGCCAGGTTATATGCTTGCCTGAAAAGGTGGGATTTGAGGTTACGTTTAAAGATATTAAGGGACTGTGAATGATGGACCGATGGAGGAAGGGAGTTCCAGAGCAGAGGAGCAGCACAAACAAAGTCCTGAATTCGGGCATGGGAAAGGTGGATGAGAGGAGAATATCGTTAGCAGAGCGGAGGATGCGCCTAGGGATGGTATCTGTGGATCAGCTCTGAGATATATGGAGGGGCTGTATTGGTAAGCAGCTTAAACTGGATCATTTGCATGATGGGCAGCTAGTGGAGTGACTGACAGAGAGTAGAGGTGTCAGAGAAGCGAGAAGTTAATGAGCCGGGCAGCAGAGTTTAGGATGGATTGAAGTGATGCCAGGCAGTTGTTTGGCAAACCACACAAGAGTGTGTTGCAGTAGTCAAGCCGGGATATGATTAGGGCATGAACTAGGATTTTAGTAGCGTCATGCGAGAGGAAGGGAGTAATGTGAGAGATGTTTTTGAGTTGGAGCCGAGAGGAGCTGGCAAGCAAGTTGAAGGAAAGATCGGAATCTAGCTATTTTGTAAAACATATGATTTTCTCCATTTTAAGTATCTCATTTTAAACCACTTTTTAACCCCAATGGGTTACAACATTTATTCAACTTGTGTTAATTTAGGCACATTCTGTTGCAGTTTTCCATATTTAAATTCTTATATCTCTGGTGTTTTCTGCTTTGGGAAAGGAACTTCAGGTCTGGCAAGCTAAATATAAAAATAACACACAATTAATTGCAAAGTTCCATGGCCGTATACAGTGCATTTCAAAGGAAAAATAACGTATAATAAATAACAACTAAAAAAATTACTCTGTCATAATGACAAAGTTAAAGTCCACCCTTAAAACAAAAAAACTGATCACATGTCAGTTACCTGTCCCCAACCCCAACTGATATATTCAGCACATTATAAAATATTATAATATAATAATGATACTTATCTATCAAACAGATAGATAAGTATCATTATTGCCTCCATTCTGGCAGAGTAAGCTTAGAGGCAATCACAAAAAGAGGGTATAGTGCACACTGGTTCAGTACACAGTAAAAGCCATTCTGTTTAGAAGTAAAACATAGCTTTTATTTGTTGCTTAAAAACGATACATATCCACAGGATGGCCTTACGCGTTTTGAGCCAGCATGGCTCTTACTTATAGGCACAAAAACGAGTTCCCGCTGATCCCTTTAAATAGGGATCAGTGGGAACTCATTTTTGTGCCTATGAATTTTTAAATCTGAGCTGGAGATCCTGAGAAATAATCATTTGAAATTAAGGCATTTACAGGGAAAGACCTGTCACTCCAGAAGCAGAAATTACATGAACCCTATTCCTGACCTCTAACTACATACATAGTAATTGAGGTTGAATAAAGACACGTCCATCAAGTCCAACTTATTGACTTTTTTTTTAACCCTCCTAACAGTTGATCCAGAGGAAGGGTTAAAAGGGGGGGGGGGGGGTCACAGTTTCACCGTTCTCACTGTAAAGAAACCTTTCCTAAACTGAAGATGAAACTTCTTTTCTTCCAACCTTAAAGGATCTCCACGAGTCCTCTGATATGACCTATTCATGAACAATGCACTAGAGAGTTTATTGTATGGCCCTTTAACATATTTGTATAAGGTTATCATGTCCCCACGCAAATGTCGCTTCTCCAGTGTAAAGAGCCCTAACTTGTCTAATCTGCCTGCATAGTCAAGCCCCTCCTTTATTATTTTAGTTGCCCTTCTCTGAACTGCTTCTATTTCCAAGATGTCCCCTTTGTATATGGGATTCCAAAACTGCATCACATATTCCAAATGAGGCCTTACCAGTGCCTTGTAAAGAGGGAGAATAATATCTTTCTCTCTTGAATCTATTCCCCTCTTTATACAAGACAATATCTTGCTAGCTCTAGCCATGACTGTCTGGCATTGTTTGCTACAGCTAATTCTGTTATCTACCAGAACCCCCAAATATTTTTCCATTACAGATGCACTTAACACAGAGTTATTTATGGTGCATCACCTTACATTTATCAACATTGAATCTCATCTGCCATTCTGCTGCCCATTTTGATAATCTATCTAGGTCTGCTTGCAGCACTTGCACATCATTTGAAGTTTCCAAAGCTCTGCATAGTTTAGTGTCATCGGTAAACACGGAGATCTTGCTCTCAATGCCCCCTTCTAAGTCATTTATAAACAGATTAAAAAGAAGTGGCCCCAGTACAGAACCCTGAGCAGGGGTGTCTCTCTAATGAGGCAATATGAGCAAAATGCTCAGGGCAGCACCCCTGTGTAATATCAGAGAGGCAGCAGGCAGAGCTTTTTTTTTTTTTTTTTTTTTTAGAAAACTGGCAGGCAGAGCAGAAGGAAAATAAAATCACGGATGCATGAGTGTGTCCCACGTTTTTCATGGACCCACGTTTTCCCCTCTTAGCTCTGCACTAACTGCCACCTTCATGCAGACCCTCCTCTGATCGTCATAAGCCAAGTGGGGTTATCAAAGTAGTTTGGGTGATCTGAGCATTATAGCATCTTATATGTACCTATCTGTGTGACCTTGGCATTAGGGCCTTATGTTATATGTGCCTATATGTATAGTCTGGGCATTAGGGCATGTTATATGTACCAATGTATTTGATCTGGGCAATAGGACATGTTATATGTACCTATCTGCGTGAGCTAGGCAGGAGGGCAACTTGGTTAGGTTAGCTAGGGCCCTGCTGAAAGAATCTACCTTGACATGGTGGCGGGCTTACAAATCTCTTCATATCCTCCTCATTTCTCCCCTGCATATTATTACAATCCCTGCTGTAAGGACTAGGATTCTCTATAGTGAAAACCTATATAAAAAAAACAGTTTAGCAGATTAGCCTTTTTGGCATCCTCTACAACAATCTCAGCCCCTTTATTTAATGGTCCGACATTCACAGTCCTCATCTTTTTACCATTTATATACATAAAAAACATTTTGGGGTTGGACTTGCTTTGTTCGGCTATCCGTATTTCATTTTCTATTTTAGCTAGTTTAATTGCTTTCTTGCACTCTTTATTACAGCTTTTATACTACCTGTAAGCCTGTTCTGTTCCCTCGATTTCAAAATTTTAAAACCCTTTTTCTTTTTTACCATTTCCCTTTTTACCTGAGCACTAAGCCAGGCAGGAGAGGACCTAATTTTTTTACACTTGTTATTTAAAGGTACAAATTTAGAAATGTAATAGTTTACTATACTTTGCTGCCTGTCAGCACACCTTCTGCAACAATTAAGAAAATCAGCAGAGAAAAGAAAGAAGGGGGAGGGAGGGGGAGATGTGTAAGCAGAGCAGTGTCCATGGTGAGGCTGTAATTTTTTTAATAGTATTTGGGGTTGAATAAAGACATATGTCCATCCATTCCAACCCATCTAGCAATATCCTCATTTCCTGCCTAACTGTTGATCCAGAGGAAGGCAAAAAAAAAAAAACCCACCAAATTTATGAAGGGGAAAAAAATTCCTTCCTGACTCCAAATGGCAATCGGAAATTTCCCTGGATCAACTCTACTTTATGTGTACCAGTAACTTTCAACATTCCTTGTTTGCAGAAACTCATCCAGCTTTTTTTAAACGTGACCAATGAACCTGCCACAACAACATCCACTGGAAGACATTTTCATAGCTTTACCGTTCTGTGCAGACACTACAAGAAGGCAGTGAGTAAGGGAGGTGGGGGCAATTAGGAGTACTCACTAAACATTAATAAGGGCCCGGGCTTCAATCAATACATTAAAGGAATAGTTAACTTTTCGAATGCACTATTCCTTTAAAGATAAAATGTCATTGCAGATCGGAAAATGCAAGCGGACAGAAAAGTGGATAGAAACGTGCCTAGTGGGACCTACCCTAAGAGAGATTGTTACAGTTATTTCATTGTAATCTAAACTGTTGAGTACTCAAATGTGCCGCTGAATAGCTTCTCTGTTGCTTAGAACTAGCTGAAATGAATTGTTATTCGAATTTCATTTCATTGAATAATAAGAATATGAAATATACTTCTACATTCACCTGTTAGGTAGGTTAGTACATATCTGCTGCGTCTGGGAAATGGTTTAGTTACTCTCTATGTGGAAATAAGCTAAAGGAGCTTAACATCTTTAATTCCTTTTAAATTACCGAAAGAGTGGAAAGTATGTATAACAAATAGTGTGTGTCCTGCAGGTTTTCAATAAGTCAATAAAATTTCTATTGTGATGAAAGAAGGCACGTAATCTTCAAATTTCTAAACAAATACATGAATTTTTATTTATAATGATTTTATTTTGTAATCGCAGGGCTTGTTCACACTAGGTCAGGTTTTAGCACGTTTTTCTGAATAGACCTTTTTGAAAAACACAGGACACATACAGGGTTATTTAATAAAAGTTCTTATCGTTAAAAATGGTGCTAATTTTGCCCCAACCAATCAGATGTTAGCTTTCAACTGTTAAATAATATGTGATTGGTGGGTGCAAAATTAGCACCATTTTTAAGGATAAGAACTTTAATTGAATCTCCCTGTATAGAATTTAATAGTACTGTTCACACCATTTAGATTGTGTACGTTTGGGTTCCGGTCCGTTGCATTAGAAAAACGCACTGCTGCATGCATTTCTGTTCCTTAAAGGGCATGTGCACCCCCAAAACTAAAATTTAACCCATGCTAACCCCACTGTGTAGTGTTAATAAATCCTTACCTTACTCCTCTGCTCCAAATGGTTCTCCTGTAGAGCTTGCACAAAGTCCAGGAAAGTGAAGAGCAAGGAGCCTGTCTTCCTGTGTAAAGGTCTCTGCCTATTCTCGTGCCGCCGGGAGGTTTGCAGACATGTGCAGGGGAGTCGATTGCCCCCCTCCCTCCACATCTGTCCACATCCATCGCGCTGGATTTTACGTTTTGCATGAAACCCCTTTTCTGTAGTGTAACCTCTCCCCTCACAGCCTCAAGCAAAAAAAAATTATTACTTACTTACGAGCCTTCGTTCCAGCGGCATTCTCAATAGATGGCAGCCGCCTCTGTGATTGGCTGCCTTGCAGCCAATTACAGATGCAGCTGCCGGTCCAGCCCAAACTGTTACTTCCTGCCTCCATACTCTGTTTACTTATATTATGTATTACCTGTGTATGTAATAAGTATGACTTTGTATAACATGTATTACCCTGTATGGAATGCATGACTATGTAATTGTAAAGCACCACGGAAGATGCTGGTGCTATATAAATCAACAATAATAATAATAAGTGATCTGATATTTTTTTTACAAACGGACAGTGGGGCTGGGAGGGGGGAGGCTACACTACAGCAAAATAGGCATGTTAGGGTGGAAATACCCTTTAACTCATCTGTTTTCTATAGAAATATATGTAAATCGCACGCAAAAACAGACAGAAAAACACACTGTGGATTTGACAGGTTTTGTCCATTCCTAGTGTGAATGAATCGTTAGGATTTTTATTTTGAAATGGTGTGTGTGTGTGTCAGAGAAGCACAGTATACGCTACCCTCTGATCAGGTGTCTCTAATTAAAAAAAAGAGAGGTCATCAGACTTGATTATGTAACATTTCCCAGATTCCTTAGCTAGGAGATGTCCGTGTAATTGAGTGTGTTATTAATATTCAGATATATTTGTATCACAGGTCCTATAAATACTAGAGGAGATTTCAGGTTCTGCTTGAAAACAATGCAGCGTGCAGAGCTTTCACTTCTGGGAGCCGTACACATTGATAAGAATGTGACATGCAAACAGGCCAATCCTGACAACAGGAGGCGAGGCCTGTTCCTCCTACACCACTCCAGGAAGTGTTAGTGCTGCATAACGTGGTATGTGATGCTGAATGGATCTACTGCTCTCAAGCTGATTCCATTACTTCTTTTAGCTGAAATAACCTTTTCCCCAGGACACAATGCTACACACACTTTACCAAGACAAGGCCTTTCTACATGTGGCTGTGGCCTTTACTGTATGCTTTCTGCTTGTAAACACAGGTATGATGGACATGGTTACCACAGAACTGGATTACAGTCACTATGCAGAAAAACCCATCACCTGGCTTCCACCCTTCCTTGCCATGCCTTGTAACTCTCTAATTAACCTTGGATACATATTGTTGGGTATATACTGGCGCCTTCTGGAGAGTAAGGCAGTTGGCAAGGACCAGACTGGACAGTACTTGAAAAACGTCTTCTCTTGGATGGCCCTTGTATATGGACCAGTTCAGTGGGTGAGGATATGGACATTGTCCCACTATGCTGCTTTGTTGGATCAGTGGTTCACATTGCCTATATTCGCTTGGGCGTGCATCTGGTGCAATTCCATCAACAAAAAATGGAACACTCAACATTTCCTTGTCATGGAACTCATCTCTCTAGGTAGCTACTTTCTCAGCCTACTACACCCCCAAGGGTTTGAAGTAGCTCTGGCCATTCATATCACATGGGCATTGATCTCTGGTGTGAGAGCACAAAGCAGATTTGGAGATGCCTCCTCGTTCAAGCATTTGCTATTCGCTTTCTTCTCCTGTCTCGGGTTTGTGGTTCTGAAACTAATGGATCACTGGCTGGCACAGTGTTTTATGTTTCAGAGATTTACTGGCCACTTCTGGTCCAAAGTGTGTGATATTTTACAGTTTCATTACGCTTTCTGTTTTCTGACTCACCTGGATCAGGAAAGACATTGCAGCTAAAAAGTAATAAGACTGAAAACAACTGTACTGCCCATGTATTAATCACAATCCTTTTTATTTCAGAAGACACTAGAAAGACTTGTATGTTTTAGATCAGGGATAGGCAACCAGTAGCCCTCCTGATGTTTGAAAACAGGGGAATGCTGGTAGTTGTATTTTTCAAACCACCTGCAGGGCTGCTGGTTGGTAATATATCTTATAATAAGATTCTGGCTCTTTAAAACTATTTTAATTGACTTCATTTTAATTTTTTATTGAATTATATTTTTCTGAGCAGCAATTAAAGTACAACTATACTCACCTCACCCTCGCTCCTCTTCCTCCATAGCTGCATAGTACCCAGGGTGAGGACCTAAAATCGCTAAGTCCTCACCCTGGGTACTTTCCCTAACTCCTGCACTACTTACCGCAAATCTGCTTCGCCGATTGCTCCATTCCTCCACTCTTCCTGCTTCAGTGACAGATCGCGAGGCAGCCAATAGGAAGATACGCTCTGCAAGGAGGCGTGTCTTCCAATTGGCTGCCTCGCGACTGTCACTGACAGTAGAAGAGAGGTGGAACAGTGTGGATCGGCGAAGCAGATTTGCGGTAAGTAGTGCAGGAGTTAGGGAAAGTACCCAGGGTTAGGACTTAGCGATTTTAGGTCCTCACCCTGGGTACTATGCTGCAGTGGATCGGAGAAAAGGTGAGTATAATTGTCCTTTAAGTTTGGAACGATAACAACAGTGTTTTGTGTTTACTATAATAATAAGCTAATAATTAAAGGACCGGTATGCAGTTATTATTTGAACAATATAATGAAGAATATTACAATACAATGCAATTTAGACAAGGGTAACAGTGATAAAATACATTAAAAAGTAATGAATGGATAAACAACATTTTAATAAATGTGCTTGAAACCATAAGACACGAGGAAGAAGGTCCCTGATACAAGGTTTCAGGCGAGTCTGGTACAGATAGGGGCCGATTTACCCAGATTTGCTGGGCAAATATATGGAGTTAAAATCGCGCTAACCGGTTCGCGACTTTAAATCCATATTTAAATCCAGCAGTGTTTAAACCGCAAATGCGATATTGAATCCCGGTCGGAACATTTACCCAGAGCAATAGCGGCTCTGGGTAAATGAGCCTGATAGACTTATACACAAAGATCAGTCTTTGGGGAAAATCTGTCCTGTTGTCTGAGTTTTCAGCACTGTCCTAATAGAACGAACAGAAAGTATGATATGTAATGTGGGTTTATTCTAGGATAAACCATCCTAATTAAAACCTAGCAACTTTATTATTAGGCTCTGGCAATGGAGACTTCTACGCTTTCACATTTATTGTTTATTAGAGGGATAGATTGTATTATTAAAAATTAAACATGTTCTGTCACCACTGTTTTTGCTTCCATTTATTTTGTCTTTGTTTATATAGATTATCCAGGGGGGGGGGGGTTCCACTGAACACTAATGAAATCTACCTTTAAATATATATATGTCCTCTGTGCTTAAAGTATTTTTCAATACTTTATTCCTTTAAAAATGCAATCTATAGCAAGTCAGTTAAAGGGCATGTCCACCCCCACCACATTTAACCCACTGCTTGACCCACTGTGTAGTGTTAAAAAATCCTTACCTTACTCCTCCTTACTGTTCCCTATGCTTGTCCTGTAGTTTCTATTCAAAGTCTGGGAAACTGAAGAGTAGGGGCCTTCCTGTGTGTAAAAATGGATCTGCCCCCTCCTTGTTCTCCTGGAGGACTCTGGCATGCGCAGGGACCCCCCCCCCCAACCCTCGCATCCCTCGTCTCTGCAGTGAGTGTTTGCAAAATTTACCGGTCTGGGAAACTGAAGAGTAGGGGCCTTCCTGTGTGTAAAAATGGATCTGCCCCTTCCCTGTTCTCCTGGAGGACTCTGGAATGCGCAGGGACCCCCCCCAACCCTCGCAACCCTCGTCTCTGCAGTGAGTGTTTGCAAAATTTACCGCCAGATTTAAAACTTAAAAAAGTGCAGAGAAACGACCTTTACTCCCTCAGCTTTCTCAGTAAGAGGTTGGCTAACTCAGCCAATAACAGACACGGCTGCTAATTCTGCCCCTAATGCTACCCCATTCCCAGCATTAGAGACAGTGGCCAAGGGAATGAAAGTTGATAAGTAAGTTTCTCTGCACTTTTTTAAGATTTAAACATGGCGGTTAGGGTTGTAGGGTTTTTACACTACAGAAAAAGTTAATTTTATGGTGGAGATACCCTTTAAAACACCAGTAAAACATCCCCTTCAGACAGTTAATCCTTGTGGAGCATTGAGTTAGGGGTTAAACCATAATATAGCAGCTTTTTCAAGAGTTTGTCTGAACTCTTGAAAAAGCTTCTAAATTGTGGTGAAACGCGTTGAATATAGAGAGCAAGCACAGGATTAGAACCCAGTGTTGGTGCCCAGAGGATAGGTACCTGCAATATTGCACTTTAAAACCCCTAACTCAATACTCCACAAGGATTGGATGTCTGAAGGGGATGTTTTTAATGGTGTTTTAACTTACTTGCTATACATTGCTTTTTTAAACCCTTAAGTGACAGTTTATTACATGCATTTGTAACCAGCTATTTAATAATACACTTTTTCCGTTATGGAAAAGGTATCTGCCTCCACCCTTGGTTCACAGCTTTTTATCAGCTTGAGCATGTGCAGAGGAGGCAACAGAGGAATCAGCAGTCAATCATTGGTTGTGATGTCAGCAATTACAGCCTTGGGAGGGAGGAGTCAGCTTACTCTGCCAAAATGCAATAATTATCCTTAAAGGGTATTTCAACACCAATATCTACTTTTTTCTGTAGTGTAGGGGACCCCCTCCCAACCCTAACCACCAGGTTTTAAACAGCAGAGAAACAGACCTAGCAAACTTCATTCCCTCGGCCTCTGCCTCTAAAGCTACTACCGGTAACAGAGTAGCAATAGGGGTCAGACAGGCAGCCGCATCTGTGATTGGCTGAAAGTCAGACAATCACAGACGTGGCTGTTGGCTATGGAGAGAGCCAAGGGAATGAAGGTTGGGAAGTCTGTTTCTCTGCACTTTTTAAGTTTTGAACCTAGCGATTAGGCTTGGGAGGGGGTCCCCTACACTAGAGAAAAAAGTAGATTTGTTCACCACTCACTGCAGAGATGAGGGATCTGGAGGGGGGGAGGGCTCGCCTGTGTATGCCAGAGTCCTCCAGGAGGACAGGGAAGGGGCAGATACCTTTTTACACACAGGAAGACCTACAGGCTCCTACTCTTCAGTTTTCTGGACTTTGAATAAGCACTGCAGGACAACCATTTGAAGCAGAGGAGAAAAGTAAAGATTTTTTGACACCACACAGTGAGACAAATGTTAATTTTAAAGATAGACATGCCCTTAAAAATTCCTGGTTAATAAGTCATCTAATAATGTGCTGAATATATCAGTTGGGATTTGGAGCAGGTAATGGACATATGGCAAGTTTTTTGTTTTAAAGATGGATAATAGTAGGTACGAGAGGTTAACAGTACATGCATATAACACAGCATGGACATAGGTAATAACACTCATCTTACAACATGCTCAAGCCAGTCATCCTTCATTTTGTACACCTATATGCTGATACTGTACAATGCATTATTAGCCCAGAAAACAAACAGGAAACAGCATGTCATGACTCAGTAAGCTTGTGGGTAGAGCGTTAAAGGGAAGTAGCTATCTGTTTTCAGAGGCTTAAAGAATGCAAATCATCTTAGAAAACTGCTGGTATCTTGACATTTCAGTTTTACATTGTGTAAGAATGAAGAGGGTTCTAGCAAATTAAATGATCCCCAGAATTTTTATTTTACAGACAATACAGATCTCTACCCAAGAGTTTGTGACTTTGAAGAAATGCAAAGATTTTTTTAATCTATTGTATTAGCCAATTAATGTTGCCATCACTTTAATTACAACTTACAGCACAGTGTGAAATTGCACTGTGTGTGCAATAGACATGAGGAGGATTTTCTGTTCTAGCTGAGAGAACAGTAAGATTGAGGGGACTTCAGCCAACTGGAAACCGAGGGCTTTGAGGTTTTCTGACCTTTGTTCTTTCCAAACAAATGAAAAGAATTCTTCTGTTAGTCTGAAAGTTTCAGTCTCAATAGCTACATGTAGATCTTAGATAACTGACATCTAAAATGATTGTTGCTGATCATGTAAGGAGACATTTGAACCAACGATGGCTGCTCTGTTCGACAAAGAGGGAAGGGCGGTAGAATAGACAAGAGACGTCCCCCCACTGTTAGTATAATGACCATTGTTGACTTGTATTCTAAAAGTCCATTGTTGACTATTCTTTTAGCGATTCGGCATGGAGCGTGAAACGGCGTTGGGGTCGGCTGTACAGAAGTAAGATTCTTCCCCAAAACAATCATTTAGGGTTGCATTGGGTGAAAATGATTTATTGAAATGTAGGTTCATCAATGAATAGTCAAAATACAGTGGCCATATTTGATTTTTGGTTTTCATTGTCTACAATCGATTGTCTATTTTTTTCTAAACAGGAGCAAGTGCTCCTGGTCTCCATTACAGTTATAATTTTTAATAAAAACAGGGTCTTTGTTTCAGTGAACTATTCCTTTAATAAGAATACCTTAAATAGCATTAAAGGGTATCTATACTCTAAAAAAATTATATACTCTAAAGAATTTTAGAGTTTAAATCTTAAAAAATAACTTTTGCTGAAGTGTATTGGACCCCCATGAAACTCTAACCACCTTGTCTATAAGTTAAAGGGCATGTCCACCCCCAAAACTCAAATTTAACCCCATACTGGCCCCACTCTGTAGTGTACAAAAATTCTTACCTTACATCCCAGATCCTTACGGTTGCCCTGCAATCCCCCTCCAAAGTCCAGGAAAGTGTAGTGTAGAAGGTCTGTGTGACTCATCCTGCGCCTACCTCAGCCTCAACCTCTACAAGGTTGAGGCATGCGCAGGAGAGTCCCCCCCCCTCCCTCTCCCTCCCATTTTCTTCTCCCTCCCCCTAGTGTAAAATCCCCATTATATATTAAACATGTTGATCCCCCAGCCCCAACCGCCATAACATAATTTATAGAAAGTGCCCCGATAGTTACTTACCTTCCCTCTATCCTCCGGCGTTCTGAGCAGCCAGCAGCCGTGTCCCTGATTGGCTGCCTCTCAGCCAATCAGGGACGTGGCTGCCAGTCCCGCCCCCTGCTTGCATTTCCGTGCAAGCAGAGGGCCTGGAGACTGCCGCGGAGGATAGAGGGAAGGTAAGTTCATATCGGGGCACTTTCTAATAATTTTATTACGGCGGTTGGGGCTGGGGGATCAATATGTATAACATATAAAAAGTTTAAAAAAGGGGTGGACATGCCCTTTAAAAGAGTGCCCAGAATTTATTTATTTTTTTTAATTGCCCATTACTGGAAAATGTCATTCTTTCTAATTATCACTCTGCCATTTTTTTTGTTGATCTGTCCCCTATTTCTTTAGATATCCAGTCTGAAACATTTTACCTTTCAGCTGTCAATCAAGTGCCTTAGTATCATAAACTCTCCTGTGGTATATATTTTTTTTGCTGTAGCTTTAGTTTTGGGGATGGACACACCCTTTAATAATAAGGCACTTGACTGAAAGTTTCCAGTAATGATCAATTTAAAAAAAAAAATTTCAGTATAGATGCCCTTTTAAAATCTTTAAATACCTTGGACACAGGACTACAGAGATCAAAATTAGATTGATTGTGTCACATTGGTTCTCTCAAGTCTGGGAATGCAGAAAACAATTGGGGTATTCATGACAGATTCTTGCCAGTGCCAAATAAGCTGAATATATATGTAGAGAGACTGGATACTTGGCAATAACTGCCAAACTTACTCTATTATGTGAGGATTTTTTTCCTTACTTTGATGAGTGAGTAATAAAATGTTTGCAAAATAAACTATTTTGCATGGTTTTAGCAAAATTTCCAAAAAATAATAACCTGCTTCTGAAATAACAGTGCTCTTCTACTAAAGTAACTTTACTCAAATGTTAATAATAATGTGGCACCTGCAGTTTTAATTATTTAGAGATTGAACTTAAAGATTAATTACTGCAAATGTATAGTGTGATCTGTACTACCATTGTTAAGCTGGGTACACACAGTAAAGATTTTTGAAAGATGACAGAGGATCTGCAAGATCCTGTCTGTCATTTTTCAAACATCAGGGAACACACAGTCCCAAGTGTCCTCTCTATGCACAGCATAGGGAGAAGGCTCAGGACTGTGTGTTTCCCACGACTGCGGCCGACTTCCTTATAGGGAGACTACCGCAGCCAAGGGAAATTATAGGTCTTTACCAAACGACTGCAAGGCTGACGGGAACTTTCGGGAAAGACGCTACACACACTTAGATACAATGGTATTGGGTCTTAACGGCAGTGTGTGTACCTAGCTTTAGACAAGGTCCGCAGATTTGGTACAACCAGACAGATACCTATAATCCAGACACCCCAACCTGCCAAATCTGGCTTCTGGGCAAGGTGTGGAGAAGGGGGTTTGGTGGTAGTGCGAAGGGTATGTGATGTGGAAGTGACATAGAATACGTCATCTAAGGGGTGGGGCAAAATCTGGGTAAGGGGGGGGGTTAAGGACGGCAGAATATCCAGGGTTTTATAGCTGGTGACTGCATGTTGCATGGGTATGTGAGTTTGGTTGTGTCCTTGTCTAGTCTGGTGTACTGAGGGGAATGCATCATTTAAGTGGAGGAGACTGAGCAGGAGCATTATTTTAGTTGGTCGGGGGAGGGGGGGCTGTGGTTTTGAGGATTATGTTTTTGTGCAGGGGTTAAACTTGATGATCGTTGTCTTTTTAAACTCAAAATTAACTGTGCAACTGGGTGTAAAGACAGTTGTGTAAATTGTTCACAGCTATATAAGAAAATATATACATACATTTATTCATCTATATATATCCGGCTCAGTCAGTGAGGTATCAGTGCAGGTTTATTGGTACTCCAGCAGCTGCTGTGCCTTACCATTTAAGCACCCAAAGAGCCCCAATGTGGCTCCAAGTATTCTCCTTCATGAATTTACTAGCCAATGTTTTTTTGGACCTCAAATATTCTTGAATGAATAAAAATGCCAAAGCATGTAAAAATGATATTTTACTGGTAAAATACAGCAATGTAATTGTGAGGTGTCAAGGAGGCCATTTATGTGAAAATAAAGAAACCAAGCCTGAATAGAGGTGGGGGGGTTCGACACCAACTGTCTGCCATGTACAATGCTGTTTTGACACCTTACCCTGGCCAGTTTAAATAACACCCCTTAGCCTCAATGCATCCACACCTTGCATTCAGAAGGTCCCAAACACCTGGCTGTGATATTGGGACTTTCCAGGGTACATAATTACCAACAGATTCTTGTACAAGTCATTCTGAATTGAGAAAGCCAGTCGGATGACTAGCGAAACGTCTTCAAGAACTAAACTTCAAGTCCAGTTGATCTAACTGAATACAACAGATATATAATCGTTAAAGGCACGGAATCACAAAATGGAAAACCACACCTTTCAAAATATGGCCCATAGTACCAACAGGAATCAGTTATTCTATGCAGCTGTGACAAACCCTACCCATGAACAAAATATCATATTTAAGTGCTAATTACAACTCATTGGTTCCAGGGCATCATTTAACAAAAATTTTAGGGCATACAGCAATACTTTTTGGAGGCAATAATATCTCTTAAAACATAAATTAATCAATTAAGCATTCATTGAAACGTGATTTAATAACAATTTACTGAGCGCCCCCCAGTGGTAATTTGATATTGCAAGGTAACTTTCATTTTTACATTACCTGCCAGCTCTGTGACTGGCAGTAAAATGGTCACAAAAATTGGTGCAATTACTATATTAAATTAATATTTAAGTATAGGGAGATCATTTGACACTTCCACACACCCTAACAATCGGGGAGTACAGGGAGCCGACCATGAGAGCCGACTGTGACCGAGGGAAATTTCATGCCCGTAGCAACTGTTTCCAATGCAGACGCTTAAAGGGGAAGTTCAGTGGAAATACATGTACTTTTCAGAAAAAAGAGCAGTATTTTTTCATCCCAATGACCTTAATCTGCCCATTCAGCATTGTGTCTGTATATAAATAAATGCAACCAAAATACTGACTTCCTGTTTGCAGGACCCCTAGTAGTCTTGACTAGTCAAGACCCATTATGGTCTTGCCCTTGACCCAGCGCCTGGGTTGATTCAGTTGCTCAGTAGAGATCTGAGGGTCTTTGACCCATCCAATAGCCAATCAGTAGAAATTACTGTTAGGAACATTCCATTCTTCTCACGGGGGTGGCAGTTACGCCACTGTATGTAATTAGCTGGTATTTAAACTGCTTTATTGTTTATTTTTTAAATGATATAGAAGCCTGTTTGCCTGGGACAGACCTGTTATATAGAACCTGTCCCTGGAACTACTGGCTTTGTCTCATGGAGGTTGTGGCCTGGCCTTTCCATGGACAAATCTGGGTGTTCCAGACTCCACAGTTAGAAGGGATCTCCTACTTTTTTGGTTGTTGAGTTTTAGATTTTTACAAGGACCACTAAATACAGATTTAACCGAACCATTTCTCTCACTGTTAATTAAAGATGTTCGAAAGTGTTGAGTTTCATTTTTTTGAATTTCGAAAGTTCGAGTCTCGAAAATTGTCTACTTTCGATAAAAATTAAAAGCTCTGAAAATTCAGGTTTCGGAAATTCCGAGAGTTCTGAAAGTTTCGTTTGGACTTCGAAACCCTCGGATTCGATTTGAAACTGGGTTCTATTAGAACCCACAGTACATCTCTACTGTTAATATGGACGTTAAAGCAGAGACAAAATAGGAGGAATTGGGCAACACGAAAGGGGGTAATGTCATTGTTGGTGTCTGCTATAAGCCGCCAAATGCTAGCAATGAGGAAGTGAGTCAACTTCATATGCAGTTGGCAAGGGCTGCAAGTTTGGGGAGTGTGCTCATTATGGGGGACTTCAATTACCCTGACATTGATTGGTCTAGTGGAACTGCCATCACAGAAAAGGGCGATGAGTTCCTGAATTTGCTGCAGGATCATAGGTGGTTAAAACTCCTAAAAGGTTAATCTCAGTTAATATATATATATTAACGGTTTTTAAAGCGGGTTTAAACCTTTTTATATATAAATTTATACCCTTGGGAAATAACTGGGGGAAAAAAAAAAGTCTGCACCCATGTGGCTTAATTCTGATGTAAAGAGGGAAATGGAAAGCGAGAAAAGTCAGAGGGAACAGAAAGGGCCTTTAGGAATTATTAAAACTGTAACAAGAATTGTAAGAAAGCAATTAAGCTAGTTAAAATAATGAAGCTAGGATAACTGAACATTGCAAGCCTAACCCTAAACCTTTTTAAAAAGTATATTCAAAGTAAGAAGATGAGGATTGAAAATATGGGGCCATTAATTAATGGGGATAAGTTGGCAATAAAGCAAATGTCTTGAACAGATTTCCCTCTGAATACACTATAAAAGATTCAAGCCTTAAGTATAGTAGCAATAATGGTATAATGGTTGCAATTGCACTTTGGTTAATTGAAGATATTGTTCAGAAACAACTAAATAAGGTAAATATTAATAAATCTCCTGGACCAGATAAAATACATCCTCGGGTACTTAGGGAGCTATGTTCAGTTTTATATAGGCCACGGTTTATTTTTGCAGATTCCCTCATGTCTGTATGTGTGCCTCTGGATTGGAAAAAAGCTGATGTAATTCCAATATTCAAAAAGGTGTTGTTGTTCACAGCCGGGTAATTACAGGCCTGTAAATTTAACTTCAGTGGTGGGATACATATCCTAATGTATGTTTCAAGGACTGACTTACCTTGCAAGAGGTAATCAACATGGATTTAGAAGGAATACTTCCTCATAGAAGCGTGGCTTTTATGAGGAAGTAAGTAAGAAATTTACTCTGGCATAGCAGTAGATGTAGTATTCTTTTTTTGCCATGGCTTTTAATACAGTCCCCCATAGGTGACTAATGAATAAGTTAAGGTCTGTTGGGCTGAGGTGGTAGTCTTCCATTTGGACATGTTGCTGGCAGGGATATTGGATAGTTTAAAAACAGAGAATGTTGCATGTTATTGGTACTTATAAAGTTGAAGTTAATCCACAGATATTTTAAAATTTTTCTCCCCTTCATAATCCTGTTTTGTTTTTTTTTGCCTTCTTCTGGATCAACAGTTAGGCAGAAGATGTGGATATTGCCAAGTAGGTTGGACTGGATGGACATATGTCTTTATTCAGCCTCAAATACTACGGTATATTAAACTTTCCCTGTATGGAGCTACCTTAATTACTTAAAACGGTTTCCCTACCTAATGGGAACACAAACTATATAAGTAGGACGTGCCAGACCAGTGTCAAGCTCCATAAAAGAGAATGGACAATCCACAATTACCGTATATACTCGAGCATAAACCGAGGTTTTCAGGCTTTTAAACAAAAGCCTGAAAATCTTACCTCGGTTTATACTCAGTCAATGTTTCCCCACCTTGTCCGGCGCCGCGCGATCCGCATCCTCGCTACACACGCCTCTGCGCATCCGGATGATTCATTACCTGGCGCCGCAAGTGAGAGGCGCCGGGTAGTGACATCATCCGGATGCACAGAGGCTGTGGAGCGAGGATGCGGATCGCGCGGCCGCCGGACAAGGTAGGAGAAACATTGACTTGCACACACTTAAATGGCAATACATACAAATACGAGTAAACCTTCTTTATTTTGCATACTGTATGCACAAATAGAGGAGGATTTACCCCTATTTGCAAGTATTTGCCACTTAAGATTTTTGAAAACTACAACTCCCAGCATGCTTAATTGCTGGGAGTTGTAGTTTTCAAACATCTTAAGTGGCAATACTTGCAAATATTGGTAAATCCTCCTATAATTGTGCATACAGTATGCATTCCTTTCAAATGATCCCTCGTTGACTGCTCTCTTTGCAGCAAAAAAATGTGAAGTTTATTACAAGATTTGAAGTTGGCAAATACTTCAAGATGCCAACATCATTCCTAGATGTGCCATCACATCAGGGCATGTGCTTTATTTGTGTATGCCCCCAAAGTATCACATTACTACTACTACATATAATCCATTGGCATAGTTCCTTAAAGGGCATCTATAGTGAAAAAAACACATTGCCCCTTTGCAAAGTTAAATTCATGTACTCTGTGCTGCCTTAATACTATATCTGTCACTGACTCTGTTTAACCATGGTGTCAGATCTATGTGCAGCATTCCTCCCTTCTCCCTCCCCTCTGTTACCTCCTCCATGTCTCAGCTCCGGCTAACCGACAAGCTTTTTATGTGCAGTAGGAGTTAAAAGTTCAACATCCTGAAAAGTTCAACATCCTGAAAGTAAGCTGTCCTGGAGACACGGAAGAAGGAGATCAGTACAGTTTACGATCTCTCACTTTGTGACCCATCATCAATCAGTGAAAGCTATTAAGAAGGGGGGTCAAGTGCAGCCTTATATCTACCATGAAAGCTACCTTTCTCCCCCTGCTAATGCTGTTATCTCTATGTTTATTACAGAGCAGGGAGGGGGGATCAAGTCACAGGGTTTTGATTGACAGTCCAAGTAGGAGTAGAGGAATGCAATCACGTATTCTTCTAACTGGTGTATCTCAGGACAGAGAGGGAATCTGAAAAAAGTGAAGACACTCTGGGGGTTGTAGGGAATTATAGAACACATGGAAAGAAAGAAAAAAAAGTTCATTTTCCCACTATAGATGCCCTTTAAGTTGTACCCAGTATAATATGTTGATTCAGACTTAAAATAACCAAAATTGGTTTATTTACAGTGACCCTGCAATCCCACAATGAATTACATAGTATTATTAGCCCTGGTAACAAGGCAACTGTATTTGTAGCTAGGAAACAAATTGCACTTCCATAACTAATACAGGACAGATCTGTGTTTCTTGGCTTCACCACTGAAACTTTCCCAGTTTACATCCTCCCTTTGACAAGTGATAGACTTTAGAAGAGAGGGGGGAATGTGCCAGTGACAGCTCTGCTGGGATTCATTCCTGTTGGAAACAGAAACTCATTTGGTGGAAACTGCAAACTTGGGAGTGTCAGTAATGCTTAACATTGCTTTTTGTATCTTGGCTAAAACAAATGTAATGAATGAGGCCATATTGAATGTGCTACTTTTATTGTTGCAGTACAGTCACACTTGAAGCAGGCCACACTAAGTTACTTAAACAATTGCATTATTATAGTAACCATTTCCTTTATAAAGCTTTACACTGACTATTTAGACATGCACTAATACTAATAAATACTAATAAAAAATAATTAGGGCTAGGCCACACTAGCGCGTTTTTTGCGCGTTTGCGCACAGGTTTTGCGCTCGCAATTGTGCACGAGTTTTTTAAAAATGGTAATCTGTTTCCAATGCGTACTGTTCCGTTTTGGTAACGCATGCATTCACCATTTTTGGTGCATTAACGGAAAATGTCAAAATTGCATGCGTAAACGCAAAATGCACAAGAATCACACACACACAATCGCATGTGATAAAGCACACAATATGTGCACAATTCTGGTGCGTTGCAGTGTGGCCTCAGCTTTACGGCCCATGGATCTGATCATTCTTTATGTTTAGGTCCAATACATGCAGGTCAATATTTTGCCACAACCAATATTTTGGTTGATCAATCCAAAAATATTGGCCATAATTTCCAACAATTGATTTTTAGGTAAAATTGGTTGGTCCAAGTGATTGACGTGTCAGAAAATCACATTTGATTGTTCGGTCTTTATAATTTGCAACCCCTAAGACTACCAGTTGGTTTACGGATTGATGGCTGTCAGCAGAAATATTTTTCCTGGTTGATCAACATTTAAAAAATCACCTGGGTTGTAAGGATAGATGTGTAAGGTGGAAATGTACCTGCAGTATCCTGTTTCTGTGAGCACTGGTTTAGAAGAAATCCAATGAGTTTCTCCCTGAACGCTGTGGATGGTGTGAGGATGCGTCGGGACTGCTGTCTGTGTGATCGGACTGGTTGGTCGATTCTACACACACACACACGTACGTTCACGGATAAATGAAGGAATAATCACATGACCATCACAGCAGCTTGCAGAGTTCACTAATTAATGGAGGAGTAATCAGGTACTATCTTTTTCTGTCTCCCAATACACCCTTCTCACATCTGCTTGTGTTTCTCCCCCACCCCCTCCCATACCAGATTGCCTCATATTCCCAGCATCCCCTATAAAATTAATCTTAGATAACCACTTCCATCTGACCTGACTTTTTTCCCACAAACCAACGGTCAAGCCTGCACAAAGCATACCAAATGTCAAAAATCACTATTCCAGCTACAGTAAAACTACTCACAGAACAGAATAGTTTTTGAGAGCAAAGGAAATTGATTGACAGCTGAAATATAAGAATTTGGATTGGATATCTAAATAAATAGGGAGCAGATCAACAAAAAAATGATACAGTGGTGGTTGTGAAGAATTATACAGGGTTATTCAATAAAAGTTCTTATTGTTAAAATGGTGCTAATTTTGCCCCAACCAATCAGATCTTATTTAACATTTGAAAGCTAATATCTGATGGGTTAGGGCAAAACAGCACCATTTTTAACGATAAGAACTTTTATTGAATAACCCTGATCGTTTCCAGTTATGGTCAATTTAAAATATCCTATTTTCCTGTATAGATGCCATTTAATAATTTAAAGGGCAACTGTGGTCTCAAAACAAGTTAGAGTTAAATGAAAGCCTGCAGTATATCCTTTACACTGAGCCAACAATCACATCTCTGGCTGGAGCCTGTGAGAAATTACATTGGGGTGAACGTTCAAACTTCCTGCTTCCAGTAGGTTGAGTGACATCACCAGACCCCTGCCAGCCCTTTCCCCCCGGGGGAGAAGCATGCTCAGTTGAGACTTATTGCTGGGGAAATCAGGAAGTACCTGAGGAAAAAAATTGACAGTTGAGAAGGGGAGCCTATTAATGCAGACAGGCTAGTCACATAACTACAAGCTGGTCACATGGCTAAAAACAGGAAGAGTTCAACCAGGAAGTTACATTGCTGAACCTTTCCAGCAATAACTTCTCACAAATTTTATCTAGAGATGTGATTTGGGCTTTATTTTGAAGGTGTGATGGAAGGCTTTTTATATAATTCTTACTAGTTTGGAAGAATTTGAGACCAGAGTTACCCTTTAATAACAAAACAATCAATGGGTCAAATGCTTTCTCCAATGTTTTTTGTTTGCATAACATTATAAACATACAGGGTTATTCAATAAAAGTTCCTAGCGTTTAAAATTGTGCTAATTTTGCCCCAACCAATCAGATCTTATTTAACATTTGAAAGCTAACATCTGATTGGTTGGGGCAAAATTAGCACCATTTTAAACGATAAGAGCTTTTATTGAATCTCCCAGATTGTCAGTTGGCCTGAAAGATCTGCCTAAAAGCAGATTAGATGTTCATTTTGACAATCTGATTTTTATTGCATTGCAGGCAGTCCCCTTTAAAGGGGATAAAAAAATGTGTTGATATCAAGGCTCTGTATTGTTCTTATATGAGTTACTCATTAATTTGATATTGGATCTGGATACCCTAAAAGTTGTTTTGGATTATCAGTGGCATACCTAGGAAGCACTGGGCCCTTCAGCATAACTATGATGGGACCTCTCTCCCTTCTTCATCCTCAATGGTTTTCTGGGAGGAGGCTGTATCTGTCATAGGGAAAATAAGATGGGGCTCCCCTGCAGTTGCTCCCCCTGCTACCTTGGTAGTAACGCCCCTGAGGATTATATAGCTAATGGATGGATTAATTAAAGAGTATGGATATTGCTGAAATTATTTTGTAGTGTGTAATCTGAGGTTAAAGGAGAATTAAAGATAAAATATAAATGGATTGTATCATTTATAACTTAAAGATAGCTGTATCTTTTATGTCTCAAATCTGCAGCACTGTGGAAACATTATCTATTTAGCTGGTGGTTACTATGTTTTTTTCTTGACTTTTGCAGCCCTCCTACCAGTGCATGTCCAGGACACTTTTACATAATTCTATGTACCGGTAACCAAAACCGAGCAGCCGTAAAGCATAGTGTTGCTCAATCAGGAAATGACAGAAACCTTTAAAGGGGAACTGTGGTCCAAAAATGACTTTAGGTAAATTGATAGGAATTGTTCTCCTGAGAATTTTTGCAATTTATTTACATTGTTTATTTTGCATAGTTTTGAACATATTTACATTTTTGTGTGTGATATGGCAGCAGCATCACCAGGTCCCCTGCACTTGCTTCCTGCTCTGAAACCATGTCAGTCAATCTGCTGTGTCTCCTCCTACCCTTTGCAGCCCCCTGGTCCCTCCCACTCATGGACCTCATGGTCCCTCCAGTTGCAGGCCCCCCTTGGCCCACTCATTGGTGCATAAGTCCACTTTCAGTGCCGTGGGTCACTCAGACCCCCCCCCCCACACACACACACAAAACTCTGTGGAAACAGTGTTTTCACATAGTGAGAAACACTGTAGGGCTGTAGATTCCCTTACCTACTCTGTCAGGACTTCACACAGCAGAGAGGAGGAGGGACTTCCTGTCTCCCTCACACACTGAGGGAGTCTGAGAAGCCTTAGGAAAGTCACATGTCAGCCTCCCACCCATTAACTTTCTGGTCAGTCATTTCTTTATATCTTGGGCTGTGGAGCACGTAGAGAGGTGGTTGATGGCTCGTTTTAAAGGTAGGAAACTTGCCTTTCATTTAAACTCAACTTGTTTGGAGACCACCGTTCCCCTTTAAATAGTTGGTGTACAACTTATTTCTTTTTTTAGGGGTTTGCAGATTCTTATGATGAATTATTTTGACTTAACCAATACTAAGGAATCTTTGTTGAAATACATCATGTCATCATGTATTTATAGAGCAAAAAGCCAACAACATAAACTCTTTTTGGTACATTTACACAAGACCCCAAGCATGTATGTAATGATGCCAGGAATATATAATATATGACTGAAAATACTAACTTTTGTCTTAATGTGAAATATTTTTCCCTGGTACACGCTGCACAGATTTGTAATGTGTAATGGGGTTTCCAATGGAATCTGACTGGATTGGAATCTGTCTGGTATCTGCTAATACACAATCCCAACTTGATCTTCCTATACCTTTAGATACAGACAACCATTACTGCAACCACTGGCAGTATATCAACTGTCTTATCCTCCATTAACATTGTCCAATCCGGGCAGCTATCTGTGTGTACCGAGCTGGACACATCTCTCAACTTCCACGTACCTTTACCCCCTCTGAGCCAGATAAATACCAGTACAAACAAGGACAATTTAAGCAGTTTATTTACTAGACAGCTTTTATGAACCTCACCTCTGATCAAGTTGTCAGTTTTGATAAACCAATCGTAAAGTATCGTGTCTACAAAATACACAATGGCGTGCATTACATTGGAATAAATATATAAAACATGTTTTGATGTATTTGCGGATATTGGCACTTAATCAACAGAGATCATTACAATAACACTGACATTTCCAAAGGGGATTCTAGAACAAAATTACCAGCCATGTAGACTTGGTATAGAACAGGGATTCTCAAACGGTGTGCATCCAGATGTTTGAAAACTTCAACTCCCAGAATTTCATGGCTTCCTTCTGTAGGCAGGGAATGCTGGGAGTTGTAGTTTTCAAACATCTGGAGGCACTGTTTGAGAATCCCAGGTTTAGAATATTGTCCATTCGCCACTTTAACGCTTTTCATCATATTTTTTCAATTTACTCATAATTAAATGAATATAGGGAAAGTACATGTAAAGTTAACATAACATTTTACAGAACAAACTGGAAGGCAATAGATGCAAAGAATAGTTTAGGGCTGGTACATGTAGGGTCGATTTTGCCCTAATATGATCTGTCTGGGTGTTCTAGGGTATTTTCCAAATGAACCAATTGCAGAATCTGTCAATATGCATGATCCTTAACAAGCCTCACAAGTGGTCAGGCCATGTACCTTGTTCCATCTGTACTAAAATTTAATTAACATCGAAATTAAAGGAGGCAGTATGACTGGTAAAGAGGAAGCAGTCAGGTAACACACAGAAGCTTCAATAAACAAAACAAGCGAAAAATGTATGTATATAAAAAAAAGGCTGTTCTAAAAGTGCTTAAAACAGCACTATAAATATATTTTAACCTTTTTTTCTCAGCTGCAAACTTTCCCTTTAAAAGACCTGTCCAAAACCAGGAAGAAAATCTGTACTTACGTTGATCCAGGAAAATTTCCGATTGCCACTTAGAGTCATGAAGGAATTTTTTTCCCCTTCATAAATTTGGTGTTTTTTTTTTGCCTTCCTCTGGATCAATAGTTAGGCAGGAAATGAGGATATTGCTGGATGGGTTGGACTGGATGGACGTATGTCGTTATTCAACCTCAGATACTATACTATACCTTCCTCACCCACACAAACTCAAAGATCATTATAGTTACTTACCTCACCATAGTGCAGCCATGATTTACCAACTGTCCCACCATACAATATTTCCGGCCAACTGACCAATACATCAATCAGTCGGTTGGCAGGAAATCCTTACTTTCCCTCACTGCAAGAAAGCTAGCATTTAACACAGATGCTGGCTTTCTTCCGGATTACAGCAGTCACTACCATGTCAGAAAAATCACAGCTAATGACTGATCCTGCTTTCCGTCGTACCTCCCCTTCCCTCTCTGAGCTTACAGAGGAGGCGAAGAACGTGGAGACGGTAATGAAAGATAAGGATTATGGGCTTCAGAGACTGCTAGGTAAGTAACTATAACAAGCTCAGTGGTTGGTGGTGGGGGGTGAAGGTAAGTATACATTTTCTTTCTGGGGTGGACATGTCCTTTAATATCTCGAGTCACTGCGGGAACTTTTTATTATTCTGGTGGGTTTCCTACATACTCTAATATCAAACCAAATAGAGAAATGTTATGATAAAATACACATTTTTTTTTAATGAAAAAATAGTGGAAAATCGCTTTCTTCATAGAAACTTCTAAGCTCTGTACAACTGTACATTATATTTTGTGCTTGGTGGGAAAGTACCTATTTCTAATTTAAATACATTTAAATATTAACAAACAGAATTTAAATAAATGTGTAGCCTTCATTACCATTACCATTAATTGACATTAATAGGGATTTGAATGTTAGTAGCATTATCAGCAAAAAAATCTTCCCATGTACCAGGCCTTAGATTATTGTAAATTTGTATTATTGGTGAGATTAAGTAGATGCTGTTTTTTTTTTTTTGGTTTTCTCTGGATCAACTGTTATTTGTCCGTCATCTTCTGTAAATCTGAAATGTGTGTACACAGCTTTACAAAATGTACAAATGTACTTAAATGTCTGTACTATGGCAAGTGATCATTTGAAGGGAATACAATAGCTTTTGATGGCTTTAGTCATTTAGTGATCTGGCTAAGCAAATCAGTTAATTTCATTGGGGGAAATCTGCCCAGATTGTTGTACAAAAATGTCATTTGGGGTTTATCTGTTGTATTCAATTAGATCAACTGGACTTGAAATGTAGTTCTTGAAGACGTTTCGCTAGTCATCCGACTGGCTTTCTCAATTCAGAATGACTTGTACAAGAATCTGTGGCAATTATGTACCCTGGAAAATCCCAATTAGCATATCACAGCCAGGTGTTAAGGGTGTGATAGGATAGTGGCTAAGAGGTGTTATAGGAACGCCCAGAGTAAGGTGTTAAAACAGCATTGTACATGGCAGACAGTTGGTGTCGAACCCCCCCACCTCTATTTAGGCTTGGTTTCTTTATTTTCACATAAATGGCCTCCTTAACACCTCTCTTGAACCAGTCACGTTCCTTCGCAGTATGTTAACATTACAATCTTCAAAGGTATGTCCTTATCCTTAAGATGCAGATACACGGCTGAGTCCTGACCCGAGGAATTGGCTCTTCTGTGTGGGCCATACGTTGATGCAGTTGCTGTTTGGTCTCCCCCACATAAAATCAGAGCATTCTTCACTGCACTGCACTGCATATATGATGTCGCTTTTCTTGTGTTTAGGTATTGGGTCTTTCGGATGTACCAATTGCTGCCTCAGTGTGTTGTTCGGTTTAAAGCAGACAGGGATACGAGTTTTTTGAAAATTCTTCTTAATTTCTCGGAGACCCCTGCTACATATGGGATGATCATGTTCTTCCTCCTGTCTTGCTTTTCCCCTTCACTGTTGGTATTCGTGTTCTTTTCTTTCCTTCTACTTCTTTTGACAAAGGCCCAGTCTGGATATCCACAAGTTTTAAGGGCTCCTCTGAGATGTTTAATTTCTTAGCCTTCGCCTCTGTGCTAGTGGGGATGTTCTCGGCTCTGTGTTGCAGGGTTCTGATGACACCAGCTTGTGATCTAAAGGGTGGTGGGAGTCAAACATCAAATACTGATCTGTGTGGGTGGTTTTCTGTAAACCTCTACTTCCAGTTAACCATTTTCCTTAACTTCTACCAAGCAGTCCAAGAAAGCCAGTTTGTTGTTTTGTACCTCTTCCCTTGTGAATTTAATGTTTTGGTCTACGCATTAATGTGTTCTGTGAAAGCTTGTACTTCCTTCTGGTGGATTTTAACCCAGGTGTCATCCACATATCTGAACCAGTGGCTGGGTGCTATGCCCTTAAAGGTATTAAGCGCCTGTGTTTCTACCTCCTCCATGTAAAGGTTGGCCACACTAGGTGAAACTGGAGATCCCATAGCACATCCATGTTTTTGCTTAAGAACTTATCCTGTATTTGAAATAGGTGGTATCAGGCACATGCTGTTTTAACACCTTACTCTGGGGTTCCTATAACACCTCTTAGCCACTATCTAATCACACCCTTAACACCTGGCTGTGATATGCTAATTGGGATTTTCCAGGGTACATAATTGCCACAGATTCTTGTACAAGTCATTCTGAATTGAGAAAGCCAGTCAGATGACTAGCGAAACGTCTTCAAGAACTACATTTCAAGTCCAGTTGATCTAATTGAATACAACAGATATACCATGACCTGGATGAATGAGAACCTTCACAAGCATATTTCTAATCATTTGGGGTTGTACTGGCCAACAACCAGTCTATTGAACTAGAATCCAGTATCAAGTGAACTAGACCAATCAGCACCTTGAAGTTGGTTCTGAGGAAGAACTCTTAGTTCCTGCTTCCAGGAACGGCAGGTGTAGCTGTTTTAAGTCTTTGGCCCTTGACATTGGAGTCATGGCTTTGACAGCTGGCTAGCACTTGGAAAAGTGGTGGAGAGAAGAGGGTCCAGCAGACTTCAAGGTGTATATCTCCTCCGGGAATGCTGGGTAGCCAGGTAAGCATTAAAAAATAATGCCTGTGGCCGATTCAGCAGCCACAAACTAGCATACAGTATAAGGGATGATAGGTTAAAAAGCACATAACATTATTTCTAGGTAATGCAGTTTTTAGTCGAACAATTGAAAATAAATAAAACGAGACAAAAATAGTCTTCATAAAAACATAGAAGTGATTAGGGAAAACCCAGATCTCTTTGTATTGTGCTGTGGATGCAGCAGGAAAGTCTGTTAAAAAAAAAGTAGTTTGTGTGTATTTTAGGCAATTAAGAGAACTTCTCCAATATTGTGGAATACAATATGTTTCCTATTCCTCTGTCCATGTAAGAGGAAGATAAAATCACACCTTCCTTTCTTATTAAAAGTCTTACTGAGAACTATATGGTAAGTTATTCCTTTTAGAATAATAATAATATTTTTTTAAAGGCACCATTTAACTAACTGGTATAATCATCGCTCTCTTCTGGGCCACGGCTTCCTGAATGCTGGCCTATGGAAAAAAGAAAAAGAAAGATTTTTTAGGAATATATAGATTTATACAGATGGTGGAATTACTAAAAATATGTCGTCGTCCCCACCCTCCATTATTTGCACAAATGTTTGTTGAAAAATGTTTTTATTGAAATGTTTTATACTTAAAGGGAATGTCCACCCCTCTGGGAAAAAATGATTATGCTATGCAAGAACCCCTAAACCATTGGTTTCCAATTATTAAATCTGCTTCCAGCAAGAGATTTTATAAGTATATAAAAAAACATGTCTAGACTGACACTATAAGTACCACACTAAACCATGCCTCAAACAGACATGGGCACTCACATGCAATAATACTTGTCATAAGGACATAAGGTGACCAAATACGGTCATATAGCCAGTGGTGGATAAATAAAGCTTTATTGAAACAGAATTACACACGGTATATAGTCAGATAAACAAATGTAGCAACATTAATATCTAAAAACTGCAAGGTAAAAGGAAGTTAAAAAGTAGCCAAATATAAATCCTAGATAGTACACATAATATAATAAAATCAGCATGTAAGTGGAGAATCCCAGATATAGTCCAAAGTTCTCCTAAAAAAGGGAATATTCAGTATTATATCCACAAATCATACTGACCTCAATGAACTGTATGTGCAAAGTTAGCATTAAATGCAAAAGCGGCACAATAAAACACAGGCGTGTGCTAGCCCTATCTCACCCCACCGATCCATGGCAGACGAATTGGAGTCTGAACCAAGTCCAAGAAAATTGATTCAGATATCTCTTAGGATCAAACAATGCATGTCCAACCGACGTATGTTTCGGGACCATCTTGCCCCTTCTTCCGGAAGAAGGGGCAAGATGGCCCCGAAACGTACGTAGGTTTATCCCTATGTTATAGTAGCCATTTAATTTTCCTCCCATTATTTAGCGTCCTGCTGACGGACTGGATTAACTGTTGCAGCAGCGTGTCAAATCCCAAAAAGTCGGAACAGCTAATCCACTTCGGCAGTGGAGCCACGTATGGGGGTATGGTACAGCTGCAAATACCAACGCTAAGCTGCCATTCCCCAAACCAAACGGGACCCCCAGAAAGGTCTGCAAAACTACTGTAGGAAAGTAAAGTAGCAGGACGCTAAATAATGGGAGGAAAATTAAACGGCTACTATAACATAGGGATAACCTACGTACGTTTCGGGGAAACGTACGTCGGTTGGACATGCATTGTTTGATCCTAAGAGATATCTGAATCAATTTTCTTGGACTTGGTTCAGACTCCAATTCGTCTGCCATGGATCGGTGGGGTGAGATAGGGCTAGGTACAGCCTGTGTTTTATTGTGCCGCTTTTGCATTAGATGCTAACTTTGCACATACAGTTACATTGAGGTCAGTATGATTTGTGGATATATATAACTGAATATTCCCTTTTTTAGGAGAACTTTGGACTATATCTGGGATTCTCCACTTACATGCTGATTTTATTATATTATGTGTACTATCTAGGATTTATATTTGGCTACTATTTAACTTCCTTTTACCTTGCAGTTTTTTACCTTGGCGTCTCCACTGCGGCCACTCGGAACAGAAAAAGGACACAGCAGCCGTAGTGGAGAGGGAGTGCAGAGACAGGAAGCGGTGGTGGATCGCAAACTTTTAAGTATGATTTCACATGCTGGGAGCAGATTTAATCATTGGAAACAAAATACAATTTTTTTCGCAGAGGGGTGGACATTCCCTTTAACAAAAAATAAAACTGTGCTATTATGTCATACAACAGTCCATTTTTGACCACAAAATGATTAAATTTGATGAAACAATAATCGAACTGCCAGCCGTTGATTGAAAGAGGAAGAATCAGACTGACCAATAACAATGCAGGATCATTATCATGTATGGTGTTACACACTACCTCTCTCCCTACAGAAGTATAGTATAGTATAGTATTTGAGGTTGAATTAAAGACATATGTCCATCCAGTCCAACCTTATCAGCAATACCCACATTTCCTGCCTAACAGTTGATCCAGAAAAAGGCAAACCCCCCCCCCCCAAAAAAACAATATGAAGGGGAAATAAAATTCCTTTGTGACTAAGTGGCAATCGGAAACTTTGACTTTCTTATTTAATCAGATCTGATCTGCCACATACCTCTCCACTCATCAGAAATCATGTAAAACAAGTTCTTAGGATATTTATTGCGCTGATTTAACAAAGATGAAACAGTTATTCTAATTGTGTCAATACCCCAGCCATAAAGCATGATCAAACTATCTGTAGTCTAGATTTCAGACCGGAAGTAGCAGGACAAAGTAAAATAGTTTGTTTTTGCACACACAAAACAATTTTGTGCAAATATTTACGAATTTGCAAAATGTCTAGGGCTGTAAAAGGTTTGGCAAGGATGTTAAGCGATTTAAATACATTTATCCATGAAATTATCTATATGTTTTTCCATTTCAAGTTGTATCACCTTTTATGTGTTGTGTAGTAGAACTCTCAGCAAATTATAGCTCCAAGGGCATAGATTTAGGATCTGTTTGTTAGTTAGCAACAATTTTTTGGGATCTTTTTTTAAATGTGGCCTATTAGCTGGCAGACAGCTAGTGACAGGGAGGAGCTGAGGGTCACAGCTAGTTACCTGGACTGATTCCAGATGAGAGAAGCTCCAGGCTGTTTATTTTCCCCTGATCATACAGTGCCAACTGCTCTACAAATCTCTGCTTAGCCGGATTCATGACGATCTGGTGATGTGGCACAAAAATAGCTATAGAAAGAAAAATGGAGGGAGACAAGAGAAAGAAATAGGAGGTTTGATCATTCAGCATTGACTTTGTAGCAATCTGTAGAATAATACTACTTTAGTATATAGTATGTCCTGGTAAACACAGATCATAACATTATAATGGGAGAGTACCGATTAGATTCTTAGATTTCTTAGGAAAACAATCATTCCCAGAGTGAAATTTTATAGTAACAAGAATACTATAGAAAGATCATTTCATTAGATAGCAAAAAGTGCAAACTATAAAACTATGCTGTTGGCAGAGTATCACTTTAAAGGGAAGCTAAATCTAAATATTAACCCCCCCCCATCTATGATTCAATAAGAGGTAGGAGCAAGTATTCCTACCTCCTGTTCTGCTTTCGTTTAAAAGTAAATAGAAGTTTTGCAGTACTTGCAGCTTTCAGTTTCCCTGGCTGAGTTCAAAGAAAAAAATTGTTACAAATATTGTTAAAAAAGTCCTCTACGGTCTCATTCTGGTCCTGTCTCCTCACCAAAGCTGTTGAACAAGGCCATTTCTGTTGCGCACAGGAGTTTTGTGAATACTTATTAGTTGCAAGCAAGGACAGTGATGTCCACTGATTTTTTTACCTGAATGAATAGATTTTTTGCCTCTGGAAATACCAGATAAAATAATAATTTAAATCTTAACTGTACCTTTGCAAACACTTGATGCGGAACTGCCACCTGCTGCCAGATCACTGCAATTTCTTTGATTGGAATATTCTACCATATCTTCCTGGAATTGGTTAGATTGGCCATGATTAAATGTCCTAGATGACATGCTTCCTTTAAGGCTGTCAGGATAGAGAATCTGCTGATCTCGGAGTTCCACTGAATGGTCAGAAATACTGTAATTAGCTAAACTTTCATCACTCTCAACAGGAGTATTCTGACTCTCCGGGTGTAAAATCCCACTGTATAAACTGTCTGATTTGGTGACACACTGGGGTATGGCAGTGTTGTATGGCCGGACGGTCCCTTTTGCGGAAATTCCCCCTGCCATCCCACAGGCAGTAAATTTGTCAGTGTTCTCCTCGGGGATAAGACCTATGTCTTGCAAACTGGATTTGAGTTCATGAACAGGAAGAAATTTCTGCCGGATAGAATCACAAGGCAGCGTGAAAGGGATTCCATGTCCTTTACCCAGATGTGGTCGATGAAGCTGCTCTTGTAGTCGCTTTAGTGTGTGAAAGACCTAGTAAAGCAGGTTATAAGCATTTAGTTAACTTTAAATAAAGGTCTGTCATTATTTTAACAGAAATTCCATAAAGATGTGTAGATGTTTGCTACCCACTGATATGGAACCTGATCCAAGTGGAACACTTTTAAATCTTTCATCCATGTACGTGCTAAGCCCCCCATACACGGCATTGATGTTCCAAATTGACTCAGCAAATTCAAACAAATCGTTCACAATATTCAATAGACTAATCAACAATATTTATTGGTTTATCAAAAAAAAAAAAAGATCAAGTAAGTCGGAATTTTTTCCGTCAACTCCATCTTCCACAAGTTTTAAACAGATATCAATGTGGGATATTTCCACAAGTTCTTTTGATCAGATTTTCAATAGATTCTGCCGATCAAAAAACTATAAAACCAACTTATGATAACACTGAACTGCCCAGGTTTAGCTAGTTCCAATTGATTGTCAATTCATTTCAGAGCAAGTTAAAGTTCAGGCTAAAACACATTTTTTTAATATATTAATAAAAATCTTTTACTATCCTCATGACCCCCTGCTCTACATACAGAAATACATATAGTTGGCAGTGATTTACCAACATGTCTGACTGTCTATCGATGTTTCCAAATAATTGGTTGGCTGTTGAGTATTATCCTTGGCCAGTCCCATCAAATTATAGGATTGGGGATTAACTGAGCAGAAAGAATACCGTATATACTTGAGGACAATAGTCGCATCCACTGATGTAACTACTCGGCTCGTCTCACTTCCCGTCACCGAGTAGTGACGTCAGTGGATGCAACGATCAGTGGATGCGGCAGCCGGATTCCTCGTTTCAAGTAAGTGATGTCGGCTGCGCACATCAGCGCATTGAGGCCCGTACTCGCCTGCAACCTGCAACTATCTCTGCTTGCCCCACAGCACCTGGAAAAAGAGGGGAGGGAACCAGTGCTATGTGAGAAGATGGGTGCAGGGAAAAAGGGTTTTATTTGTGGGGGTGGAGGGGGAGAGTAAGGAAGGCATTTGGGTCAGGGACAGGATAGTTTGTTTTGGGGGTTGTAAACTGAAGGTTCAGTGTGTGCAGTTCCACTACAGTTGTGTGTAAACTACAACTCCCAGCACTTGGGGATTACTGTTAATTTAAAGGGCAACTAATGCATGAAAACAATACTGAAGATGGTACCTATAAATAGATTGTCTTCTGATTCTGTATTGTTTTGAGGCTTTAGTTGCTCTGTAATGGACAGCAGAATTCCCATACAGTAATAACCATATTTGATTTGACTATTACTGTATGGGACTTCTGCTGCCCATTTAAAGGGCAACTAAACCCTCAAAACAATACAGAATCAGATGGCATTAGTGGTCATATTTTCTACCCTCGACTTATTCTCGAGTCAATCGCTTTAACTCATTTTTGAGGTAAAAATAGGTACCTCGGCTTATACTCGGGTAGACTTATATTCGGGTATATACGGTATGCCTGGTATACCAGACCTAATAATTCATTGCTAAAGACAAACTTTGCAGAAACCTTTCCTTGGTCAGGCAGCATATCATTAAATCAGATGTTTCGATTGGAAATTATACTAAAGCACAAATGTAAAACCATACATTCCAATCTGATTAGCATACTGAAATAGACCTCTTGTTATAATTGGTGTCTTTAAAGAAAAACAAACCAGAATGGAAACACACAGGGTTACAGAATTTATCAGTAATATTCCTGAGATGACTCAAAAATCCCAGCTCCCTATGGGGGCTCCTCACAGCAGGAGCTTCCAGGGTGAGTAGGGAGTTAACTCATCATTCATAAAAATTGGAAGTTCTGGTGTTACAAAATACCAGGCAATGTGTCTTTCCTCATTGACGACATATGCGGTGACAGGTCTCTGGCACTTCCAGTCATGCTGAATAGCAAGTTTACCTTGTCAGCTCCTGCTGTGGTAAGTGGGCATGGTGCAAAACAGTTGTAGTTTAGTAGCAGCCTTTATTCCTTGCCCGTTTTCCTAGTATAATATGCATGATGTGATAGGGCATTCACTTTATGAGATATACAACAATACTGGATTCTCAAACAGTAGGATTATAGGATAATGGGAAGTTTGGCCAGGACCACACACCAATTGGACCAATGCTTCACAGTGTTGATGGCGGAAGTTTGTCTGCATCGTGGAGTATTGTTTTAGCCCCATACCCCATGGTGAAAGAGCATATCCAATTGGATCAGTTGATTTTCCCTATATTATTAATGTGTAGGCCAGATTCAGACCTGGCACCAATACACCATATCCAAGCAGGTAAAGATCACAGGAGCCCTAGGCTGACTACAGCAGGTGCATTCCTTTGGTTCAGGGAGTGGAACACTGAACAGCTAGTTCATAACACATGAAGGACCCACACTAATAAAATTTAGAAATATCAATATGATCATTATTGAACTGCCTGTTAATATTTTGACTGATTCAAATATATCTTGTTGAATCGGTTGATATATCGACCCAGTGTATTGCATGCTTAACACATCTAGTTGGGTCACATCTACATAAAACAACAGTTCTGCCACACATTTTGCAGGATTCCAACCTTCTTTAAAACAGAGCATCCAGTAAAGATTGTCAAGAAGTCATAGATTTTATCTACAATTAATTTCCCACACAGGGAGACATACAATATAGCTGATGCATGTAGCTAAATACACAATACATGTTTTCCACATGGAACATTATCTAGTATACCCCACAGGGAACACAGAAACCTTTTACTAGCCAGCTGCATGCCATAGCAACACATATACTTATATTATAAAGAGGAGACCAGAGGGGCTTCCTGCATCATAAGAAAGCAAACTATGTCTGCTGCTTTCCTGTAACCACAGGTATTACAAACTACTGTAATCAAACAGAACCATTCCCCATAGAACGTTGCAGGTAGAATTTCCTTTGCATTATGTTCTTCTCATTGGGCAAACATAAATCTACCTACACGCCATTGAGTCTCATAGGTTTAACTGATAATGTACCATGCTGCATAATACCCAAACGGCACTTTATAAGTAATCATATACATACAGGAAATGGTCTAGACTAGATCAGTCTTGTGGCACATTAAATATTTCAACCCGACCGACTGGCATTTCAGTGTATGGTTCGATCTGGCTTAAATATTTCCTGGTTGTTCAACCGAATGGGATGAATTGGCGATCAGACAAGTCGGAAAACCACGGTTGATTGTGCGGTCCTCTACGAACCGCATGCTCTGTCACTGCGAACTTTTGCAGCGCCTAACGGTCAGTTGGGATAAAGGATCCAAACGTGTGTACTCAGCCTTAGTGGCATAGGGAGACTGTGACAATCTGTGCATCACCATTGCCAAGTATGTATTACCTCCACCATAGCCGGCCTCTTCTTTTGTCGTCCCAGACAACGACAAGCCAACAGAGAAAGCTTGTAGGCAACTTCTTTTGCATGCTGCCATACTAGAAAGTCCAGGTGATATTGGCAGATTCGTGATGCCACCCTAGACTGTTTGTCTTCCATCCCACGGGCAGTACTTGTCCCACTCTCGTCTTCCTCTTTACTCTCCTCTTCCTTCACAAGATCCTTCTATAAGAGACATGCAAAGAGAAATGAGGTTCTTCTCCACATCATTACAGGAGAAATACAGGGCATATGTTGAAATGAAAAAGTACCTTGGGAGGAGCGTCAGCACAGAAAGATCTTCTTCTGCCAGGCTTCCTCAGTGCATTTTAATACAGAAAAGCCAAGGACACTAACCTGGCAGATGGAAACTTTATGTGCTGGCGCTTCTCAAGGAAATTATATTAGGAGGTAGGAATAATCAATCCTACCTGCCTACCCCAGGCACTTTTCATTTGTAAAATGCAAATTTTTACAGTGTAGTTGTCCTTTAGCCTTGACATACCTGTTTTATCACAAGACAATATAAAAATGACAAACATTGTAACATTCCGTTAAGTAAAATGAACTATTTGGCAAATGTGACACAGAACTGGTGTGAGATGATAAATAAGCTGTCTGGCCTGGGAGAATAAAATAAAACATCCAGCTAAATGAATAAAGTAAATGTATACAGGATGCCAGTCCAGTGTAAACTAACCCCTGGTGGATAGCGATCGCTTACAGGAAGCAATGACCCTGGTTGTATGCGATGTGCATGCGATTGCGCGTCCGTTCACGTTTTGGTAACGCATGCGTCATCGTCGGTATCGGAGCTTTATCTGTCCTTGTGTACCTTGCTTTTCCAAATGAGCGCTGAACGATCAGGTCTGCCGAATGCTCGTTCGGAAAAGAGGGAAAATTTCCCTCGGCCACAGTAGACTCCCTATGCTGTGCATAGGGAGAATGCTCAGGAATGTTTGTAGGGGGGTCTTTGAAAAATGACAGACAGGATCTTGCAGATCCTGTCTGTCATCTTTCAGAAATCTGTACTGTGTGTACCCAGCTTAAGATAGATTAGAAATTTGTCTATAGACAAACTTCTAATCGAATGTCTGTATAGTGTATGGGCACATTAAAGCTGGGCACACACAGGAAAGATGTTTGAAAGATAACAGGCAAGATCTGTAAGACAGTGTGATTTTTCAAAGATCAGGGAACACACAGTCCCAAGCGTTCTCCCTATACATAGCTATACACAGCATAGGGAGAACGCTGTGTGTTATCGTCTGCGAGCAACCATTCATTCATCCAAATCGGACGTATCCGAAAACCACAGCCGAACTGTCGGCCGTTGCTACTTTTGCCACGACCTACAGTCTTTTGTCGTGGCTGACCGGTCGAAAACGATTTGAAGACGATCAGACAATCAGTCTGATTTCTACCATCTATTTGAGGGATGAAAGCCTAGAATATTGAATAGGATTATTATGTAAATTATTACAGCATTTGTTTATCACAATTTCCCCTTTTCTATGCACTGCATTAGACCCCAGTAATAACAATTTCCATTGGAATTTGGCTTATGCTTCGATTTGCTTTGTTTACCATTTCTTTCCCTATCACCCGCAGCATAAAGCTTTACAGGCTCCATCTTTTTCCAGTAAGGTAAACAATGTCTCTGCAATTCCCTTGAGAAGGTTCAAAAGTTTAGAGTAATTTCTTGTTAACCCCTTAAAAGGTTGCGTTAAATTGCTTAAAATAACAGCATAATGACAGTAGTTCACACTGACACACTGTCCGATTGTTACGTCTCCCTCTACTGAAAGGGCACGTCCAGCCCCAAAATGAAAACTTACATACTGGTAAATCACCCCCCAAAACCCTAAACGGTAATAGTTTAAAATGTGAAATATAGAAGTCTAACCTGAAATCCTGCACAATGTCCTGTTTCCCCTGTTTCTGCTTCCTGGTTTCTTCCAGTTAGTAACGGTCAGTTATGGATTTGACAGTTGACATCACAGCCAATGACTGAATGTTAATCCCCCGTCTGCATCTTCTGAGCATGCTCAGGCCAGTACAGGCTCAGTACAGATTTCTAAATTGCTCAGTTTCCATGAGGCATCCAGAAGCATAGCAGGCATTCAGTAATTAATTCTTAGGACAAAGCATGATATATCAACATATTTTAAAGGGCATGTCCACCCCTTTTTAGGATTTTTGTTATATAGTAGGTCTCCCTCCTCCAGCCCCAACCACTTATAATAGTTTTAGCAAACCCCCCCCCCGATCATTACTTACCTTACCTCTTTCCTCTGGCGTACTTTCTGGGCAGTACGCTAATCACGGACGTGGCTGCCAGCAGAGGAGAACGCCGGGGGGGTGAAAGGTAAGTAGAGTTTGGGGGAGTTTCTGTAAAAACTATTATAGAGGTTGGGGCTGGCGGAGGGAGACCTACTATATAATAATGGGGATTTACACTAGGGAGAGGGATAGCAAAACGGATGGGAGAGGGAGAGAGAGGGAGGGCTGCATGGCAAAATTCTCCCGGAGGAGAGACAGGAGGCAGAGTCCTATATGGACTCGGCCAGGCTTCTGTTGGCCAGTTTTCTGGACTTTGGAGGGGCATAGCAGGGCAGCCATTTGGAGCAGGGACGTAAGGTAAGGATTTTATTACACTACAGAGTGGGGCCAGTAGTGGGTTACATTATAGTTTTGGGGGTGGACATGCCCTTTAAAGACGCCATTCTTTCTAATATGTTTTTATGAGGGTGGAGTTGTCCTTTAATAAAAAGGGAGCCGATATCAGACAACTGAAATTGTCTGTCAGTCCTGACCAACTGCAGTAGTTCACTGGCATTGCATGTTGAACGTTTTCAGTCCCCACCCCTTGCGGATACTCTGCAAATACGACAAGGTTTGTCAAATAACGGTCAAGTGTATGGCTGCCTTAAAGCAACTCCCTTGAAGGAAGGATTTACACACACACATTATTTACATTTGTTACAGACACTTCCAGTCTTTACATATTTGGGAGCTGCCTTGCAGTTCACAATTAGTGCTAAAAATGCCATGTCATCAGTATTCTATAAAACCATGACTTAAAAATGGCATTAAAAAATCATGTCCATACTTGGGTACACACAGGGAAATAACTTGCCCCGACTAGCGAGGGCTCAGTCAGGACAAATGACTGTCGGTCGTGGCAACAGTGTCCGTCAGTTTGCGCGACTGATCATTTGGTCCCATAGGGAACTGCATGATCGCCTGTGATTCACCAATGGGCCCATTCCTCTGGTCCAGACCCCGCTCGGTCGCAGCCGCCCCACACACCCGGTAAGTATATTTTCGGCCAACTGACCAATCGATACACAGCACTATCGGTCGAAAATATCTTACCATGTAACATAGTAATTGAGGTTGAATAAAGACATACGTCCATCAAGTCCAACCTATAATTTTTTTTAACCCTTCCTAACAGTTGATCCAGAGGAAGGCAAAAAACCCAGCTAAAAAGGGGGGGGGGGGGGGATTCCCTTCCTGACTCCAAACGGCAATCGGAAAGTATCCCTGGATCAACCAGATCTATATGTATTAATACCATTAATTCTCAATATTTTTTAGTTTTAGAAACTTATCCAGGCCATTTTTACATCTATTCAATGAACTTGACATTACCACATCTGCTGGAAGACAGTTCCACAGTTTCACCGTTCTCACTGTATAGAAACCTTTCCTAACCTGGAGATGAAACTTCTTTTCTTCCAACCTTAAAGGATGTCCACAAGTCCTCTGGTATAAACTATTAGTGAAGAGAGTTCATTGTATGGCCCATTAATATAATTGTATAAAGTGATCATTTCCCCACACAAACGTCGCTTCTCCAATGTAAAAAGCCCTAACTTGTGTACCCTGGCTAACTGTTAATCTAGAGGAAGGCAAAAAAAAAACCCCACCAAATTTATGAAGGGGGGAAAAATTCCTTCCCTGGATCAACTCTACTTTATGTATCAATACCAGTAACTTGCAACATTCCTTGTTTGCAGAAACTCATCCAGCTTTTTTTTGGAACTGACCAATGAACCTGCCATATCAACGTCCACTGGAAGACGGTTCCATAGCTTTACTGTTCTCACAGTGAAAAACCCTTTCTGAACTTGCAGCCTAAACCTTTTTTCTTGAAGTCTTAAGGGATGTCCTCGTGTCCTCTGACATGTTCTATTGGTGAACAATGCCCCAGATAGTTAATTGTATGGCCCGTTAATTTATTTATACACAGTAATCATATCCCCTCGCAAGCGCACAAAATTGTAAATTTTCCAGTCTCTCTTCATATATAAGCTCCCCCAGTCCCCTTATTAAATTTAGTTGCCCTTCTCTGAACCCTTTCCATTTCAAAGATGTCCTTTTTTGTACACAGGATTCCAAAATTGCACTGCATATTCCAAATGAGGCCTTACCAATGCTTTGTAAAGAGGGAGAATAACATTTTCCTCTCTTGAATCCATACCTCTCTTTATACAAGACAATACCATGCTGGTTCTGCTGTTGCCGCCTGGCACAGCTTCCTTTAAGTTTGTTATCCACCAAAACTCCAAGATCCCTTTCCAACAGGGATTCACTTAACAAAGGGCATTTATAGTATAAGTAGCACAAGAATTTTTAAGTCCAAAATGCATCACCTTACATTTATCAACATTGAATCTCATCTGCCACTTAGCAGCCCAATGTGACAATCTATCTAGATCCCCCTGCAACGATTGCACACCTTCTGAAGTTTTTAATGGTCAACAAAGTTTTGTGTCGTCAGCAAACACAAAAACCTTGCTGACAATACCCACTTCCAAATCATTAATAAATAGATTAAATAGGAGTGGCCCCAACACAGAACCTTGTGGCACACCGCTTAGCACTTTAGTGCATAATGATGAAGCCCCATTAACAACTACTCTCTGCATCCTATTCATTAAAAAATTTTCTATCCATGTACAAATGTGACTCCCCAGACCAAAAGACCTTAGCTTATACATTAGTCGCCTATGGGGGACTGTATCAAAAGCCTTTGCAAAATCCAAGTAAACTACATCTAATGCTATGCCAGAGTCTAAATTTCTACTCACTTCTTCATAAAATCCAAGCAAGTTAGTTTGACAAGATCTATTCTTCCTAAATCAATGCTGGTTACTACTTATAATGTAGAACATGTTCCCTTATTAAACTTTCCAGTATCATCCCCACCACTGAAGTTAAACTTACAGGCCTGTAATTACCCGGCTGTGAACAACTACCCTTTTTGAATATTGGAATAACATCAGCCTTTTTCCAATCCAGAGGCACACCTCTGGACATGAGAGAATCTGCAAAAATAAGAAACAATGGCCTAGATAAAACTGAACTTAGCTCCCTAAATACCCGAGGATGTATGTTATCCAGTCCAAGAGATAAATTAATATTAACCTTATTTAGTTCTTTCTGTACCATATCCTCGATTAACCAATGTGCACTTGAATCTTTTATACCATTATTGCTATTATACTCTATGATATCTGTACTTGGATCTTCTATAGTTTATACAGAGGAAAAAAAATATTCAAGACATTTGCTTTATCGCCATCCTCCGTAACTAACTTATCCCCATTAATTAATGGTGCCACATTCTCAGTCCTCATCTTTTTAATATTAATATACTTTAAAAAAAATTTGGATTAGTGATGCTTAGTTCAGCTATCCTAACTTCATTATTAATTTTAGCTAGTTTGATTGCTTTCTTACACTCCTTGTTACAGTTTTTATAATCCCTAAAGGCCCTTTTCTTTCCTTCTGACTTAAAGGTTTTAAATGCCTTTTTCTTCCTTTTTATTTGCCTCTTTACATCAGAATTCAGCCACATGGGTGAGGATTTATTTTTTTTACATTTATTCGCCAAGGGTATAAATTTAGATGTGAACTGGCTTAAAATCTCCTTAAAGGAACACTAAACCCCAAAAAAGAACTACCGTATATACTCGAGTATAAACTGTCCCGAGTATAAACCGAGGTACATAGTTTTAAGTAAAAAAAGACGGAAACCACATTGACTCGAGTATAAACCGAGGGGGTAGTATTTGCCACTAGGATGTTGGAAAAACAACTCCCAGCATGCTTTATTGCTGGGAGTTGTAGTTATCAAACATCTTAAGTTGCAAATACTTACAAATAAGAGTAAAACCTTCTTTATTTGTGCATACTGTATGCACAAATATAGGAGGATTTACCCCTATTTGCAAGTATTTGCCACTTAAGATGTTTGAAAACTACAACTCCCAGCAATAAAGCATGCTGGAGTTGTATTTTTCAAACATCTTAAGTGGCAAATACTTGCAAATAGGGGTAAATCCTCCTTTATTTGTGCATACAGTATGCACAATAAAGAAGGTTTTACTCTTATTTGTAAGTATTTTCCCATTCCCTGTGCAAGTAAAAGTTCTCCTACCTTGTCCGCCGGCCGTGCGATCCGCATCCTCGCTCTACAGCCTTGCGCATCGGATGATGTCAATACCCGGGCCTCTCACTTTGCTGCGCGGGTAGTGACATCATCCGGATGGCAGAGGCTTGTGGAGCGAGGATGCGGATCGCGCGGCGGCGGACAAGGTAGGATATGGCTGACTCGAGTATAAACCGAGGTAAGATTTTCAGGCTTTTTTTAAAGCCTGAAAACCTCGGTTTATACTCGAGTATATACGGTATGTGCCATTCGTTTCTATTATTCACAGGAAGGTGAGAACGCTTATTCTCACCTCCCTGTGAATAATAGGACGCTCGGGGGACCTGGAACTTACCTTACCGCCACTCCACTCGCAGCCGCTCTGTCCCAACCGCGCCCTATCTTAGGCGCATGCGTGCCAATACAAAAGATAGGGCGCGCGATCGGGACAGAACAGCTGTTTAGTGAAGGAGCGGCTGCGAGTGGATCGGCGGGTAAGGTAAGTCCTCCGAGCGTCCTATTATTCACAGGGAGGTGAGAATAAGCGTTCTCACCTCCCTGTGAATAATAGAAACGAATGGCACATAGTTCTTTTTTGGGGTTTAGGGGAGTTTACAGTCCCTTTAAATACAGTCCACTTCAGTTCAGTACCTTTACCTGATAATACATTATCCCAGTTGACATTCTGAAGAGCTACTTTTAGCCTGGGAAAATTTGCCTTCCCGAAATTAAAAGTCTTTTTTAACCCAGCGCACTTTTCCTTTCGATAACATAGTCCAAACGACACCATTTCATGGTCACTATTCCCTAAGCCTCCAGTTACCTTTATATCTATAATGGGCTCCACGATGTTAGATATTACCAGATCCAACAGAGCTCCTTTTCTAGTAGGAACCTCAACCACCTGTGAGAGAAAATTATCCTGCAGCAAATTCAGGAACTGATTTCCCTTTTCTGTGATGGCAGTTCCACTACACCAATCAATGTCAGGGTAATTAAAGTCCCCCATAATGAGCACACTCCCCAAACTTGCAGCCCTTGAGAGCTGCATATGAAGCTGATTCACTTCCTCCCTGCTAGCATTTTGCGGCTTATAGCAGACACCAACAATAACATTACCCCCTTTATGGTAGCCTAATTCCACCCATATTGCCTCACTTTAACATCCATATCGCCAGTTATCTCTTCTCTTAAATTTGGCTTCAATATTTTTTTAACATAAACACATACTCCTCCCCCTTTCTTTTTAAAAAATCCCTTGGTTAGGGAGGTATGATTCATTAGTCCTACCTCCCAATTCGTTTTCCCTGAGAAGAGCCAACATGGTAAAAAATGCTTCCTGCTGTTCCAGTTTTTCCATCTGAACAGAAGAGACCAGGACACAAACCTGGGAGAAGAACCCAGAAGTGGACAAATTGGTATTCATTGTGCTATCACTCTTCAAGTTAAGGAACTTGGGAGGTAGAAATACTTAATCCTACCTCCATACCCAAGGTACTTTGTTTTTTAAACTAAAAAAATCAGATAAAAGATAACAAAGAAATACACACATGGGGGGAAATCCAGGAAACACAATACAAAAAGTCTATAATTTTATCATTTTACTGGGTACCCAACACTTACCAGGTATTTAGTATGAGATTTTGGGTCGCTCTCAATTGCTTTCCTCCCAGTCAAATTCTCCAGTAGTACCTGAGAATTAGGCAGAATAGAGAGAGAATTATTACACAAGTGAAAGAAAGTGCAGCTGTGAACACAAGGAATATAAAACAAAACCATGTTTTGCAAAGCTACCCAGGGCATTTCTGTTATGAGAAAAATAGCTTTTCACATAAGCAAACCATGAGGGCAACATGTGGGTTTATCTACTGCATTTGTGTCTATGTTAATTTGCTGCAAATTGTCTTGTTGATTGGAGAGGTTTAAAACATCCTGGATGTTTGCCAGAGGAACTGTGCATGTGGACAAACATCTGCTAGTACTCACACTTCCTACTGCCTGCCTACAACTGCTGAAAAGATAACTGTGGGGTATGTAAGAGTAATTATAACAAACCCAATGCACTACAAAGTACACTTATTTATTGCTAACCAAACAAAAATACAGCTATTCCGGGGGCCATACACACATCTCTTCACCTTAAAAAGGAGCTAAGAGGCAGCCAATCACAGCCGCGGTTGCTATCAATGCAGAAAGGCGCTGGAATGATGAGGTGTAAGTAGAGATTGGAAGTGATTTTAAAAGTCTGAATATATCGGTTGGGGGTGGGAGGGCTTGCCCTACAAGATATAAAAAGTTTTAAAATAGGGTGAAGATGCCCTTTAAGGATTCTTTTTTGTGAACCAAACATGATAACACAGAATGTGTATGCCCTGCAAGATAACCAAAGCTTTTTACAATACATGAAGGCGAGCCAGGGAGGGATCGGGAGGTAGGGAGAAATGGCTCCACTGTGCATGCCAGCAGCAACTGAGAGGACACAACAGAGGCAAAAACCTTTTGGACAGGAAGACAGCTCCTACCCTACAGTTTCCTGGACTTTGAAGAGGCACTACAGGAGGACCATAAGGAGCAGGGATGTAAGGAGAGGTTCCTAGTCAGTTTCCTGGACTTTCAGAAGGCACTGCATCACAACCATAAGAAGCAGAGGAGAAAGGTAAGTTTTGTTTTTTTTTACACTGCACTACCTTTGAAGGTAGTTTCTGAATGTATCCAATGAATCCATGAAAAATACCTAGGCTTTTTTTTTTTTTTTTTACCAAGCAGACTAATCGATAGCAAGTAACACATTGTCCTCTCTACTAAAGAGAGTGTGAGGGATAAAATGTGGACTTGTATAAAGATATTCCCACAAATTATGGGTTGGAATGAAGTCAGACAACTAATGAATATCAGGTATAAGTTGTCCTTTTCAACTAATTACTGTACATACAAATCCCTCAATTAAAAAAAATATTATATGATCTCCAAAGACTCTAACCCCCCCCCCCCCAATGTAGATGTGTCTTAAGGGGTGAACATGATCTGAACATCTTATCTAATGCTGAATTGTTTTTGTCCTAGATTTTACCGAGTCATCTTTACATAAGGTTTATTTCTGCAACACATATTTAAAAAAATCATGGTGATAATTCCCCTGAAAGCTCCACGTGTCTTTAGCCTTTTTAAGGAAATCCGCACAGCAGGAGTTTAGTGAACACAAAGAATCAGAAGGCCAGAAGGAATCCCTGACACTGGAATTTATAGTCTGTAGTATATGAAATCTAGGAAGTATTTAACGAACTATAATGGGAAATCTAGATTTCTCTCCAAGCTGTGCTCTAAAAATAGAAAACACCTGAAGGGGAACAGTCTTTAGTCATATTTATCATTTTCCACAAAGATGCACTACATTTTTAATCTCTAATATGTTTTGTTGGACCCTTGTTATTCTACCTCTATACTATTTCCTTCATTAGCTCATTTGGTTTAAATTACCATCTGTAAGCTGATGATACACAAATCTACTTTTGCAACTCCACGCTAAAGCTGGGTACACACAGAACAGATCAGTGAAAGATGACAGACAGGATCTTAAAGGAGAACTAAACCCTATTTTTTATACTCCAGAATCTGAAAATAACCCCCCTAAAAACACCATTAAACTATAAAATGCCACTTTAATAAACTGTTAAAGTAAATCAAAGTCTGTTAAGAACTGGATGAAGTGTAGGTGCAGTGTCAGACCACACCTCCTGACCTCAGTCACATGCTTCCTTGCTTTATCTGTCCTGTAAAAGGATTGGCTAGATATTATTAATGGGTGTGACCAACTGTAACAAGTTTGTGCCATAGCTAAGGACTGAGCATGTGCAGAACATAATGGTTGTTGACCAAACTGTCTGATACTAGAATGCTGAGAAGTAAAGCACAAACTATATGTTATAGAGGAGCGAGGGTGAGGTGAGTATAGTTGTCCTTTAAACTAAAACTGAATTTATCATTTCCCACCTAAGCCTGGTCCTACCCCAGCCTTCTCTATTTCTGTTGGCAATTTCCCCCACTTACCCCATCCAGTTGGCACATTGCTTAAATCATCCCTGTGGTGCAAAACTACCTGGCTCAGTGTTCTCCTAAAAAAAAATTTCTAGCTTGGTGGCATGAAAAAGTAGCTGGGTAGGGAATGACAGGGAAAATTGGTGGTGGGGAAAATTAAATGTGCACTATTTTTACCAGTTAAAGGGGAACTGTGGTCTCCAAAGAAGTTTAGTTTAAATGAAAGGCCAGGCTCCTACCTTTAAAACGAGCCATCAACCACCTCTCTACATGCTGCAGAGTGAAGAATCACTGATCAGAAAGTTAGGGGGTGGGAGATTCTGAATCTGCGGTCAGAAATATTACTTCCTCCTCTAATCTGCGGTTGGCACATACTCAGTGCATGACTGAAGGATAGGAGGGGGTGGGGTAGAACAGCACAGCCCACAGCACTGCTTTTTTAATGCCTCCGACTTGCTGGCACTTCCCACTCGCAGGCCTTGTGTCCCCTCCCCTTGCAGACCCAACCTGGCCCCTTCCCTTGCAGCTCCCTGTGGCCCCTCCCACTCACGGACTGTGGCCCCACCCACTCCGGGGTCCTGTGGCCCCTCCCCCACTTACACCTCAGACCAATACCCTCCTACCCCCTACAGAAGACGGTGTAAAAGCAGCGCAGGGAAAGAATCAGTTTAAAAACTGCCGATTCTTTCTCTGCTAAAAAGGCTGATTTTAGAGTTTTCTGTAAGGGGGGGTATTGGTCTGAGGTGCAAGTGGGGGAGGGGCAACGTGGAGCCCACAAGGGGGAGGGCAGGGCCAGAGCCATGAGTGGGAGGGGCCACAGGAGGCTGCAAGGGAAAGGCCCAGGGGGCTGTAAGGGAAGGGGCCAGGATGGGTCTGCAAGGGGAGAGGCCACTGGACCCATGAGTGGGAGGGGCCACAGGGCCCACGGAGAACATGAGTGGGAGGGGCCACAGAAAGCTGCAATGGAAAGGGGGCTGCAAGGGAAAGGGCCACATTGCCCACAAGTTGGGAGGGACCATATGACCCATGAGTGGGCAGGGCCACAGAGCACATGAGTGGGAGGGGCCACAGGAGGCTGCAAGGGAAAGGCCAAAGGGACTGCAAGGGAAGGGGTCAGGGTGGGTCTGCAAGGGGAGGGGCCATGGGGGCCCACAAAGAGGAGACACAGGGAAGAGGGACTGTCACATGGTAGGAAGCAGGAAGTGCAGGGGATCTGGTGATGCTGCTACCATATCACACATATAAATGTAAATATCTTCAAAACTATGTAAAATAAATAAAGAATATAAATTGCAATTGCAAAAAAGCAATTCCTGTCAATTTACCTAGTCATTTTTGGACCACATTTACCCTTTAAAATAATTAATAATAATTAAACTCATGCAGTATAACAGCCTTCTTCATATTCTAATGGGAATACTGAACAGCCTTGCATCATGCTCATAATATAGGTCAGGGATATCTAACTTTCATCCTACTAGATGTTTAAAAACTACGACTCCCAGCATCCCTTGGTTGCAGAATGCAGGGAGTTGTAGTTTTAAAACACCTGAAGGTAACCCAGATGTAACATGGCAGCACAAGCACATGTGACCCGCATATAGAGTGCGTTGCAGATTTGCTGTGCCACTCTTTTGCGGCAAAAGCTACTTAACATGTGCTAAAATAATCTCACAAGTGTAAAAAAGGGAGTCTTGACCGGGCAGTTTTGATGAGAGTTTAAACTGACCTATTGGCACCTATTGTATTAAACCTACCTCTAAATTCTTCATTAAATCACAAGTGTTTGCTCAAAGAATTTTTTTCCAGCCGGGTGGCATGAAAAAGTAATCGGGTGGGCCGCCTGGCTAAAAGAGCCTAGAGAGAACACTGAGCTGGCTCCCCATTAAACAACTTATGGTTTACTAAATCTTTTTCTTAACATTTAAATACCTTTGCGCTACTTATATTTCCTCTCTCGTGTCCACATATGTCCCTGCACATACCCTACGTACCATCTCTTATACAGACCCTGCACTCACACTGCCTCCTCTTGATTTAAACCTTTTCTTGTGGCTCCCCTCCTCTGGAATTCCCCCCCCCCCCCTCTCTCGGCCAAGAAACTTCAATAAACAGGTTAAAATCTAATCTTGCATCCTACCTCTCAGAGCACAGCACAGTATAGGATTATTAAATTGACACTGCACCAGTCCTTACAATGGCCCTTTTCCCCTTTTCTATGTATCTGAATGTTACCCACCTAATTAGATTGTAAGCGCTATGGGACAGGGACCTCTTTAATGATATTACATGGTTCAAGCACTTGTACACAAGCTACTTAATACATAAATGGGTACGAATTCGAATTATAATTAAAGCTCATCATTTCAAAAATGCTACAAAATCATGGGGGGAAAAAAAATCGAACCCTCCATAAAAATGACATTTTACATGCTGAGAGACCAGAGCGACTAATGAATCTGGGGGATTAAAGATCCATCTCCCTTTTTTAGGACCAAATTTCCAAATATAAACAAAAAGCCTCAGTGTGTCCAAAGGCAGCAAATATAAATTTAGTATAACAGGTGCCACACAAGAAGAGGGAACACTTCAACTAATCACATAATAGCTTTATCCTTTAGAGTAATCGGATAACTTTCTCCTTTAGAGTAAAGAGTAAAGTGATACTCACAACTCCAAAACTGTAAGTGTCCAATTCAAACGTGAGTTTTCCCATCTTGACATACTCCTCTGGGAGATAGGCCAAAGTACCCTTGACCGTGCTGGTTCGAGCCAAAGTGCGACTTTTTCCAGCATCGCTTGTGTACCGACTGAATCGTGCCAGTCCAAAGTCCCCCAGTTTAGGTGTGAATGCCCGGTCCAAAAGGATGTTGGAGCTCTTCACATCACCGTGGATGACGCTAGGTTGGTAGTTGTGTAAGAACTGTAGGCCACACGCTGCCCCCTGTAAGATGCTCACACGTTGCTCTGGAGTGAGTTTAGGTAATCTGCCCTGCGGAACAGGTATGTTACTAAATGAAATATTAGCCACAAATATACAGTATATACTTTATTTTCATTTTAAATGCTATGATTTATGTTGTATAATCCAGGCGGAAAATGTGACAATGCATTGATTGCGAATGGAAAGGAAGATTTCCATCCTTTAAGTTGGCCATATACTAGTTAGATGTTCGTTTCGATGAAAGTCTTATCAGCTTTAACATCTGACATTATATGAAACGTTCCCTGCCCTTAAGACACTTTATAATCGGTGTTACAGCTTTAGCACTAATCGTAAAGTGGATCAGGAATGTCGCATGTAAGTAAGTAGTGTATCGGCACCTATAGAAACCCACGGGCTGCCAATATTGATGGGGCTATGAGACTTCTGAGATTCTGGTTGCCAACTCAATTAAAGGACAATTACCCTCACCTTTTCCCCATTCCAGACCTACATAGATCTCTGGGTGAGGACCGCTAATTCCTAGCCACCGAGTACCTTACTGATCAGCTGGAACATTACATTAAAGGGACAGTTCAGTGGAAATGATCAATATTTGTTAAATTGTTAGTTTGTGTAATTCCTTCTTAGTTATTCTACATATTCTCTCCCATTCTGAAAAATCAGTTGATTTCATACCCTTTGCTGTTCCCTGCTGTTGACATTAGGGAGCTGACATTTCAGGTTCTAACGGTCCTTCTTCTTCCCAGGATGCACCACATCCTTGGAATGTTCCTAACAGTTATTTCTACTGATTGGCTGTAGCATGGGTCAAAGATGCTCAGATCTCTACTGAGCAAGTGAATCAACCCAGGTGCTGGGTCAAGGGCAAAACAATAACTGTCTCTACTAGGGGTCCTGCAAACAGGAAGTCAGTATTTCGGTTGCATTTATTTATACAGACACAATGCTGAATGGGCAGGTTAAGATCATTAGAATGATTATTCACAGACCCTACTCACTAGAAGAAGTCCTGTATCCCGGGGCGGGAAGAAACATCAGGTCCATACACACGGTTTTAGCATGTCCCCTCAGTATGAACACAGTTATAGGGGCTACAAGGATTTTTAAAACCCTTTGATGAACCACCCCCTCCTGCTATGCATGAGTGTCTAGGAATGTCCAGATTTACGACTAGCCAAAAGCATTCATTCCCCCTCCGTTAGAGGCAGAAACCATATAAATGTAGATATGTACATTGTATTGGGATATTGACCACATATTCCTCTCCTGTATTAATATCAATTCCTCCAACACCAAACATGACCTGTGTGTAATACATATTTCCCAAGATATTAAGATATCAATAACTCGCCTTGGCAAGGGAATAAGGGCTCCATGTTGGGTATCATTTTAATGGGCCTACTTTTCCATTCACAAATATAATATTGGTTTCTGTCTTACATATTCCAATACCGAAATAAATTTATTTTACATGTATGGTTGTCCTTAAAATGACTTCTTAGGGTACCCACCAGACCCCTAGCTGAAGAGAATTCCAGATACACTGTTCGGCCCCACATTGTCTGGAAAAGAAGATCTGGTTCCATGCTTCACTAATCGTAATATAAACAATAGGACTGTTCCAGGGTGGAATGGTATTTTTATTGGTCCTTTGCAAGAACTAATACCAATAGTTAACCCATTCTTGCCAAGTCACTACACACTTTCCTGACAGTCTCTATTAGGGGTTCTGCAAACAGGAAGTCAGTATTTTGGTTGCAGTTATTTATACACAGACACAATGCTGAATTGGCAGATTAAGGTCATTGGGATGAAAAAAATACTGCTCATTTTTCTGAGAAGGACATGTATTTGCACTGAACTTTTTACCCTTTAAGTTTCCCTAGCTGTTTCAGTCCACTTACTGCGACTGTCCCCAATGTACCCATTGGGAAGACACGCTTCTTTGCAGAGCACGTGTTCTCATTGGTTCTATCACAGACTGTAGAGACAAGCCGGAGGACCGGAGCTGCAGTGGAAACCTCATGTAAGTATTACAAATAATAGGTTATGTACCCATGAGTGAGGACTTAGCGGTTTAGGTTCTTACCCTGGGTACTATTAATAGGTGTCAATGCGACTGGGTGTTATTAGCTTCCTAGCGCCACTGTTCCTTGGGCTGCTGTCGCAAAGCAATATCGTGGACAAGCACCATCCTGTATTTCAGCACTAACCAAAAGCAATTTTCTTGGTTCAGTAATTCTCATTGAAACAATATCCATTAGTTCCCCTTTAAATCTACAAGTTATCACTTAATGGGCCTTTAATGTGGGATTTACAGAGTAGTAAATCACCTGGTACAAAAAAATATATAGCTGTGTTAATAGATTCATCCTTTCTACCTCCCTTGAGCTTCTCAGTACCTGAGGGTGCAGTTGATCCTCCAGGGAACCGTTTGGTAGATAAAGATAAATAAGGCAATATTCCTCCCCCTCAAAGCAGTATCCTGCCAAGTCGATAATGTTAGGGTGCCGTAAACTAGGAAAAGTACACAGGAACATGGGTAAAAATGGATTTTCTTCATGGAATTTGAAGAAAATGTAAAGTTAAACATTGCAATTTGTTAAAAGTTATTAAGTTATTGTGTAATGTGTTATTTCATTGTTTATATTACATATACATATGTATTCTACATATTTTACTCATTGAAAAATCAATTGATACCATATCTTTTTCTGTGACCTGCTGAGCTCTGTGATGAGACACCATTTCAGGCTCTGCAATGGTCCTTGTTCTTCCCAGGATGCACCTTGAAATGTTCCTAACAGTAATTTATACTGATTTGTGGTTGGATGCATCAAACATGCTCAGATCTCTAATGAGCTTAACTTAAAGGGGTATCTCCACCCCCAAACTTAAAAAAATCATATAGTGTAGCGTAACCCCCCAACCCTAAACTTTAAAACTTCTAAAACAGACTCTTAAATGTACTTACCCACCTTTGTTCCCTCAGTTGCAGCCTCTACTGCTACTTCCGTGCACAGAAGAGAGAGCAGAAGGGGCTGGACCTACAGCCACGTCTGTGTTTGGCTGAGACTTAACCAATCTCGAATGTGGCTGTCAGACAGCAGAGGAAGCAGAGGGAATGAGGTCACTTAAGTACATTTCGGGGGCCGATTTAGATTTTTTAAAGCTAGCGTTTAGGGTTAGGTGGGTTTCTTTACGTTTTATGAACTTTAAAAAAAAAAAAGAAGAAGCAGCCGCCAGAGTCCTGTTAAAGGGGCAGAAAGAGTCAGACACGGAGAGTCACACAGAAAGAGGCTCCTTAGTTTTTTGGACTTCAGGCACTGCAGGACAACCATAAGGAGCAGAAGATAAAGGTAGAGATCTTTTTAACACTACTCAGTGGGGTGGACATGCCCTTTAATAAACCCATGGGCAGAGTTAAAGGCATGGCCATAACAGACACTATTGCACTGAATATTCACTTTTTTTTTATTCTGACAAAGCATACACATAAATAAAACAATAGTTAAATAAATAATTTTGAAAAGTTTTATATTACAAAAAAAAGATAACTATATCCTACCTATACAGGATGAATAGATATTATAGTGTGGCGTACTTTAACACAAAGTGAGTCTTGCCCTCTAGAGCAATCTAAAATAGTCTTGTTGGGCAGAACTTCTCTTGAAAAAAACATTTGCATAACTAACAGAATGTGTTCTAGATACTAAACTTAATTTAATTGTACGCGGTTTTTCAATCAGATTCTTCCTTGCGCTGGGGATCTTGCGTAGATTTCAGTTCGAAAACTATGGAAGATATTCGGGATATACTGATCGATTCAATCAAATTCGCAAAATTGATTGGAATATCAATGATGTGAATTGTAGGCTAAGGTCCAGCTGATCTTACTGAATACTATAGTATTTAAGGAGTCCCTAACAATGACATCAATTTGTTGTTCAAGTGACCCGGAAATCGAATTGATAGTAATGTAGGGTCCAGGTGGTATAATGCTTTGTGACTGATGTTAGGCCTCTAATGATGGTTGCAAAGTATTAAGATGGCCGTTTCTCAAAAATTCACTGGAACACCGCAGGTAAGTCTATAACGAGTATTGCCAGCAGAAGATTATTCATCTGATCAACATTTCCCTTACCATGTGAGCTTCTCTATCTCTGTCAGAAAGCTTTTCTTCATTGTTTCCCACTCCAGCTCAGAGTCCTTAAAAACACAGAGAATAATAAACTTGAATGACAGTGGGACAATTGATTCTACAAGTGAAATTCACTTTACACCTGTATGAAGGGATTCGTTTTCCACTGTTGCCCAGATCAGGAGAAATCATATTTCTGCTTAAAGAGAAACCAAAAGCATTTCCTTTTTTTTTTATTTAAATATTTATTTTTATTTTGTCAAAAATACTTTTGCATCTTTCACATAATATTGTATTATATATGCATTTGTATTGGTACAAAAGTTATTAAAACATTATTATTAAAACATTACTTAATTAAGCTTTGGTCAATCTTATTTTACATAGTTAACAAACATATAACAATATAACCTTTGGTTTTATCTTATAGCTATAAGGCTATTGTCTGTATTATCTTAATTCTATATATTATGGTCATTCTCAATAACATCCTAAAATATCAACCATAGAGTTTCAGAGTTACATCTCTGGCATTTGTAATGGTTATCATCATTATTAGTATAATGCCCCCCAACTCTGCTCCAGAGCTCATATTGTCTCCCCCTTAGTTCTCTAAGTGGGCTATGGTGTTGTGTGTGCTCCGGTGTAGGGTTGGTTGCCAGAGTGTCAGCAGGGGAAGCTCCTCTTCCTCCCCTATATATCTGCTCCAGGGTGCCCATACTTTGTTGAATTTGGGGATTCTGTGCTCCATTAGGCAAAAGCCTTTTCTGAAGGCTGGCCACCAACTTGCCTGAAAGTTATCGGGCAATTTACTGATCTAAAGACTGATTGGTCAAGTTGAGAAAAGTTTGCCCAATCAGGGATGAAAGCAGCTGAAGGGGATTGATAGTGCTCCTTATGTAGCAGACAACTCTGTTCCTCCCTTCACACTAACAAACATTCTCTCTCATACATAGCTTGTGCTGATGGGGATGAAGAAATCAGTTGCACCAGAAGTGTCCATCTTTGAATAGGGCTATCATAGACTTGTAAATAAAAACAGGAGGTAGGATGAGCCAGACTTGCCTGAAAATTCTTTTTGTTTTAAAAAAAAATCCTCTATTGGGTAGTGGACCTTTAAGGTGCAACCACCATACTTATTACCATTATCATTGTGGAAAATATATAGCGTCAACATCTTCTGTGGTGATTTACAATTACATAGATAATTAATTTCTGGCCCTGACCTCAAGAGCATACAATCTAAGCACTTCATTTCAGACAGTATGTCTTTAAGATTGTGGGTAAAACTGGAGTGCGCGGAGAAAACCCACACAAGCACAGTAAGAGAATACAAACTCCTTGCAGATTTAAATCCAAAGAAGGATTCGGACCCAAGACTTTAGCGCTACAAGGCACCAGTGCTAAATTGTATATAGGTAAATCCCTGCCAAACCCAAACTCCTTGAAAGCTGAGAGATGCAAGTCTAACCTGAAATGCTGCCTGATATTCTGCAGCTGTCAGTCATGTATGTAACAGATGACAACACAGCCAATGACTGAATGCTATTCCCTTAACTGCCTCCTCTGATCACTTAAGAAAAAAAAAAAAGCTTGTTAAAAAGATTGAAGAGGAGGCTGAATCTTTTGAGAGGCAGAGGGAAGCGTGAGAGAATCATTTTGCTGCATAGCAAATTAGCCCTACATCTGTCAGCTTTCTAACTATTGTGGTTTTGGGGGATGATTTATATTGTACAGCGCTGAGTCGCGTAGGGGCACTATATAAACCTATACATACATACATACATACATACATTCTATATAATTTATAATTTTTCATTTGAGGGATGAACATGCCCTTTAAGCTTGTAGGGAACAGACTGGGTATTTGGGCACTGCCTACAGAGGTTGCATGAAATTGTCCCCCCTAGCCCTACTGACAATTAAGCTAGGTACATACAAAGTAATCCTTTGTACTGGCTGACCGCTCGGCACTTCCAACAGGTTGGTAGGATGAAGAACTGACGTTTGCGGCAAAAGTAGTTGTGGCCGACAGTTTGTCACAATCGGCCGTGGTTTTCAGACGTGTCTGCTCATCCAAACTAATGGTCGGTTGCAGCTGCACTAAACTATCAGTCAATCGGACCGAAATATTGCATTACAAAGGGCAAGTACATATCTATAAAGGCCAACCTTGTTTTGTTGGGAAACATTGGAAATGAATTATTAAAGGTGCACTAAACTTAGAAAAACTAGTATTTGGCATCCGTTTCTATTATTTGCAGGGAGGTGTGAACGCTTATTCCCACCTCCCTGTGAATAATAATATGCTCAGGGGACCTGAAACTTACCTTACCGCGCTCCTCTCGCAAACCGCTCCTACACAGAACAGCTGTTCTGTCCCAATCGCGTGCCCTATCTTTTGTATTGGCGTGCATGCGCCTAAGATTGGGACAGAGCGGCTGTCAGTGCAGGAGCGGCTTGCAGTGGAGCGGCGGTAAGGTAAGTTTCAGGTCCCCTGAGCAAACTATTATTCATAGGGAGGTGGGAATATGCATTCTCACCTCCCTGTGAATAATAGAAACGGATGCAAATACTTGTTTTTTAAGTACTTTTTAAAGAAGAATTAGGTCTACGAAATGACCTAAACTGCGCTAATAACTGTAGGTAGGATCCAGTAATTTTACTTTCTGTTTTGCTTTCATTCGTTATGAGCAAATTGGCAGTTTCCACAGCGCCACCTTATGGCTCTGCCCTACTAACACATGCACACTGGCTATAAACAAAGCTTGGATACTTTCTAATCAGCATCCAAACTATGTTCCTAGTCAGTGTGTGTGTGTGTGTGTGTGTTTGCTTGATTTGGTCTTTCTGGACAGACTGCAAGGAAAACTGCAAACAATATTTATTCTCATGCTGTTGTCTTCTACCATCTAGCATAAGGTTTCATGCAATTTTTACATTCAGTCGATCAGACCATTCAATTCTTTCCATGGAATCCGCATGTCAGAGTGCTCAGTGAGGACAAGGAAGAAGAAGAGACTGGGTGACACACAGACAGCATCTACTCTGTTTTCTGGAATTTGGACAGACACTGCAGGAGAACCATAAGGAGGTGAGGAATAAGGTGAGGATTTTTTTTACACTACACAATGGGGCCAGCACTGGGACAAATTTTAGTTTTGGGGGTGGACTTTCCCTTTAATGACATATTCTCTAATATTAACAATGTATACCCTGTCTGTGTCATCCTAAAACCAAAACTGAATTAAAACTGCTACATATCACATATAATTAAAATGTTTATTTACACTTGTTTCTTGCTTTTCTTAAATTGTATACTAACATGGTGGCTCAGTGGTTAGCACTGATGCCTTGCGGCGCTGAAGTCCTTAGTTTGAATCCACCCTTGGACACATCTGCAAGTAGTTTGTATGTTCTCCCCGTGCTTGCGTGTGTTTCCTCTGGGCACTCCGGTTTCCCCCACAATCATAAAGACATACTGATAGGTTGTATGTGTCAAATAAATGTGCTTAGATTATAAGCTCTTCAGGGCAGGGCCTGATGTGAATGTATACATGTAATTGTAAAGCCCTACGGTAGATGTTGGCGCTATATAAATCCATAATAATAATAACTGTTTTTGGTGTGCAAACTCAGGTCTTTTTTTACACTGTTAACAGGGCCCTGTGTGCCAATCCTGAAAAAACGCTTTCTTTGTGTACTCTAGACAGTTCAACAAAAGGATTTACACAGACTGTGACCTGCCCTTACAACAACACATGCTCATGAAGACAAATCAGTGCAACCTTAAAAGCGAGAGCTGCACAATTAATCGTAATCAAAAACAGCGGAGGAGGCGTGGAGGGACAGTAATTATTTTCCTTGAAATTATTGTGCAGCTTAAATAAGATTCAGATTCAGACAGTTCTGTTTCTATTTTAAAAATATAGACTTAAAATATGAAACACAGAATCAGTTCTCTGGCACATTATGGAACAAACCTGCTTGAGTCGCTTGACTGCATAGTCAGTGTTCCGCATGGTTGCTTTATACACACTGCCAAATCCCCCCTCACCAATCAAGAGAGACGGAGAGAAATCCTTCGTACCCTGGACAAGTTCATGGAAATTCCAAATAAAATGCCTGGAGAGGTCAGTTACATTACTAGAGACAATGGATTCCTGAGAAGTGAGATAAGGGAAAGTTAGGAGGAGAGATAATTAATCTTTTAGAAACTTAAACATTTTTTTAAAATGATTTCTATTTGAAGAGTGGGCAATTAGTTATAGACAGGTGTACACTGCATGCTCCTGTCTTATTCATACAATTCCTGAAACAGGAAGTTGCTGCATGGAGCAGGGGTGCCACTAGCCAATACCTATATGTTATTTATTTATATAGCGCCACAACTATACAATATAACAGTATAAATGGGAGGGGAAAGAATGCATATAAGAAATAGTATTTTGTAATGTATTTATTTTAAAACGCACATACAGATATTTTTAAACTGTTGTGCCTTGAATAGGAGGACCAAGGTTAATTAATATTGTGATGTTCTAGTATGTATAATATACAGTGCTTCACAAGATTCAGTATTGTATCATGCCTGTGGAAGAAGCCTTAGTGCTTCCAAAGCTTGTATTTTCAATCATTTTAGTTAGCCAATAAAAGGTATTACTTTATATCCAAGATGTCTTCACTTTCATCTATGGCTAACACGGTACAATTCTCTACTAATATCATTTTCATATTGTCCTGAAAGGGTAATTTAATACATCTTATTTATATATATTAACACACCTTCATTTTAATGATAGTTCTCCATTGTCAGCTAGGTTAATGTTTGTATTTCTCAAACAGGTAATCCTTAATCAACATAACAATTACTGAATATAAATGAACATAAATGTATCATCCTTCTCACTGCCCCAAATAGCATGCAATTTAAGTGGGAGGTTAACGTGCAGGTTTGCAGGGGGTGTAAACATGCAAGTGCCAAGCACTTGTAGTCTGTCCACAAACACCGCACAGTCAGATACTAAATCAAAACAATATCTGTGGTATTCATTTAGATCAACTGGACTTGAAGTTTTGTTCTTGATGTTTTGCTAGTCATCCGACTGGCTTTCTCAATTCAGAATGTCTTGTGCCAGAATCTATCAGCAAGCAACTAGAAGAGGTTTGCAGAAAACCAACCCACACAGACAAGTATTTGATGTTTGACTCCCTGCAACACAGAGCAGAGAACATCCCCACTAGCACGGAGAGGAAGGCCAGGGAAATTAAAACTTGTGGATATCCAGACTAGGCCTTTGTCAAAAGAAGTAGAAGGAAAGAAAAGAACAGGTATACCAACAGTGAAGGGGAAAAGCAAGACAGGAGAAAGAACATTGTCATCCCATATGTAGCAGGGTGTCACAGAAATTAGTATAGTATAGTATAGTATTTGAGGCTGAATAAAGACATACGTCCATCCAGTCCAACCCATCTAGCAATATCCTCATTTCCTGCCTAACTGTTGATCCAGAGGAAGGCAAAAAAACCCCACCAAATTTATGAAGGGGGAAAAAAAATCCTTCCTGACTCCAAGTGGCAATCGGAAATTTCCCTGGATCAACTCTACTTTATGTATCAATACCAGTAACTTGTAACATTCCTTGTTTGCAGAAACTCATCCAGCTTTTTTTTGAAACTGACCAATGAACCTGCCATTACAACGTCCACTGGAAGACAGTTCCATAGCTTTACCGTTCTCACAGTAAAAAACCCTTTCCAAGCTTGAAGCCTAAATTAAGAAGAATTTTCAAGGGACATGGTGTGCCTGTCTCCTTTAAACCCAGCAAAACACTGAGGCAGCAACTGGTGCATCCAAAAGACCCAATAACGAAACCTAAGAAGTGACATCATATACTCAGTGCAGTGCTATAGATTTGTGCATGGGGGAAAACAAAACAGCAGCCAATTCCTTGGGTCAGGACTCAACCCTGTGCCATTTAAAGATAAAGGACACATGTATGAAGATTGTAATGTCACCATCTTGGCCAAGGAATGAGAGAGGTTTAAAAGAGGTGTCAAGGGGGCCATTTATGTCATAATAAAAAACAAGCCTGAATAGAAGTGTGTGTGTGTTTTGTCTGCCATTTGTCTGCCATGTACTATGCTGTTTTGATGCCTTACCCTGGGCAGTTTTGATAACACCTCTTAGCTACAATGCAATCAACACCTTGCATTCAGGAGGTCCCTAACACCTTGCTGTTATATGCTGATTGGGATAGAACACAAATAGTCCTTATGCGCACAGACCAAGGTGGGTGCCGACTTCAAAAAAAATGTTCCCCACTTCCAAGAGAAATAATATCTGAAATAACAGTAGATGAAGTCACATGTCAAAATGAATTTGTGATTTATTTTAAACCAACATTTCGGGGGAAAGTGTCCCCTTCCTCCAAACGTTTTGTTAATGATGTTGGTTTAAAATAAATCACAAATTCATTTTGACGTGTGACTTCATCTACTGTTATTTCTTATATATTTCTTATATGCTGATTGGGACATTCCAGGGTATTTATTGCCAACAGATTCTTATACAAATCTGAATTCTGAATTGAGCAAAAGTCAAGAACAAAACTTCAAGTCCAGTTGATCTAGCTGAATATCACAGATATACCATGACCTGGATGAGCATAAATCAAAACAAGTGTTATAGGGTTAAAGAGTTAATAGAGTGAAAAGAGTTAGTAAACACAAATATTTACTTTCAATGTGATCCTTTAATCAGACTGAATTTGAATAAAGCATTCAGCCCTTGTGTAATTTTGAGATCCTCAATTGTTCTATTGAAGATCGGACATGTTGGTTACTGGTACAGATTGTATAATTTAAGTAAATACAATCTCTAGGTCCTATGTTAATTGCTTAGTGTAAAACTATGGGAAACAGTGTATTGTACAGTGTTTTGAATTGTTTTCAGACTAGCTAGCTATCAATTGTAATGCTCAGATTAGCACTATATTGGTCACAAAATCTACGTGTGTGTACTAGGCCTACATCACATAATTATCTAGAAAAAAAGTTAATTGGATGACTGTTCCACGCACATTGATACTTTTTACTAACAAAACAAAGACAGAAAGAAACCACAGAAAAAGATTAATTTGATGGTCTTTAGTTAAAGGACAACTAAAGCCAGAGAACAACACTGAGCCAGAAGGCAGAACACCTTGATATAAAGCCAGTAATCTGTGTCTTACCTCTCATTTTGATACAGGCGCTGGGAAATTTACCTAAATAACATATGGTTTGTGCTTTACTTCCCAGCATTCTAGTATCACTCAGTTTGGTCAACGACCATTATGTTCTGCACATGCTCAGTCCTTAGCTATGGCAGGAACTTGTTACAGTTGGTCACACCCATTAATAATCTCTAGCCAATCCTTTTACAGGACAGATAAAGCAAGGAAGCATGTGACTGAGGTCAGGAGGTGTGGTCTGACACTGCCCATACACACAGATACTTCATCCAGTTCTTAACAGGCTTACATTTACTTTAATACAATTTACTGAAGTGGGATTTTATAGCTTATTGGTGTTTTTAGGGGGGTTGTTTTCAGATTCTGGAGTGTAAAAAATTGGGTTTAATTCCCCTTTAATATCCTCCCCCATCCATCAGACTAATTGTATTTATAACCCAAGATGCTATACAGAAAGAGCACAGTGATATCAGAACATTCTCTACCTGCACAGAAGAGTGGGTTAAGCTGCCAGCTTCAGTACTCCTGCCTCCTGTGCTTGAGGTACGGGATGGGCAGATGCTACTGTCATACAGACCTTTGGGAGGGGGCCCTGGAAAGGGTAACTGTTGAGGTAGATCTGAGGGATAAAATAAAAAATATGTTAATGCTTTAATTTAGATGTATTTCATATAGCATTGTCCTTGTAACCCAGGGATCTCCAAACTTTAACCCTTCAGATATTTCTCAAATACAACTCATTGTATTCCCCTACAAGTACTTTTCAACAACAGAAAGCAGCTAGGGAATGCTGGGATTGGCAACCAGGGAATGCTGGGAGTTGACACAACACTTGGTGGTGTGTAGGTTGGAGAACTCTGCTTATAGCAGTCAGCTTTCAGCAGTTTACTATAATATCAACCGAAGAACTGTTAGCTTTCACTAATGTTACTAGAGTTTAAAAAAATGACTTTGTAATGTTATAATGCAATTAATTCTGCATATTTTTGTTGTTAAATAAAGGAGCTACCAATGCCATACACCTTGCCGTAATCTTCTCCACACGTGAAAAGGAATATTTAATACTGATCAGTAGATGGCGCTGTTTTGTTAATTTTTTTAAATGTAATGAGATGTGAATAACAATATGTAGTTATTTTCTAAATATATTATATAATGTTAGTAAGAAACAATCAAGGAAAACTATCGTGTGTATGAAGTTTATTTAAAAAAAACAGTTAAAAACAGTTAAAAAGTACATGGGACAGGGATATAGGAAGAGTTCTTCCTCCTGGCTTCAGCACTTTCTTTAAAGGGTATCTCCACTCGTTTTTATAAGTTTTGTGAATCCAGTTCTATTGAAGAACGGGAGGTAAAGGAGCTGTGCCTTACCTTCCGTTCTTCAATAGAACACACAGGAGCCAGGAGACAGTTAAGAAACTACCCCCTCGTCGCTCGCTCCCCCGGCGCTTGGTCTGACAGGTCCCGACGGACCTTGTCTTCTATGCACATGCGCGATCTATGCGCATAGAAGACAAGGTCCGTCGGGACCTGTCAGACCAAGCGCCGGGGGAGCGAGCGAGCGGGTACGTTTCTTACCTTGTCTCCTGGCTCCTGTGTGTTCTATTGAAGAACGGAAGGTAAGGCTCAGCTCCTTTACCTCCCATTCTTCAATAGAACTGGATTCACAAAACTTATAAAAACGAGTGGAGATACCCTTTAATACAGGAATAGTCCAGGACTAACCTGGCAAATGAAAACTGTTGGTGCTGCAGCTCCTCAACGGAATGATATTGTGAGGTAGGAATAATCAATCCTACCTCCCTGCCCCAGGTACTTTCCATTTTTGAACAGATGTCCTTTAACTCATGTGTACAAAGTCTCAGCCTAAAGATTTAAAAATCACTCCTGTAAGCACTAGAAGATATAAAGTAACTTATTTAACTGCTCCTCTCTTTATGTGATGCACCCTGTGCACACCTAAGTCAGAGGCTTGGGAAGCAGAAACCAGAAGTGACTGATTAGGAATCACTCTTGAATATTCGAGTGGTGCATTGCTGTAATCTAAAATTTCTGGGTTATAAATTAGTTATAAAAAAAGTGTTTCAGGCCAAATTTCCCCTTTAAGCCAGTTAATTATTGCCACAGAAAGCTTTTGTTTCTCCATTCATTTATTTTTAACATATGGATGTGGTGTTAAGCATACAGATGTCCCTGACAAAAATCAAAAGCAGGTGGTTTCATTACTAATTATCCACATGCTTCCTGGTGAACTCAATGACTGTTTAAATAAAAAAAGTTTACTCACCCTTTTGACAAAACTGAAATATAACTTGTTGCACACAGCTTAATGGAGCAATAGGTCTACACAGTACACTGACCTGGCCCTGTTTAAGTGAAAGAGGCAGCAAGGTAGAATTCAAATCAGTAGGCCGATACCTCTCCCTCAGAAAAAAGCACCTGCATTTGGTAACATTTTGGGCGATTCAATAGATTGACCAATTTTAATTATTTGTTTCCGAGCAGTCACAGATGATAAAGTAGCAAGGGACCAATCAACAACCACAAACTAAACAGCTGTGGTCGTTTGTTTGAAAGTAGCCTTAGGCAAGGTACACACTGGATAATATTTGCCCGAATGACCAGCCACTGCAACATTATTCAATTCCATTGGGCCAAAATATCCAATAAACATTTTACAGTGACTGTCCAATAATCGGTAGAGTTTTTGTCCAAATTGAATAAAAATTAATTCCGGGAAAGTCAGTAAAATTAGTGCGAACTACTGAATAGTTAATTGATAGTGACAAAATGGACCGGTGTGTGGAGGGCCCATAGTGGAAATCAGAGGGGTGTTTTTTAAATGATTAAAATCAAATTGCAAAAAGACACAATCCTTTAACAGTCTAATCTGTGGAAATCCATGAGATAAGCAGCTACGTAACACCTGCTTAACCTTCCTCTTTAATACTGTGACTCATTATACCAAGAAGTATTAGAAAATAAGTAAGAAAACCACTTCCGAGAATAAATATTAAACATTATATTTAACGGGGGACTTTTCTTATAAATGGAACATTTTGAATCTATTTGATCCTTTTCTGCTCCCTTACTGTAGATTAAAGTTTCCATACAGTGTTATAGATGAGCTTCATTATGAAAGGATTCAAAAGTAAATAGAAGCCATATCAGTGAATGACTGAAAGACAAACAAACATTTTGAGATGCAAAATCAAATCTTTGGGGGCTTATGTACCTAGCTGTGGAAACCTGTTCCTGTGCTATGAATCAGATGTCATCTAAATGGAGTAGACTATTAAAAAGCTAACATCTAATTGGTTGCAGCAAATTAACAGCACAGGCACATTTTTGCACCTCTTGGTATGTAAGATTTAGTAGGTACCTGAGGTGTTTGTCTGCGGATGCTTTTCAGTAAGATGTGATGACACTGGTGGACCGGGTAATGGGTCAGCTGTAGGATATGGAGGTGGAGGAGGAAATGCCGGCTTTACACAGTAAAGTTTTCTCTGTATTTCTGCCATGTATTTTGATCTCCCTAGGAAAAAATATGGGGTAATTAGAAATGTCACACACAACCCTTAGGCTGAGTACACACAGTAAGATATTTTTGGCCAACTGACCGATAGTGCGGTGTATAACTATATGCAAACAAGAAGAAACAAATCCCCTTCTAATGCAGACAGCAGATACGGTAACTGCAAGGTGCAACCAACAATGTAGGGGTAATTAAAACGTTACTTTTATTAGCTATGCATTAAAATCATATATATACGATAAGTTTTAATTACCCCTACTTTGTTGGTTGAACCTTGCACTTATCTGCTGTCTGCATTAGAAGGGGATTTCTTTCTTTTTGTTTGTATATAGTTATGTACTTTTATCCCCAGCACACAGCTGAATCCTTTGTTGGGGTAGCAGTGCGCCACTAACAATTTCGGTATACCACTAGTGCTGTGTATCGGTTGGTTGGCCAAAAGTATCTTACTGTGTGTGCGGGGCGGCTGTGACTGAGCTTGGTTGCCCGTTCGTCCAGTCTGGATAAACAGGCCCATTGGTAAATCACAGCTTATTGTGCGGGTCCCTATGGGACCGCACAAATTGTCAGCTGCGCCCACTCTTGCCGTGACCAACATTCATTTGTCCTGACTAAACACTCGCTAGTAGCGAACACTCGGTCAGGTCAAATAATTTCCCCATGTGTACCCAGTCTTATAACACAACACACAGCTAGCAACCCAAGCATGGGCTTTTGGTCTATCCAAAGAAATATATCTCACATTATGATCCCATCTAAGAATACTTAAACATATTCATAGTTTATAATGTGTCTCTGTGGGCAGGCGTGCAAAGCAACACAACTGTTTGAACCAAATACATGGCTTGTCATGCCGAGTAGAGTAAGAGAAGTTGTACCAATAAAAATGGTTTTGCTTTCCGAATCACTCCAACACCTATCATCCTCCCCCTACACCCAATACTACATTACAATGAGACACTCATTGACAGACAACAATCCTCTCTAATGTGTTTCTAGGTGTCTCTGGGTGTTAAAATAGATTTCTTCTCTTTGCTGCTGGAGGGAGTCATTTAACACATGTTGCATTAAGCCTTGAAAGAGAAGTAGCAACAATTTCCCAGTAAATATGTATTGCAGAGTGCAAATAGGATGTGCCAGTTTGCATTTAATAATTTATCCTGGATGGATCTCCTTATGCTTGGCAGGTTTGAAGTAGATTTTTAAAATGAAAGGAAACTCACAGCATTCAAAGACATCAAGTGCGCGCCACAGCTTTAATTGTTTGAGGATGGACAGCAGGTCACCGACCGTGGCATTACGGCTACCCCATATCCACATAACCGACTCTGTGCGGGACCTTATACTCTGTTTCATGAGAAGCCTTAGCTCGGTCATATCTTGAATTATCATGGAAGCTGGAATAGAATGTTAAGAATTCAATAACTCAAGAGTCTGGAAAAAAGAAAATATATAAGTATGTGGAGTACAATACAAATCCCGTCAACCTTGGCAGACATCTACTGGCAGATTCAGTAATAGAAAGGTTTATACTGTAAAAACATTTTTTTAAAGGAAATGTTCACCCAAAAAGCAATTTCTTTTCTATTGCTAGATCACAAACAGGGTGATGCACCGAGAGCCACTAGCGGCAAACCGGAGCAAACAGCCCGGCAAGGTTATAGGCCAATAGCGGCTCTATTTTGCCACTTTTAATGCCCGCTATTAGCGGGCGTTTAAAGTGCCACAATAAAATGCTGCTTTCAGCATATAATATCACTTGCGGCGGCTGCGTGGTTAGCTTTCTCTCAGACATCAATACACCAAACACAGACTTTATACAGAACATTGATAAATATGTAGAAAAATACATCTGTATTCATCAAAATTGTGGAACTATACATTTTCTGTCAATGTTTTGAGGACCCCCATGCAACCTCTCAGGGACCCCTAGGGGTCCCCGGACCCCTGGTTGAGAAACACTGGTGTAGAGTAAAAGTGTATGCGGTTTATAAGCCCCACCCCTTTACACTGCTTGTCAGTTACACTTACAGCATTGACTACATGTACAAAAAAAAGCATCTTTAAATAGAAGGTAGGACTGAAAGAGTTTTTATGGGTAAATACATTGTTAATGGCTGTACCCTGACAGAAAGCTAGGGACAGGTTATGCAGCATGGCTGAGCTGGCTATCTCCACTCTCCTATTGGTCAGTTCACAAATAAGGATGAGGAGAGGTTTAGAGGGCACCAGCACCTCATGCAGTGTCCAAGATGAAACATGCTAAATCAATCAATAACTGGAGTTAATCATATGGTCATTATAGACACATTGCTAGTCTTTTTTGTGCCGTTTATTGCTGGCTTAACACTTATTTACTGCAGTCCCGGTCAAATGATAAGCCAGGACAAACCGTTTTTTTAAATTCCTTTTTAATTACTGGTAGAAAATGTATCAACTTGGACAATGGCAGTTTACACCTATACACTTCTGCAGGTTCTACAGATTAGCCTTGTACACATACCCGATAATGGTCATATAGGACAACAAATTATTAGTTCTGCCAAAACTCTAGCATATGTACAGGTAATGGGCTGTGTTCTTTTGCGTCTCAGTCACTTCCCCCCACCTTACTGCTCTGTAGAACAGGCTGAGCTAATTTCCTCCACGTTTCACATTTGGTGACTAAGGTTTTTGCAAGAGGCAATCACTACCCTTCTTCATTAATTAAACTGTGCTGTGCTTTCAATTCTTGAATAATTAACAATTAAGACACTGGTTTGTCAGGTAAAATAGGATAATGGGTCTGAAACAATTTAATTACACACATAAAAATAAGACAGAAGTTGTTACACTGACATCAAGTTATATTAGAACTTTTTTAAAGCATGATCAGTGGGGACTGACTGACCGTTTTGGGATTTACAAGATAAGGCTTCGGGTAATTACTCTGTTAGGATGGGAATTTTTGAACAGAAGTATGAATGTAGCTTTTGTTTACATCAGGGATGTCCAAACTATAGCCATATGGATGTCCTCAAACTACAACTCCCAGCATTCCTCGGCAGCACTCTGCTTGCAGCAGTTGTATTCTTAAGACCTTGTGGGTTTGATGTAAATTTCCAGAAAGAAAGTTCCTTACTTCAGCACACTTGTTTGAAGTTGAAGTTAATATGCAGGTAGAAATTCTTCTACCCCAAGTCTTAAAGCAAATATTCAAGAATGGAAGAAAAATACTAGGTATATCATGTGTTATATTTTTACTGTGTAGCAAACATACATTTCAGGGGATCACCAGGTATACCTGAGAAAGGGGACATTATTGGCACTAGCACTTTAATTCTTAAATGTAAGATTAGTGTATGGATTTAAAAGTCTGTGATCACTAATATAAAGCCTAATTTGGCCCTTGTGTACCAGCCCTTAAAGACAGTCCCCAGGTTACAAACACTAGGGCACTGATGGGCAAACTGCGGCTCTCCAGATGTTTGAAAAGTACAACTCCCAGCATTCCTATAATTCTCTCTGTAGTTGAGGAATGTTGGGAGTTGTAGTTTTAAAACATCTGGAGAGCCGCAGTTTGAGGATCACCGCACTAGGGCTAAAAGAAAAAAGAAAGATTGCTGGGGTAAAAGGTGTCATGCTACTCTATTTAAATGTGCCATTTTGCTAATTGAAAATGATGCAGCTTCATCAGGAGATAAATTTAAAAAATTAAGCATCGGCTTATACAAAACAGCACCCTCACTCATAAGACACACAATCAGCGAGTCATCCAGTCTCTGTTTCTTCCTCAGTAAGGACTGCGACACCCCCAGGGCCGTCTCTGTTTATTTTGGTCGAGCTGCCAGAAGCAGTGTGGTTTTATAATTGAAATTGGGTGATGCTTGGTCTGGAAGTGGGGTGATGTTTGTCCAGAAGTGGGAGGGGCTTTATTCACATTACTGGTAAATGATGCCCAAAGTGACTAGTATTAGATACCCACAGTGACGTTGATTTTTGATCTGCAGGGCTGACAAACATTGATTTTGATTAAATGAATTGCCAGTCAGAAGGGAAGGGGAGGAGTCAAAGTATGTATTCTGTTGTCCAATGTAAGTTATGGCTTCCCCTGCTATTTAAAGGGACAGTACCTCCCAAAAATGTGTTTTTACAAACAACATTTTGGGGGGGCCCTAGGCACATGGAAAAATCATTTGCCCCAGGCATCAAAACTGCTGCCTCCCCTATAGGGCGCTGCTCTGTAATGTGCTTCACCCTGCCTCATTAGGGAGGCGGCCCTGTTCACCCCCTCCCTCCCACGATCCAGATCCATCCTCTGCAGCCGTGTGAAACCCTTTGGACATAAGGTAGGTACCCCCTGCCCACCGCCAAAATTTTTCTTAAAAAAAAATGTTTAGATCGATACTTACAGCCTCTTCTCTCCCTTTGCATCTCCATTGAAAGCAGCCGTGTCTTGATTGGCTGTCTCTCAGCCAACCACAGACGCGACTGCCAGTCCAGCCGTTTGTGACTTCCTTCAAAGGAGGAGGAGACGCCGAGGGAGTGCAAGGTCTGTAAGTAAAGAAATATATTTTGAAGAAATATTTTGGCGGTTGGGCAGGGGCTACCCACCTTATGGTAAAAGTTCATTTTCAGGGTGGACACTCCCTTTAAGGAATGTCCACTTATGCTCTGATATAACAGCAAGAGGAGCACACTACTTTTTTTTAACGTCACAGTTTATTAAGTGCAAAATAAAACCTCTGACATGTTCTTTTGGTGAACAATGCATCAGACACTTTATTGTATAACTCATTAATGTATATATACACAGTTACCTCATCCCCACGCAAGCGCCTTTTCTCTTCATATTCAAGTTCCCAGTCCCCTTATTTAGTTTCCCTTCTGTGAACACTTTCCATTTCCAAGATGTCCTCTTTGTACACAGGATTCCAAACTGTACTGAATTTTCCAAACAAGACCCTATGCTTTGTAAAGTGGGAGAATAACATTTTCCTCCCTTGAATCCATACCTCTCTTTATACAAGACAATACCATGCTTGCTCTGGCTGTTGCCACCTGGCACTGCTTGCTTCCTTTATGTTTGTTATCCACCAAAACTCCAAGATTCTTTTCCAATTTAAAAAAGCAAGGGTAAAAATTCCAACGCCGGTGTTATTTTACACTGTAATAGTGATCCGCAAAAATGAATCATCTGTTGGCTTTGATCAACTCTCTACTACAATGAGACTATTATGTTCTGCAGAAGGATCTTACACTCTGTGCAGCCTAATTCTTCCGAAGCTTCATAGCTATACGGTGACTAATAAAATGAACAATCTAGTTGGTTGCTATGCTATAGTGAACTTCATCCATAATCTAGCAATCATAAGAGGAAGCTTCCAAAAGCAAATCTTTTAAAAAAATATTGTTAGCACAAATAAAGTAATAAAGTAATCATGTTGCACAGTACACTTTCCCTTTTCTCAGATCTCTCTACAAAACAGTAATTAATGTTAATGATGTGCTATGCTGGTACAAAGATGAATCATAGTAAAATCTGTTTGTTTACTTATAACACACTTGACATTGCAAACAACTTATAATATAGAATTAAAATTAAACTATACTCATGCAGTAATCAACTGCCCTCTTGCTCCTCCCCCAGACAGTCAGTGACAATTCTACCATCTCTAACATAGGCAAGCATATGCTGATATAGGGGTGTGAAGCTAGACAGCCTTCACTCAATGCACAGGTCAAGTGCTCCTTTAAATGTTAACTGTGGTCTCCAAATTTTCCAAACAAGTTAAGGTTATATAAAAAGCCTTCCATCATACCTTCAAAATGAACCTTAAATAACATATCTAGGTAAAATTTGTCATAAGTTATTGCTAGAAATGTTCAGCAACATTACTTTCTAATTGTGACCAATCTCTGCCTGCATCAATAGCCCCATATTCTAAACTGTCAAATTTCTATCCAGATGCTTCCTGCTTTCTCCAGCATTAAGTCTGAGCATGCTTCTCCCCCAGGGCGGAGTAGAGGTCAGGTGACATCACTCCCACTGGAAGCAGGAAAATGTAACATTCATTACAATATAATTTCTCACAGGCTCCAGCCAAAGGTGATTCAGGGCTCATATTAAAAAGGAAAGAACGTTTCAGCGACAGTTGCTCAAATTAGTGGAAATATCTGTCAAGTCTATGTAGGCCTTTCTTAACATATCCAATTACATAAAAAGTTGAAAGTGTAAAAAGTAAGCAATATACCAACAGTAAAGGGCCCAACATCACTGGGATACACCTTGGGCCCAACATCACTGGGATACACACTGCAAGGATGATAATTGTCAAAATGTTTCAGTAAAGCGCTGGGATGAGATTATGGATTTAATTAAAGGCAATTAATGAGATTATTTTCATTAACTCATTGAGCCAAACCTCTGTAATGATAAGGTAAAACATTACGATTTGGCATTCTTGTGTAAACACCCAAAATTGTTTAAAAATACTTAAGCCAGATGGGCAATTTTCTTCTGCTGAAAATGGCAGCCATTAAAGGGTGTGTCCTCATATTTTTTAACAAACTTTTTTTCTGTTTAACTGTCTTATGTCTTACCTCCCATCCTTCAGTAGAGCTTGCAAAATAACTTACCGCCGATCGCTCCAGTGCTGGCTCACTGGCAGGTCCCGGCTTGATCCACGCTCCCTTGCATTGTGTGCGATTGCATGCACAATACAAGGTACTGTGAATGTGTCAGAGACTGTCAGTGAGAAGCCGGCGCTGGAGCAGTCGGAAGTAAGGGCTTCTATAGAAGGGCTACTATGTCAGCTGCCATGTGCTGGGGACACTTTTTGTGTCGAATGTGATACCATTTTTGGTGCGCTGCGATAGGGTCACATCAAAGTAATTGCAGCGCATGTTGCAGGGTAGCACACAATCTCACGATTCTTGCGTGCTGCTTAGTGGGGCCTAGCCTGTCTCCTGCAAGTTTTACTTCAGCTTACATAGCTTATTTACCTTCCACTCATCAGTTAAACAGAAAAAACAATTGGACATACCCATTAAAGGCCAGTTAATGACACAAGGGACATTTCCTGATATAGAATAGGCAGTCCAGTGTACATTGCCAGCAATAGCCAGCACCGAAATCCTCCAAACATTGAATAAAAAGACAGAGCCTCCAAACACACAACTCTACACCTTTCTTTTATTTTAAGAATAAGAAACAGGGCCATAAGAACCTCTACTGCACAATAGAAATGTGTTAACCAGTAACAGTGATTCATTTCAATTATTTCCCAGAATGGAAAGTGTATTGCACTATTAGATTGCATCCTAGGGGAATGACTCTATTGTTAAAAAGGAAGAAAGCCTTAGTACGGCAGGAGATCATTCTCAGGTTTCGGTAATTATAGTAATTAATGGCGCGCGCCAACGGAAACGTCTAATTGACAGGGATGATCAGGACAAGTAGTAAACAAAAATATTTCCTGTGATCGCCTAAAAAGGAAAAATTATTTATATTAATATTTTGGGATTGCAGTTTTTCCACTTACTAATATAATGCCTTGTTCAGCGGCATAAAACTTTAGGTAAAATAGTAGCTAAATGCTGTCCATTTAAAGGGCAACTAAAGCCTAAAAACAACACAGAATCAGAAGGCAGTAGTGGTGATAATTTCTACTCTCGACTTATACTCGAGTCAATCAGTTTTTACAAATTTTTCAGGTAAAAATAGGTACCTCGACTTATACTCGGATCAACTTATACTCGAGTATAAACGGTACTTAAAAATACACGGTCACCCTAAAACCACCAAGTGTAACATTTCAAGTGAATACATATATAGTAGTACATTTTTCACATAGTACATAGTAAATTGTCTATACCAACAATAGGAGTATTATTAGTGCAATAAAAAGAGTTTATACAATACCATCAGAATGTTATCTGCATTAGTGATGCAACAGGGGTTCCACACACGCGTTTCGTCTACCGACTACCGCAGCCACGTGCTACGCTAGGGAGACAGCTGGAGCTTAGGAGAATTAATGTGTGGCTAAGAGGGTGGTGTTAGGAAGAAGGGTTTATGTTTATAGAGAACTGGGCAGGCTTTGCTGTCGGCTGCAGGCTCTTTAATAGGGATATGTTGGGCCTCACTGATGGCGGTGCAGCTGTTTTAGGGGAGAAGATGGCTAGAGGGTTGGAGGAGATTTTAAACTAGGTTGGGGGGGGGGGGTATTAGCAGTGTCACTGGGATAGATAGCCCAGGTGGAAAGCAGGGTGTATATAGGCCAGTGGTGGGTGGAAAGGGGGGTGGGGCTAGCATAGGGGATAGGGAGGCATGTGTATTAAAGTGTATGAATAAATTACAGGATCATAATCTAAAATGTATGTTTGCAAATGCGAGAAGCCTGGCTGACAAAATGGGTGAATTGGAAATTATGGCGTTGAATGAAAAGTTTTTTTTGTTTTTCCCCATTAATTTTTTATTGAAAGTTTATAAATACAACTATAAACCAGTTTGTATTTGATACATATCTATAAGACTGTTCATATTTGAATTACAGTAAATTAAATCAGGAAATAAAATAAAAACAAATGCGTTGAATGAAAAGTATGATGTAATAGGTATAGCAGAAACGTGGGTGAACAGCTCTCACGACTGGGCTGTAAATTTAGAAGGATATGCCTTGTTTAGGCAGGACAGAGAAAAAAGGAAAGGGGGAGGAGTATGTGTTTATGTTAAAAAAGAATTGAAGCCAAATTTAAAAGAAGTGATAATTGGCGATATGGATGTTAAAGTGGAGGCAATATGGGTGGAATTAGTCAACAGGAAAGTGGGTAATGTCATTGTTGGTGTCTGCTATAAGCCGCCAAATGCTAGCAGAGAGGAGGTGAGTCAGCTTCATATGCAGTTGGCAAGGGCTGCAAGTTTGGTGAGTGTACTTATTATGGGGGACTTTAATTACCCTGACATTGATTGGTGTAGTGGAACTGCCATCACAGAAAAAGGCGAAGAGTTCCTGAATTTGCTGCTGGATCATTTTCTCTCACAGGTGGTTGAAGTTCCTACTAGAAAAGTAGCTCTGTTGGATCTGGTAATATCTAACATCGTGGAGCGCATTATAGATATAAAGGTACATACAATACAAGAATTGTGGAAGCACTCCAATTAGGCTAATTTACAACTACATTTAGCGGAAGTGCTACTGATCTGGTCATACATTTATACAATATCATAGTATCTGCACACTGGCATACTTTATAAACAAAGGGGTTTTAGTATACATTACTGTGATCACATGAATGAAAAGCCTTTTCATTCATGTGATCACAGTAATGTATACTAAAACCCCTTTGTTTATAAAGTATGCCAGTGTGCAGATAATATGATATTGTATGGGGCCTAGGAATGTGCATTGATTATCCTTTCTATGTTTAGATATAAAGGTAACTGGAGGCTTAGGGAATAGTGACCATGAAATAGTGTTTTTTGGACTATGTTATCGAAAGGAAGTGAGCTGGGTTAACAAAGACTTTTCATTTCGGGAAAGCAAATTTTCCCAGGTTAAAAGTAGCTCTTTAGAATGTCAACTGGGATAATGTATTATCAGGTAAAGGTACTGAACAGAAGTGGACTATGTTTAACGGGATTTTAAGCCAGTTCACATCTAAATTTATACCCTTGGGGAATAAATGTAAAAAAATAAATGTGGCTGAATTCTGATGTAAAGAGGCAAATGGAAAGGAAGAAAAGGGCATTTAAAACCTTTAAGTCAGAGGGAACGGAAAGGGCCTTTAGGGACTATAAAAACTGTAACAAGGAGTGTAAGAAAGCAACCAAACTAGCTAAAATTAATAATGAAGTTAGGATAGCTGAACAAAGCATCACAAAGCCTAATATTTTTTTAAAGTATAGTAATAGTAAGAAGATGAGGACTGAGAAGGTGGCACCATTAATTAATGGGGATAAGTTAGTTACGGAGGATGGCGATAAAGCAAATGTCTTGAATATTTTTTTCCCCTCTGTATATACTATAGAAGACCCAAGTACAGATATCATAGAGTATAGTAGCAATAATGGTATAAAAGTGCACTTTGGTTAACCGAGGATATGGTACAGAAAGTATTAATTAAGGTTAATATTAATAAATCTCCTGGACCAGATAAAATACATCCTCGGGTACTTAAGGAACTAAGTTCAGTTTTATCTAGGCCATTGTTTCTTATTTTTGCAGATTCCCTCATGTCCGGAGGTCTGCCTCTGGATTGGAAAAAGGCTGATGTTATTCCAATATTCAAAAAGGGTAGTCGTTCATAGCCAGGTAATTACAGGCCTGTAAGTTTAACTTCAGTGGTGGGAAGGATCCTGGAAAGTTTAATAAGGTAACATGTTCTAGAGTATGTTTCAAGGACTGACATTATAAGTAGTAACCAGCATGGATTTAGGAGGAATAGATCTTGTCAAACTAACTAGCTTGGCTTTTTAAGTAAGTAGAAATTTAGACTCTGGCATAGCAGTAGATGTAGTTTACTTGGATTTTGATACAGTTCCCCATAGGCGACTAATGTATAAGCTAAGGTAAGTTGGTCTGGGGAGGCACATTTGTACATAGATAGAAACTTAATGAATAGGATGCAGAGAGTAGTTGTTAATAGGGATTCATCATTATGGACTAAAGTGCTAAGTGGGGTGTCACAGGGTTTTGTGTTGGGGCCGCTTCTATTTAATCTATTTATTAATGATTTGGAAGTGGGTATTGTCAGCAAGGTTTCTGTGTTTGCTGACGACACAAAACTTTGTCGACCATTAAAAACTTTAGATGATGTGCAATTGTTGCAGGGGGATCTAGATAGAATAGTTAGGGTTGGACTAGAAGGACATTTGTCTTTATTCAACCTCAAATACTATACTATACCATACAATACTTAATCGTTGGCAATTTAACTCAGCACACATGCCATTTTAAATATGGCCGCTAATCTCGCGAAGGTTGCGCTCTGGATTTCATTGGTCATCGCACACCACAGTATCTCCCAATTACCGCTTCCCTTGTGACAACATATTATTAAATTAAATGGTATTTCCACTGGAAATAAAAAAAATTGCCATTCAGTTTTATTGAAGAACGGGAGGTAAAGGAGCTGTGTCTTACCTTTCGTTCTTCAATAAAACCTGCAGGAGCCAGGACAGAAGGTGAGGTACTTACCCGATGGAATCTGTCTTCTATGACCAAGTGCGATGCGCATGCTCATAGAAGACAGTCTTGGCATAGAAGACATTGTCTGCACCATCGTACCGCAAATACCCTGACGAAATGTGCGGTATGATGGTGCAGACGAAACGCGTGTCGGTGTTTTAGGAGATCAGGACGGAGATCTTACCACAGAGACAGTCCCCAAGCACAAATAGTAATAGCTGTATGCCCAGTTTTAGTAGTTACTGTTGATTTGGATATATACGAGGGAGGGGGTGGTGTATTTTAGGAGTTTAGGGTTTATGTAATTTTGTGCCAATAAATTGCTTTTTCTAATTGGGATAGAATATGTCTGAGTGCTTTTAAGGATACTGGGGTTTCTTTCCCCATTTTTTAGGTTTAATCTGAAACTAGATCGTGTTTAGCATTTATCCTCTTCCACTCCTCCATGA